>CM068374.1:273907672-274507672 GCA_034769895.1 Magicicada septendecula
AAAATATTGTTAGCATACTTTCTCAAGGTGGATTCGGTTTGGACGCTTGGTACTCAAATAATGCTACACTGTAAAAGACAACTGAACCTAGATTCCAACGCTTGGACATTTCTTTTTCATAAGTTCTATCATATCCTTGTCTGAAACAAATTATTAATATATTCCCATCAGCAGATTAGCTGGGTGGAAGTAGACGCAGAGTTGTGTCCACGATGTCTGAAAATGATGGTCTTCAGACTAGCTTTCCAGACTACCTGGATCTGGAAATCAATTTCAACATGGTTTCCAATGGCAATCACCAAAGAAAAACATTAAAACAGCTGACACTGTATTTTTGAATAAAGACAATTCTCTACCGTTACACTGGAAGTTAGGAACCATCGAAGAAGTTTTTTTCTTGGTCAGGACAATTTGATTGGTGTTGCATCAGTACGCATAGCACAAGGTGTCTGCAAACGATGCATCAACATATTATGCTCACCTCCGAGCATGAAATAGTACTCTATCTGTAAATTATAGTGTTAATATTATATAGTTTTTGTTTTAAATCCTATTTATGTTGATTTTCTCTCTTTGATTATAACATTGTTGGTCATGCTTATTTTATAATGCTTGTAATTTGTTTTGTTTTAAGACATTTGTGTTTTAAAGCCTTAAAAATCATTGCTTTGCTTTTGGCGTATGGGAAGGACACGTTTAGCAATGTAGCTCTCTTTACAGTGTGCACCAGTAAGTTGAAGTAATGCAAAGCCAGTAATGTGGCTTATATTGTGTTGTATAGTACTCATCCTCGTTCTCGTCGTATTCGGATTTGTAGAAATACTCATTAAATAAAGTGTTTAATGAAGTGTTGTCTGTATAAACATTACAGTATATTTCTGATCATTACGGATTGAGCCACTAAGTGAGGTATAGACTTTCTATCAGGTTACTACAACAGGGATTTGAGAAATACAGTTCAGAATTCCAATTTTTCATGTAGTAAGGGTAAGGGATTGTTTACATTACTGTCAACCATATGAGAACGAACGGAATCGTGAATTCAAAAGAAGCACGCGCTCAGTTATTGAAGATTTGACGGTGGCTTACATTCATTCCTGTATATCTTTATTTACATAGTTTCTGTTCTAAGGAGAGAAAATATATTCTTTCAAATATTCGAGTTTTTTATTTCATAAGATAACAGAAATCTAATGTTATGAGATTTCACAAGAATGTATGATCATACTGTCAAACGTTTTAACTGTACACTTAACCATTAAATATGTTGAACTAAGCAGACCGCTGTTCTATTCTATATAATCAATTTTGATATTAATGTATCAAAGTTTATAAAGATTAGTATATAGCGAGTGATTCACCCAATGTAGCAAATACTATTTATGAATAGGCCTATGTTTTGTTTGAGTTATATATGCTACTAAGATATAAGACATTAAAAGACCTATGTTAACAATTAATGACTGTAAACAAAGAAAAATTATTATCAACGAAATGGCTTGAGTGAATTAGAAAAATATAGTTTTCACAAGTAAATATTGTAGTGGAGGACTTCTGGATGGGCACTGCGTGTATTGGTTATACTTTTTACTTCCATGTTCCATAAGGAAATGGAAGTATGGTGACGGCGAAAAAATCGTGTTCGAGATAAGGGCTAATTCTGATTATACCACCCTCAAAACATGAAGAAAGGCATTTTTCGAAAAGTGTGTGTGTATGTCTGTCTGTGTGTAGAATATTTTCTATAGCAAACGGTAACACACGCAAATTCAAACAGAATCAAATATTTTTGCATACATCCCTGAATTGTAGAGGACTCAAGGTCTATTGATTTCGGTGATGATCGGTTAAGGGATAGGGGTCGTTTTACCTGCAACATTTTATGTTTTAACTGGAGTAAAGTATTTAATTTTGATAAATAAAGTTTCCTGAAAAGATCATAATAATCCACTGTAGAAACGTAGATGAAATATCTGTAAATGTAGAAACTAGTTTAAGGGGTGGGGGTAATTTTTATTTATATGTCATGTGTGCTACCTTATCGGCAACAAAGAAGTAGTTTGTTGTTAAAATTCCTTCCTGGGCTGTTTGGCAGTGGTCCAATGTTTTCTACAAAACCAAACGTTTCGGCAGTGCTATCGACTGCCATCATCAGTGAAAATCAGTGCGCTAACGTGAGGTGGAATACGTTTGTGACCAGAAGAAAGAAGTAGTTTCTATGGAAATATTTTAAATGATTTTAAGTATAAATCTTAGAACATGGAAGTCATGATATTTCTTGTTCACATTGTTTACGTTTGAGTGATTTCAAACTGTTTATGACGCTAACAATTTAGTCAACGACAAAGCGTATGCCTTTGTTCTTAATAGACACGATTCTCACACCTCTCTTCATTTCCTGTACTAGTTGTAATTCATGTAAACGTTTCGGCAAGTTCCCATATCAGATTAATTGATGCGTGCCACTCATGCGGTGAGAGTGGACAAGCTATATTACAACCGCAGTCAGAGTCATAACATATTTGACAAGCTTCATCAGATGTCCACTGCAGTGTGTGAACTGTGCAATGTTACGTGCATTTAATGTCAAATATTTGAGTGGCAAGCAATAAAGTACTGGTTTTATCAATATGGTTTCCTAATATCTTAATTACTTACAACAAAAATATTTATATTTATTTAATTTTGTTTTCTTTAAATGAAACTAAAAGCCTATGAGCTATAGACTACACTAGATAAAAATAATAGAAAAAAAACATTTTTGCAAACAAAAATTGATTAATTGATTGTGTGTGAATGTAAATTAAAAATGTTTGTGACACTTACAAGTAAAAAAATGTTTTACATTGTTGCGTGTTGTGAAACATTTTATATATTTATTAAAAAAATATTCAACATTTTTAATCATATCTTGATCGGAAAGTCGTATATTTTGTTTTAAATGTTGTTTTACAAATATCAAATACGTAATGGATGGTCTAAATATAGTTTCTTATTATCTATTCTATGGTCTTGGGTCTTACGTAAAGCCCACCATTAAATATTTTTTTTAATTTAGTTCATTTTAGAAAATTTTTTAATTTTGACCAGTATGGTTAATAATATTAAGTGTGAAAATTACAAAATTTTTTAACATCTGATACGTATAAAGTTTAATAAATTTTGTATATATTTAAATTGCAGAGATCTAAGATTGGTAATATTGTTTCATTTAGATAACAGTTTTAGAAAATTGCATATATATATATATATATATATATATTCAATCACTTTCTGCTACAGTCCGTTTCTTGATGTGTATAATACATTTAATATTTATAATTAAATTTACCTCAAGATGTTATTTTTCTATTTGGAACATGTTTCGAGAGTTCCTGTTCTCTCATCTTCAGCCTTCGCGATCTTGTTTCTGGTGAAGTATTTGTGTGTTGGCTGCTGGTTGCTATTAAGGTCGTTTATTGGTCTTTGGTATTTTAAAGTTGTATTATTATGTGTGATTGTGGTATATGTTTTTGTATTTTGTGTATTTTCGATGTTGAGTGCTTTGAATATTGTGTCATGTTTTGTATTGATTTGTATTTGTTCTGGTATTAGTTTGTTTTGTGTTTTATGTTTGTATATTTGTAAATTTTCCCAAATGTTCATTATGGTGCCTTTGTGTGGTATATAAAACTATCACTAATAAAACATATACCACACATAATGAACATTATATAATTGTGCTTCACGCATTCACATATGGTGTGAATGTCTGTCACATTGCGTAAGCCTCCAGGTTAATAAAACAAAAATTCATTTTCCTTGAAAATTTATTTATTTATTTTTTTTTTTTACAAACTTAAAAACATCCTCCCAGTTCAACATCCCAAACAAATGTTATAACCTAAAACATAACATAACCAATACAATAAATTTCAATATACTAAAACATAATTAATCCTTCACTTCATATCTTGTATATTCATATTATGCAATGTGGCAAATATGTACAGTGGTTTCCATATTATCACCCAGCCAATATAACGTCCAGCCTATCGTACATTATGGTTTTCCATAAGTGAGTTGCGTATCTCAAAGGCATAACTATTGAATGTGCATTCTGTCATTATTATTATTATTATTATTATTCTCAGGGTCTTACTTATGATTAGGTAGCTCAGTTTTAATCGCTATGCTGGGCCGTTGCATCCCAATCGGAGTATAAGTAGGTCGATCACTTTGTTTACTTTCTTATCATTAAGTAACAGCTGATATGTACGTCCGTTTATAGTCCAATGCATGATACCGTTAGTGAAACAGATCTGGCCCTGAAATTTCGTTAAAACGTCTACCCCAAGCATTACATTATAAACTAATTTCTTTATTACATATTGCTCACGTGTGAGTTTTCCAGGAGTAAATCTGTCCCACTGGAGCCTATCTCGGACTTTGCGTTGTACATGTTCTTTCCAATACCGATTCTCAAAGCATTTAATAAATTCGTCATACGTCTTAATATTATCACGAACTGTAGAGTACCATAATGCTACAGAACCGTTCAGTTTACGCACAACCCATTCAATTTTATCCGAGTCATTTAATTGGTCACCCACTGAGTCCATCCCACTTTTACAATCTCGTATAAATTGAATCGGATTTCCATCACCCCAAAATTTAGGTTGGTTACTAGTGTCTTCAGTGTGTTTGTAGAAACATTCGGTGGGGTTTACACGACCTACTACATCTCTTTTAACTTGATTAATTCTTTCATCTATTTTCCGTTCTAACTCTGTCTTCTGCTGGTTTATTAGTTGTGAATTAGATTGTATGCGGTCTTGACAACTTTTAATGGTATTATGTTGTTCTGTAAATCGGGTGTCCACATGTGCATGTAATTGATTAATGCACGATAACATCTCAGTTCTTGTGTTTCGGTTTCGGTTTTACATATCTCCATGTGTTCTGTTAACGATTTATAAATTTTGGTGTTTTCTGCTTGGATGACATTTTTAAATTCAGCTTTAAGTTCATCATTATATTTTAGCAATACATCTTTAAGTTGTTCGTCACGCTTTTAATTTTCGGCATCACGTTTTTGCACTTCAGCTTTAAGTTCACTATTATTATTTTTTAGCAATACATCTTTAAGTTGTTCGGCACGCTTTTTATTTTCGGTATCGCGTTTTTGCATTTCAGCTTAAGTTAATTATTATTTTTCATTAATTCCTGCAACATACGCGCAATCTCAGTCTGATCTGCTATTTTCTTTTTTTTAAATTTTTATTGATAAATTTTGTTATTAATGTTCTTCATTATGCAGTATATTACAATAACTGTTATTAATTAGCACTAGTCTTTCGTGAATAATTATAACTAATAATGAAACTAATTGTCCTAAATTAACACACACCTAAATACAGTTCATAATCTAATACATAATTTTCTAATAATTGTAAAATTCACTAATTTCGCAGTCTATAAATACTGGTAAAATTTTTACTTTACTGGGCTAACTTATTCAATGCCCCAAGTTGCAGGTGCCATTTTCTGCAAGGTAACAGGTTGCAGCTGACAAAACTTGCAGAAATGATGCTCAATTAGTGATTTAATACATTTACTGTCCTTTTTCCAACATGATGATTGCATAAAAATGTTTTTTTTATTTAATACAATGATATTAATTGAAAAGTTCAAAATTTACCTTTTAAAATGATACTAATTGAAAAGTTCAAACTTTTCTTTTGAAAGTTTTTTATTATTTTAAAACAAATTTAGTTCTTAAAATTGCTTTCCTGAATTGACGTCTTCCTGGTTGTCCCGGTCGAATATCTCGTTTCCGGTCTCCAGCGATCCGTCGTCTGTGACCTACGCTCCAGCCGCCGCATCCAGGAATCGCTCCGTGTCTCGGAGTCCGCCTCAGCCGCCTCAGTCAGTAATCGGAGTTCAGCAACGGTAGCAGAAAATCTCTTACTCCGGGTTTAACCTCCCTGCCGAAACTCGCTGCTCCCTCGACGTCTACGGGCCCCAAGGACTGCCTGGAATCAATGGACTAGGACTAGGCGAGGAACTCTCTCTGCAACCGCTCTCGACGAGTGCTACATGAAGACTCCCCACTCTTCCTAAATTGAAACTGCATCGTTATAAGATGACGTCACGGTCGGCCTGCGCATAGACGTATTTCCAATACAACACATGTTAAATGTAGGAATATCCTGGAAATGCCACGTGCTTAAGGCTGGACCTCCGTTTTCCCGATTCTTCTAGAACATAAGTTTTCACTTACATATGACTCAATTAAACTGACCTTTTAATATTTCGTAATTGCAATAAATTGTAACTCATACGTACGTCGACATGCACAACTTGTTGCGTGTTTACCAGTTGGCTAATTACAACACTGTTCACACCTACTTCTGAGACGCGCACAACACAACACTTCGCTCAAGCACCATAGTCTTTAGCACCATCGTCTCTAGTTTCATAGTCTTTATATTGTCTTATAACTAATTTATAGTATTATTCTTAAGTTATAAACAATACTTTTTATGTCTCTCACACCCCAATTGTCCCGGACACCTAATATGACTGGTCATAGTTATGCTTCACGCATTCACATATGGTGTGAATATCTGTCACCTTGCAGTATATATGCAGTGACAACCGCAGTCAGCGTCATAAAATATTTGACAAGCTTCATCAGATGTCCACCGCAGTGTACGAACTGTGCAATGTTACGTGCATTTAACGTCAAATGTTTGAGTGGAATTAAGAGGAACTAATACTTTCACACACAATCAACTAATCAATTTTTGCTTGCAAAAATGTTTTTTTCTATTATTGTTATCTAGTATAGTCTATATCTCATAGACTTTCAGTTGCATTTAAAGAAAACAAGTATATGCAAAGCACTCAACATCGAAAATACACAAAATACTAATATATACAATACACCACAATAATAACAATTTAAAAACCAAAACCAATTGGAAGCCATAACAACAGCCAACCAGCACACAGGTACTCCACAATATTCAAAATTAGAAAGGCTGATGATGGGATCACTAAGGATCCCGAAACAGGTTCCGAATAAGGAAAAAATAACATCTTGAGGTAAAGGAAATATAAATTTTAAATATAGAATATTGCAACGGTACAACCATTAACTGTACTGTGCATTGCCAAAATAAACGAAACAAATAATAAAAATAAATAAATATGAATTGTTAAACATGATTCAGATTGCATAAGCTGTCTCGTAGTTAAAAATAGGGAGCGCAGAATTCATGCATATACCCGACACACCTGTCACTAACGTTGTGTACACGCGTATTTTGTTTGTGTGTGTGAAGCCTGTCCGTTCCTGAAATGTAGCCAACCCTTTTCAAGTAGAATAGTTTTATATTTTATTTTAATTATAAGGAAAATATGTACGTTAGGGTAAAACAAAAGACACCAAAGTGTATAGAAATTAAAGGTGAACAAAGGGTTAAAAGACCGTGCCGATGTGACGAAAAAAGTGAATAGCTCTTTTTGTAAGTACAATAAGGAAGTGTATTTTAAGTATAGTAAACATATAAAAATTAGTGATCGATTGAGCATCGAGTGATGCGAAACAAACTCGTAATTCGCGATGATAGGCGAAAATAATGAATTGAACCAGTGTGGGGGAAGTGACGCTTCGACAAAATCTGACAAGTTAAAAATTGTTCAGACATGAGTTTTTGCACGACCTGACTATAAACACCAGGTCGCGCTAATAAAGTTTCTTCTTCTCGATTAAACCGTTGCCACAGAAGGCTATGTCAGTCGAAGACGCTAATTTAAATTTATAGTAAGAGGCACAGGACAAACTGAAGTCCAATCAGAGCGCATACGAGGAGGTCTATGGACACCGCAACATATGATGTGAGGCGTGACGACTAGTAAACCGTACATGCAGTAGAATCCGACCAGAGGAACACGAGGACACGGAGGACACAGACTGAGGACCAAAGGAGGACGTACGGGTGATTAACCACGTCGAACGAGGTGATGAAAAACCAGTGTAATTACAGACATTTGAAAGACACTAATTAAAGTTAGATGCAACACAGTCAACCTGTATTAAAATAACTAATTGTACATTAATGTAAAATCAGAGTAAAAGTTAGAATAATATCTCTTGTATAAAATTTAGTAATTGAGAGTAACATAAATGATAAGAGAATTATTTTTTGAGTTAACGTAATTAATAAAGTATTGGTTGATAAAGGGGAATGCATATGCAGTAGAAAGGTTTAAAACTAATTAATATTAAAGAAACTGGAATACAAGTAACGTCATTATTAAAGTAAATTAATCAGAAATTGCAAAACTATGATCACACAATGAGTAGGCCGAGAGCAAAATGAATATTCAATTAATTAAAATTAGATAATAAGATTTATGTATAACCTGTGTACTGTGTATGTAAATTGTTAGCTGTAAGTTGTGTACGAAGGAGTCGTACAAACGATATAATAATGAGTAGTATTTCTATATGCGAAATGAAAAATTTTGATTAATAAAAAAATTAAATAATGGAACAATTTCAAACTTAAATAACGTATCACCTTCTTATTACTATTACACCCAAGAATTCAATACATTATATAATTTGTTATGTTATATCAATTGGCCCTGAACTTGAGGCTACACAAATTAAATTATATATTGTAACAGTACAAACTGTCCCATAAAAATCAACTAACTACGTAACCAGAAGTGATGATAACCAGTAGTAAATATACTATCAGCATTCAATGACAATACAACATAACCAGACGATGTGACTGAGACATTGACAAAGACTAGTTCCCAAATAGATTAGTTAAGTGAGCATAAGAAACCATTAAACAAAGTCAAACACCATAAATAGAATTAAAGGTGAAAGAACTGATATTTACAACATGTATTAAAGTAGTATAAACAGCACATTAGCTGAGTAATTGAAAAGTAATAATTTGCATAACAAACAAAAGGAAATATTGTGCCGTGGTTATATTAAAAGGTAAACACCACGGCCAGTTTAATTGTATTTTCCGTGCGTTCGGTGCATTATCGCTGCATGTTGCGATGCCCGCTTTCGATATCGAGAATCAATCGGGCGCTGCGACCTTGATTGGTGACGTCATTTGGTTGGCAGTGGCGTTTGTTCCTGACAACGAGATTTAGACAGCAACGTTTTAGTTTTATAAGTTCGCGCAGCGTCTTCATCCTCCTCTTTCCTCTTTCAACTTGGTGCGGCTTCGATTGTGACGGTGTACCGTGATATACTACTATGAGTCGATAATTCGATAAAGAGCTTCAGGTTTCCCCGCTTTAGTCGGGAGGAAAGGGGTCGACGAGATGGGCACTCAACATCTTTGCCCATCCGCAGAGCCTGCGTAAGAAGCCCCAACGCTTTCACTCCATGCGGCATCATTCTTCACACCCAACTGGAAACGCAGGAATATTCTTAATGCAATCTGAAAGATCAGGTGGGAACTTTCCTTTTATTTTATAAACTTCACACACGAAATACTCCTCAGTTTATCGGGTAACACTCACGCAGAAACTTAGTTATAGAAATCAGAATCTTGCTTCACAGTTAACATTACTGAACATGTTTTGTGAAGACATGCTAAAGTGTGAACAGTGATGACTGTGTGACTGTGTTATGAATAACTTATAAGTATTCGTGTATTGATTTTGCATAATGTCAAGGGTTACCATTGTATAATATAAATATTTTATTCTATTTTCTGCAAAAAAGGAAACCAATTTTAAAATTCATTTATTAACAAAATCCAGACCCTAAGAAAACGTAATACCCGGAGAGTACTTGCATCTACCTGTCATATGACTTGTGATCCTGCACGTTCCGTTCCATTTTTTTCTGTTCTTTATATTCTAAATTTAAACTCCTGTTGATTTAGTTATTTATTATTTGGTTCTGCTTGACTATTCAATTTATAATAGTACAATAAAATTCTGATATTTAATTAACATGAAAAATTAAACGACATATTTGAATATTTAATTAACAAACTTCAACCTCGGTTTAATGGGATCACTGGTTTCAATATTAATGCGATTAATTCTAGTGCTGGGGAACAGGTAGATGAGGGTACTGCAACACACTTAAGTAATTATTTTTTAAATTTAATTATTATCTTATTATCTACTGATCATGGATTGTCATCTTTAGGTACTCATAATTATCTTATGTTAATGAATGGTTCATGCCTTATTAATGTAATAAATAACAAATCTTTTGAAAGTGAAATACAAAAATACAAGTTTATAATAAATATAATAAGTTTAGTTGGTTGGTATGTCATTATTTAATTCTTGGAGATATTGTGAAATATTTTTGTTGTAAAATATACCATGGTGCCTTAAAGAAATATTTGAATTGATGTTAAGAATTAAGGAAAACTCAAACCAAAGATGTAAGTGTAAAAGCAATTGTTTAAAATTCAAGAAGCATAAATAAAATCTTGTTATTGTTGATCAGGTGTTTTCTTGCAGGACCTGTCACTATGGGCTCAGCACATTTTATTTCCATCTAGGCCACGCACCTAGTCTTAAATATTTAGTGACGCCTTCCCAGAAAAATAAATAAATAAATAAATAAATTTTTTGGAGATTAGAAAAGGGGTGTTAAAACAAATAAAAATTCTGGGACTAATGGGGCGTTTCAGTGGTAGCAGAGCGTGGTTATTTTTGAGCCCCTGAGCCAAAATGTGACATGACTTGCAAGATAGCTTGAGAGGTTTTCCTTGGTGGATTTTTGCAGGGTAAGATTTCCGGTACAGTAAAAGAGGTTGTGGGCACAAATAGACATGTTGAAAGAGAGAAGAGATTCAAACAGGATTTTATTAGTGTTATATGTTGATTGTATAAAATGTTGATGTTGTATTTTGTGTGATATATATATGTTAGCTTAGATGTGATATACATATGTATTGGATGTAAACCCGGGCCAACGTGGAGCTATTGTTCAGTACGGGTCACACACACACGTTAATATTATATATTGTAACGCAACAGAAATGCTAGCATCCATGTTACATAAAAACAAGGTTAACAGAATAATAAACAAGTCAATATCTAACTCCATGATAGAACAAAAATGTAATAATTACATTTATAATTATAGATAAAGGTAAATAAGGATGCAAGGTAGTATTAACAAGAATAAACGAACCTGTAAGTTAGATAATAGTTAATGATATATGTTCAGTGAAAAGCAAACAAAAAATGAAACAATAATTTACTTTATAGTAATAGCAAGTAAGGATTTTGAGTTAAAAGATATTATTTTGTGACAACAAATGTTATGATAAAGTTTATGTTATGTTATACCAAATATGTGTTGAGTTAATGAAAGGTAATGAAACAAGATGTATTATTCAATTACTGTTGTAGAATGAAGTGTGAAGCAGCTAGTTAACGTTAATAGATTTGAATTTTCTTATATGTGACCCATAGGTCAAGATAAAATTGTCATTAGATATGGAAAAAATAATTGTTTATGTAAATGTTAATAGTTAAGATTTGAATATATGTATGAATTTATGTAAAAGGGGCTATAGATGTTTACCAGTTATAAACACAGGTAGATCCGTTTACAATAAAAGGCATAACAGCCAAAACCACTATATAACCACTCATAACATAAAGATTAGGTACATAAATTAATAATAATTAATGAATACGGTTTGAAGAGCTAGAAAAAAACATTAAATTAATAATGATATATAATAAACCATATCAATTTATACAAATTATGATAATGCCATAATGCCATGATATCGATTGATAACGTTTAATATCGAAAAGGTAGTAAATATAAAAGAAACAGGCTTATATCAGAAAACCAGCAGAATATGTGTAGAAAATAATAAACCAACTATCGGTAAAGTTACATTCCGATAGGATAGCAAATTGATAAGGAATAGACAAAAAATATATGAAATAAACACTATATTCAAAACATGTGGAAGGAAGAAAAACCATGTGTTGCTAGGGACTACAGGAAAAGAAGAAGTTTTTGATTTGTCAATAATTGCTTTTTATGATCTGAATGTGATGAGATTAAAAATCTAGTAACTATCTCATATAATTGGAATATTCTAAAATATTTGACACAATTATAATAAACAAAATACTAAGATAATATTCTTGAATCTTGCCAGTATAATTTAACCAAACCGGACAATAGTATGAAATCACAATAGAAAATAAATAACTGGATTCTACAAGGAAGGACTTGAATTGTCCCATATCCGAAAGGAATTGACGATATAATAAACCAAATAGAACGAGTCAAATGTATCACAACTAATAAAATACACTACACTAGAACTCATAACCTTTCAAATACACGGAACATCACTTATTACTTCAACCTAGAGAAGAACGTATTTGGATCCAGGAATTGCAGAAGAAGCATCAATCGAGCTGTAAATCAATCCAGGGAGCTGTATTTCCGAGGTGGACAGGACAAGAATTCCATTTTATTAAACCGAAGAAAGAATATTGTACGGCATAATCGTCCAGAACAGTAAATTTATCAATCAACTGCCTACACGATTTGCTTCGTTCTAGTCTGGTAAATTATTATTATATTAATCATATTAACTACACAACACTTCATATTTGTAAATCTTGCATTCTTATCTATGTATTTTTAATCTTCCCCACAGTTACAAGAACCTTCACACCCTGAATTAAATTAATTACAAATTAAAACACACTATATAACTGAATTTAAATAAAGGATCGGAATAATCAATAATCGATTCACGCAATGTATAGCCCAAGCGTATGTCAGTTAGAACATATCTTATTCAATGTTAAAGAAGTAAACAAATAAAGAACCTTTATATAGTTGCAAAATCTTGTCATTTGGAGTATGATTTAATGAGTTGGGAATAAAAAGTAACTGACTAAGTATAGAATAATTGGTTAACATAAACAGTGAAATAACCTATAAGTTTCGTTGCTCCGGTACTACAGCGCTTATAGCGGAATTATCCGACACCAATGAGAGAGCGTAAAAATACAAAATTATACATAATTCTCTTCAAGGTATAATAGGGTTGAACGAAACTACAGAATAACGCATTAATTATTTAAGTTTCAAGTACACTAACACTGATATTTTTTAGAGAGCTAAGTTAATATTAATTAATTACATCAATATATCCCATAACTCCAAATATCTCAGATATTTAAATAATTAAGTAAATTAAACGACCTAAGAGAGTAAAGACAGGGGAACATACCCGTTCATAGCAACGAATAGGCTTACATTGTGTGAACATAACGAGACGCTCGTACTCGTCTCATTAAATATATATATATATATATATATATATATATATATATATACTGGCTCACTTTCTTGTTGGAGTTGGTTATTGTTTGTCCATTTTCGGTTAGACGAAGGCACTGTTGATTGATTGATAATTCCGCAGCAGCGGCAGCCCTATTGAGGATATTGTCTGTGTAAAATAATTTTAATGTGATTTCTTTTGCGGAGAATGGGGATATGGTCGGGCATAAACTTGTTTGTGTATTGTCATTTTGGTGTAATGGATTTTAAGGCCATTTTTGTCAAGGTTGCTTTAGAGATAATATGTATTATAGATATATCGGCATTTTAAAAATTGTATTGTTACTGAGCATGTTGTGTCCGTTAACGGGTTAGTGTCGTGGTTGTGTTTTCTTCTGTTGAGGGAGGCTTGCTCTGTTCTTTTGTACTGCCCCTTTCCTCTCGCAGCGTTAGGGGAATCCTGAAGCCACTTGAGTATTCTCAAGTTTTTCCTGTTTTGTCGTGATGTCGTGTTGAATTGTTGTCTGTGTAGTGTTAATTATGTAAATTTTGGGGGCGATAATTCAGCAGCTTGAATTGAATAATTTGTTGGCTATGTATTATATGGAGCACAGGTCGATGAAACGTTAGTTGGGAAGGCAGTAGGGAAAGGATGACTATGGATGTTGTTATCGCCCTGTTCGCGGGACAGTGTATGCAAATAAAAAAAAGGCACAGGAGAGATATTTTAAAAATTGAATATACTATATATTATTAATACTAATATATTCAATATTAATTCGATTAATTCTAGTGCTGGGGAACAGGTAGATGAGGGTACTGCAACACACTTAAGTAATTATTTTTTTAATTTAATTATTATCTTATTATCTACTGATCATGGATTGTCATCTTTAGGTACTCATAATTATCTTATGTTAATGAATGGTTCATGCCTTACTAATGTAATAAAAATCAAATCTTTTGAAAGTGAAATACAAAAATACAAGTTTATAATAAATATAATAAGTTTAGTAGGTTGGTATGTCGTTATTTAATTCTTGGAGATATTTTGAAATATTTTTGTTGTAAAATATACCATGGTGCCTTAAGAAATATTTGAATTGATGTTAAGAATTAAGGAAAACTCAAACCAACGATGTAAGTGTAAAAGCAATTGTTTAAAATTCAAGAAGCATAAATAAAATCTTGTTATTTTTGATCAGGTGTTTTCTTGCAGGACCTGTCACTATGGGCTCAGCACATTTTATTTCCATCTAGGCCACGCGCCTAGTCTTAAATATTAAGTGACGCCTTCCCAGAAAAAAAATAATAAATAAATTTTTGGAGATTAGAAAAGGGGTGTTAGAACAAATAAAAATTCTGGGACTAATGGGGCGTTTCAATATATTGTAGATAATCATGAGTTATATATGAATTATAATTAATGAACCATTGAAATAAGATTAAATGTATAATCACAATGTTAGATCAACCTTGAAAGAAAGGTATGCTAAGGCATAATGAATAATGATGATAGAATAATTAATGAGAGAACAAATTGTATATGTTCTAATAATAAATGATCTCAATGTAATCAACAATGTAAGAACTATATGTATTTAAAAATGTTAGAGGATGGTAAATTTTGTAGAAAGATGTATTATCAGTTAAGGTGAACAAAACCTTATTATGAATTGTGTAGACTAAGAGAATGGCATAAGATGAGTTAATATGACTCAATGAATTATAAATAATGTAATAAAAGCTCAAAATAATGACTCACAACAACTTATGTGGAGTCCATGCTGAAGGAAGTAGAGTAATTCTAAACTTGAAATAATAGACAAACAAATGAAGACAAAACAAATTATGAAAATAATAATCATGTATAATAAAGAGACCATACAGAGTATAGGAAAATAAAGATATACCAATTACGTAAAAGGTGTAAGTCACCAAACAATGTCAAGTATTATAAGTGTAGGAAGTAAGAATAATTTTGAATCATTAATAATGGAATAAGGAAGCCATTAAATAATAATAAACAAATATGTTTGAAGGATTGTTAATGTTCAGCTGGATACAGCAAATTTAGATAATAATATGTTAATTTCAATAAGATAATTGTGTTCAAAATAGAGAAAAATGATGGTTTAATAAATGTTAAAAAATACAAAAATACAATCTGCCAAGTAGCAGAAGACATTTGAAACAACACAATGTTTAAGATAGGCTATCATAAAGATAGAGTTTATTAATGAAAAATGTATTCAAACTGGCCGCTATTCATATCAAAATAACCAGAAAGGAACGAGCAATACGATGCTAGTAATAGAACCAAATTTGTAATTAGTATAACTGAAAAACAAATATAAATATAATAAATTTTGTGAATTTTGGAAGGGTACAGAAGAATACCAACAACAATAATAAACCCACGCTTAAAACAATTATGTAAGAGCTAAAAATAGAATAACCGCATCATGACGTCATTTTTAACCAATCAGGACATTACTTGAGGAGGTAATTTTCAAAACCCCACATGTCCATACCAACAAAATTTTCAGTACAGGCAAAAAACTGGTTTGTATTGTTTTTGTGGATGAAACATGAAGAGCTAGGTTATTTTAATTCAAAAGCATAAAAGAAACTTAATAAAACCCAAAATTTCTATCAGTGAATAGTAAAACAGTTTAAATTTAATCAAAAAGATTGGTCATGTGTTGTTCTGCATGAATCACCAAGTAGATGTGGGGTTTTGTTCAAACAACACTTGGATAATGTGGGTGTTTGCTCATTCTGTAGGGTAGGGTTGATAAAAATTCCGATGACCACACGTTATATCGTCTGTTTTAATATTATTATTTATTCTATTGTTACAATGTAACATGTGTACATCAAATAAAAAGATGAAATACGTCTGTATCCTTATAATGAATTGGTAGAAGGCCTAGACCTCGTGGAATGTCTTAGATATGAATTGCATAGGCATGTTCCAAGCAGTCACAAAGCACTTCTTCTTCATAAGAATGTTCAACAGCTTCCACACAGTTTACAATGTTATTGTACCACTCAAACTTTTCATCTTCTTTCCATTGGTTTTCAAAAAGAATCGTTAACAGTTCGTTCACATCCTTCTTCTTTGCTGCACTTATTTGATGAACAAGTGGTATGACTTCTAGAGAAGATGTCAAAATATTCTCCCAATTACAATTTTTCTTCAATAGGGAGTGTTTCGTGAGATCACCTTCAAAGCGATAAAATTCATTTCCTGTCACATATATATTAATCTTCCTTCCTTGCTGTACTTTCTTGACTACTTTCTGGATGTATATTCTTTTCATGTCACTGATTTTGGGGAATGATTTTAATTTCTCAGCCAAGGACTTAACATTTATTAATAACCAATAAAAACCAAGTTTTTTCACTTCACCCACTTTCTGATATTCATCAAAGTATTCTTCCTTGAAGATCATTGTCGGTTTCTTTCTTAAAAGCTTTTCAGCTTGCCCAAACACCCTATCCGCAGGTAAAAATGAATGCCCCTCACTGGGAAATTGATAGAAATTTTGTTCAAACTCCCTTCATGTTTTGCCAGGTAATACATTAGGGCATGAAGGACATGGTTATTTTTATTCTGTCCAGTGCACCCGTCACAGAATAGTCTTATATGCACGATATCACACAAGTTTTGTTCGTTTAAAAAAGCTAAGAGAGCTGAGGCCACTTCAACTGAGCCATGACCTGCTTGCTCCTCTGTCCAAATATAAAAGGAAGGCTTATTGCTCTGTACGTCCATAACACAAACGTTGTACAATCCAAGTTGTCTTGCGTAAAAAGCTTGTTGTACGGGTGTTTTCGGTAACGGTTGTACCTGTTGCATGTCAAAACACAAGGTCTTTTTTCCTTCGTTTGTTTCTCGTATGAGTTCGTAAAAACACTTTGCCCTTTTTTTATGAATCCTTTTTTCAAGTGAATAAAATCTGCTTTTCTGCGGGAGAGGCATTTTTTAGTTTATTGTCAACCATCGCGCAGTATCCACAAATATCAGTTGCTGGAGACTTAAACCCAAGCTTAAATTCTCCACAGAAAATCTTACGGAACATTGAAGGTGTCACTTTCAGTAAGGGATTTTCCTGACAATCATTGTAAACTGTGTGTAGTTTTCTAATGGACAGGTCACTGCGTAAGTAGACTCTTTTTGATTTGCTTCTGCTGTAATGACTTTCTGTTCCTTTTAAACTCCCAATAAATTTACGAACAGACTGCTTTTTAGCAAGGGACTTATGGCTAACTTGGTCTCCTCCTCTAGTTTCCTCTAGGCCTTTATTATTGTTAAGCTTTGGTAAAATAGTTCTTACTCTCTCTGGTTTGAATTTCATAAGGTGCAAAAAGAATTTTGCACATACAGTAACTTGCTTTCCAGAAGCCAATGGAAACTTGTAAGAGGCTGAAAAAGTTTTCGGCTTTGCTTTTGTTTGTGGTAGGCCTATGCCTAAACAAGATTGCCGGGATCTACGGCGATTCACATTTTCAATTGCAATAAATCTACTAACCATTTGGTCTTGGAAAAGTTTCTCTGATTTAGAGTAAGAATTTTTCTAAACTGAATAGCATCATTAGGTCGTACTTTACAACACTGCAGCGTTTTACCATTGTGTGTGCAGGGTATGAACACTGCAGAACCAGAAGGGGTAGAATACTTCTCTTGCTTTTTAATGTCTCGTTTGGAAACATTCTTCTGTTTCTTCCTCGATCCTACACTCACTTCACTTACTAGTACTTCACTTTCATTGAGAATTTCACTCATTTTCAATTATAATAATGTTACACACATAATAACCTAAAATCTCAGACACGGTGACACAATCCTGACTGCTGTTGTAAAGAAAGGAAGCTGTAGTCACGTGACTTGAATACCTGCTTCGCATTGGTCACTGGGACATGTGGGGTTGTGCTAGAACCACAGTGCTGGACATGTGTTGTTTTGCTTTTAGACCCTACGTTTACAATTAATATTTCAAATGGTTTGGTGGGGTTTTGGTCGTATTAGACTACCAACGTAAATGCATTTAACCAATATGAATGTGCTGACATAGTGTAACCGTTCGTACAAATAAAATAATAGGTTCGTTTAAATAAACCTCCACGCTAGTAAGGTTTCGCTCCGCTGTGGGTAGTGTCGCTTGGTAACAAGCCGCTGTTGACTCTTTTAAGCCCCACTGTTGCGAGCGTCAATTTGTAACCAGACCCTGTATGCAGTCGTTACAAATAAAGATAAGAAAGAAAAAATTTTATTAAAAAAAATGTCAACAAAAAAAAATTTATGTTTGTTTATAATGTCTATGACTGAGAATAAATTCAATTTTACTGTTTTGATGGAAATTCTAAAATTTAATAAGGCAATTATTTATTATTTAGCACTTCTTGAAGATCTTAACAAAGTCCGGAGTTAATCAGATTAACTCCGGTCAGCAATCGATTTATGATTTTCGTGCTGGTCCAATATCTCACTTTCTATAAATATTTTCTTCTTCAGGAAGTCTCGTTGCAATAATAAAACCTTAAACTAGCATGTGAAATAAGTTATAGATCCAAACAATTGAAATAAATTGATTTATTAACAAAGTTAAAGAATGATCGATGTTTAATCGACTTTGAGCAATTGTCGACTCCGTCTCAGGAAATAATCGATTTGTTCATACAGGTTAAAAATTATTACAAGTATTAGAAAAGGTTCTTGGAGCGATTATATTATTAATAGTCAGAGAAGGGTAGACGAGAAAGTATAACATTTACAAATAAAGTGTTTTCAATAACTATTATCTAACAATATGTGAATCAATTTTATAAAATATGTAATATTGTTGAGTTGTCAAACCAATTCTGCAAGCTCTGTAGTCAGGCGATGTTGTTGGCACTGGTTGGAATTTCCAAGATGGCCGCTCAAAAAGATGACGAGGTTCACTGTAATGTCGTCGCGATAAAATCTCTCCGCAAAATTAACTTCATATATGTTTTAAATGTCCCCGAACTTGTGTAATCTGTCTAATATGTTGTTTGGTGTATTCTGGAAGAATGTTTAGTGTTCACTGGTGTTAATTATGTTATATGTTTTTGGTGTTCACTTCTCCTTGTTCGCTACGCAAAAAACGGTTATACTGTTGAAGATTGAATTATCACAAATATGTCGTTTTACTGTTTTTATGCTCTGGTATTATGTAGTGTTGGTGTTGTTTTCACTGTTGTGCTTAAAGTTTTCTGTGGTTTTAATTGGAAAATTGTTTAATTTCCGTAACTCTCGTTTCACTGAATTTATTAGGTAACCTTAGTACTCCATTTACTCGATTTCAAGGAACGCAATCTTACTTAAACTGTTCAGCTTGATCATTAACAAAGAACTAACTAACTTCCTTCACGTTAGTCAAAATCTGGCCCAGTTAATATTTGAAAAGTATTGTTAAAATAATTTCGACTTCCCATATACATGATACAAAAATACATTATATATGGAATTAATTTAGTTTATTATTCACTTTCATGAATTATCAACCTTATCATTGGTTTAAATATCTCATTCTATTTAAATTGATATATTATAGTCCATATCTGTTGACATTATTGTCAAAATTACCAAATTTCTTTCTTTTTGGAAATCTAGGCTCAAAAACTGGTTTCCGCCTTCATATATTTTTTTCTGCCATTTTAAGTGCTATTAATACCATTATATTAAATTTCAAATAGTTATAATTCCCTTTCTTTCCTTAATTACATATAAATTGAACATTTGAACTGGTTTTTAGTGATAATCTCTGAATTTAACACTCCTCTTTTAAAATAATTAATTTATACATTTCAAAAATTTACAATAATTTAAGGTATATTTCCATATTATCATTTTAACTCATAGGTTCATTCACAGTAGTTGTTAACTGATTTACCTTACCTAAATCTTGCCCGTTTACAGGATTTATAAGTGAATTAACTGGTTTATAGTGAGTTTCTGTGAATTCATTATTTGGCCTAGAGTTTAGAATTTTACATGTCTGGTTTTTTTCTAATAATTTAATCCTACTCCTCCTCTGACTTTGAACAGTTATTATGACATAAAAATAAAATGGTTCATAAACTTATTGTGATGTGTAGCATCTAATTCATACTACTGTTACATAAAAATAATAATGAACATTACTCAGCATTCTAAAAATTTGAACATATTGCTGACATTGTTTGAAAACATACATTTAACTCTTTTTTTAATTAACACAGCATACCTACTGAAACATTTTAAATGGTATGTATGCTGTTATTTAACAAATATAATAAATTCTAAACACATATAAATCTTATTGACTAAGAACTCCTTCACACATATGGAGTTCATGGCTGTAAATAAATAGCCATTTTAAACCTATGAACACTTAAATTAATTCCAGTCCTTTCTGGTCGAAACCATTATTATTGATTATCCCCTTATTGAGTAAACAAATCCACCCATACTTTAGTTATTATCATTTCTACAAATGTCTTGTAATAACAAAGTGACATTAAAATAATAAAATATTGGAAATCTTCCATTTTAGTATTTTATGATTTGTGAATTATTGAATATAAAAGTTGTTATCTAGCATATTGTTAAGTCATAGTATCACTACAACTTTAAGTTTATTGTATTTCCAAAAACACTTGCACTAGTTCACTTTCACTGGTGGTTCTGATATTTTGAGTCTTATTATCTCAGACCAGACCTTTAGTCATCATGGACTGTTAAGACTTGTTTATTTTTTTTATCACACAATAACTTCAGTTGGTGCACCTCTTACCATACTATACAACACTTTTGGTTTATTAATAATTATAATTTTATAGGGTTTTGGGATGTTATACTTTCTTTAATTATCTCTATAGGTTTGGGGTTTATGGCAGTTAATAATAGGTTTTATAATGGTGTTTCTTCCATACTATTTCTTCCTTTCTTCTTGTCTTCTTTCTTGTCTTCACTCTTGTCCTTCTTCTTGTCTTCATTCTTGTCTTTCTTCTTGTCTTCATTCTTGTCTTTCTTCTTGTCTTCACTCTCGGGTAAACCAAGGTACCTCGTGTCATCTTGGCTGATGTTTGGTTTGGAGTATCTAATTTATTTTTTGATACTGACTTTGCTCTTCGTTAAAGGTTTCAGGGTATTGTTTACTTCCTGATAATAAACTCTACTCTTCTTTCTTCTTGTGTTTGGGGTATTTTGTTGTTTCACCACTCCTAAACTGATTCTTTCTTCTTGATTTTGTGGTATCTAGTTTGTTTACTGCTCCTAACTTCCTGGGTAGATTCCTGATTTTATAATATGAGTTACTCTTAATTATTTCATTAATTTTTTTATAGTGGTTTTTATATAATGTAATTATGGTCTTTAATATTTTGTGGTTTTTTCCTTTGAATTCATTAAATTTCATTCGATATTATATTAGTATATCTAACGTAATTATTGTTTATTATCTTAATTGAATTAATAAGCAGTGGATTTTCTGTCACGCTACAATAGTCATCTCATTTTTTCATATGTTTGGACATGTGGGGTTTTGAAAATTACCTCCTCACTTGAGAAAATAATTATCGCTGTGTAGCGGAGTTTTCAGCGGACTATATATACAGATGTACGAATGAACAAAAAGACATTTTATCGAATTCCATTCCGGCAGATACTACAGGCCTCCAAATCAAAATTGTCATCAAATATTATTAAACCACAGCAGTGAAAAAGTCACATACTTATTAAAGTGCATCACGACAAGCAGTGTTCCTTTAACTAGTTGTGCGAAACAAAAAGAACGAGGTTAGGTGAATTACCTAACAAAAAATTGAATCTCAAGAAGTTATAATCGTTCATTCGCGAAAAACTGAAGTGTATGATCAGTGTATAAGATCGTAAAGTAAATTAAAAAATAATCCAAAGCGATTATCAAACAGGGAGTACAGTGCCATATATAATTACAGTGTATGAATATTATGTTACTAGTATAAGAAATAATACACTTATGTACTAAAGCAAAACATTAATACTATAAGAAATAAGCATTCTCTGTAGATTTTTCAAGAGGAATTATACGATTCCAATATAATAATTAACGATCTAGGCTAAACATATTTAACCTCAAAACTTGTAGAGGTCAGACGAACATTTCGTTAATCAATCTAAAATTTTAAAGGTGTCTAACCTATTAAATTAAACGTATGTAAAGCATCGTAACTCGAGGCATAGTTATTTTATTCTGTAGTTCTAAAGGATTCACCCTTGAGGTATAAAAAATTTGTAAATAAACAAACCGATAATTAGAGTCATCATTGCCAACCTTCTGGGTTAGGAGAGAATTAAGCCAGGTATATTGTAATCCATAAATCATTGTTAAATTGAATGTATAGATTTAAAGTAAGCACGCTGTGAGCAATAAACCAGTAAATTATTAATTAACAAACGTTGTAAGAAATTATTGAAGCAATTATTAGTTATTTTTCTTATTTAAAAGAGCTGCAATTTCAAGGCACTCAAACAGTTAAGTTGGCGGTTTGGACGTGTGAAGCGCCAACCGTTTAAATACATAAACAAGACAGAAGAAAATTAATTAATTAAATTATTTTAATCATTCAATCAAAGAAATAATTTAACAACATCAATTAAATTTATTTATTTTATTCTTAGAATAAATTATTTTATGGAATAAGAACCAGAGAGTCCATATGGCGCCCAAGTAACATAAATTTAGCTCACTTACTTACAAACAGTGCAGTTATACTGTTTTGACAACTTAACAGTTTTATAACGTACTGAGACCATCTGAACAACCAGAACAGACAGACCTAAACTACCAGTGGAAGTTATAGTAACACTGATATATTATCAGTCCGAGAATGTGGCTACAAGTCATCTATCCTCAGCGCTGCATACCACGTAGGCCTAGGCTTCTTCCATAAAAAGGCCACCATTCCCTTCTGTTCTCCGCCGCTCGTCTCCTCCTACGGACACCAAATCTTCTGAGACCCTCTTCGAGACAGTACAGTCACCTTATCTTTGGTTTTCTTTACGGACTTCTTCCACCTGGTCGGCCCTGGAATATTCTTTTAATTATTCTTTCCTTTGTTGTCTTTTGTAAGTGATTTTCTCACCTTATCCTTGCCATTTTCATATCACATAATATTCCTGGTTTTCTCATAGAGCTACAGCAGCTCTTTTTAATCCTTATTATCCACACACTGTTCTCCATACTTAGTTCCCCATATTGTTTCCCTTAGCAATTCTCTCTCTCATTTTTATACAATATTTTCTCACTATCAAACGCAATGGTGACAACTGGTCTTAATATTGTTTTATAAATCTTATTTTTGAGACTCTGCTAATACTCTTGGATTTAAATACGTGCTGTAATGCAAGGCTCTGTTTCTTGCCGTTACAGAAATCTGCCGTTCCTCAATATCTGCAAGTATGGAATTTCGCTCTAGGATAAGAGAAATCAGTAGTTAAACCTGTTATCTTTTCACAGTGCTTATTCCCAAGTATCAGTATATTTGACTAAAAATCGAGAAAAATTATTGTACAGTAACACTGTTTTAATAGTAAAGTTTCCTTACTAGTTGTCACATAAGTTATCTTAGTGAACTGATTTCTTCCTCCAGTTCACAAACAAATGTATAGATACTAATAATCTGACCCAACCTCTTCACAAACGAATATTTACATCCTACCAATCTGCCTGACCTGAGGATACTCTTTGTAATATGAGTGAAACCTTGTCATACAAGACATCTTTGACGCGGTCCATACCGGAAGAAGATTACTAAATTAAACCTGTTTACATAGTAACCTAGTGTATTAGGCACCATAAAATTTATATAAACCTCAGGTACACAGAAAACACTACATTCACAACAAATATTCACTGTTATATTACTTTCTCATTAAATTACTTACAAAATATAGACCTAGTTCTATTTAACTTAATTATATTGAATTCAATTATTAGTAACATATGTAATTGTAATATAATTGCATTAAACTGTATCAGAATAAAATTAATTAATTGATTTATTCATAATTAAATGTTTTGTGACACTCTGCAGACTATATTAGATATTAAACCGATAGATAATAGTTTACGCACAGTAATAATAGTAGACTTAAGATAGTTTTGTAGATAATAATTTACGCATTAGGAGCAGAGATTACAGAATATGACTCCGTAAAGACATCTGGAAGTGTTCCTTGAATATACTACTTATTTTCTATACTCGTCTGTGAACACATAATATACGTTGGAAAGTAAGCCGAAGATTAAAGAATTATTTTTACTTTGTGAACACTGGCCGTAAGTTAATATGTTCAAATAGTTCTAACATAAGTTTCAAAAATATTAAGGACGTAGGTTTTTAAGTTAAAGAATTTGTTTAAAAAAATTAATTTTACTTCATCAGTTGTAATTTGCATTCCATTAATTTTCACATTCAAAATTTTAACTTACGTAACATACACGTTTAGAAATCATCGATTAATTTTTTTATTTTCTGATTTAATGTTAATTGCATTTGTTGATATTTTAAACTGTAGCTTGAAAATTGTACATTTTATGAACCAGAATACAGTGTTTCAGCTTTAGGTTTTTTGAGTATCTGCAGCAAAAAAATGGGTTGTGTGCAAACATTTATGATGAAATTCATTTAACGCACTCTAATACACTAATGCTTCAGGGAAGAGTAGCAAATCAATTAAATGTTTTTAAATAGTAACAGTAATTTATAAACGTGCATGAAGCAACGCATAAGCACCTGTCGAATCTATTCTCACAGTACTACCGTTAAACTGTCTGCCCAACTTTACTGGCTCTTGACATTTTTTGTTCTGCCTCTCCTCACCGTACTCTGTTAATCTCTCGTCGTTTCTATTTTATATAACTATTTGCTTCTTACTTAAATTCAATGATGGAATATGATTTTCTGAGTTATCGTCTGATTTTTTTTATATAAACATCACTTAAGACATTTCGTTCAGTCTCGTAAGATTTCGAACACAAAGTTTTATTTTATTTCCATATTTAGAAAAAAAAAACAACTTTAAAATCAAATTTTTAATAATTACAAACACATCATACAATTATTTGTCCAACACGCTTTTTTTAGGATTTTAAAACAGTTTTCAATTTGCGATAATAACCGTAATTTTAATAATAATGGATCACTGTCTTACAGAGCGGAAATTGTTTACCAGTCAGATACCGGTTGTGAAAGGCTGCCGTCTTATAAATAGTTGTCTGTTTACAGTTTGATTTAAAATTGCTTTTTACATTTTAAATTACGGAACATGAATTTATTCCATATTCCTCATTTTCAAAGAATTTTTTGCCTCCGACGATGAGACAAATTAAATAAATAAATAGAATCATGAGAAATTCTTAATTTAAAATGTATAATAACACAGATTTTTATAGAGATGAATATTCTAGCCAAGAGTTTAATGTATAGGGACTGAATATAAAAAATATCCGACTGAATACAATACCTAAATCTCACACATGCTGTATGATTATACACATACACCAAATTTCGAATCGCAAAAATTTTAATTTTTAAGACTTTAGTAATATTAAGTAATATTAAAATCGAGTGTAAGGGGTAGGGATATGTTTGAATCAAATAATTTTTTGACATACTGTATATACTACCCCTGATGCTGCTTTATATGACGATATGCGTGAAGGATATTATTAGAGAATATGATGCACGTTTCGTCGTGATTAGGAGGTAAAGCCTCTGGTGACATTTGTGTGTAGGCCTATATAACCCAGGCGTACTAAGGGGAACACAAACACTACACGCCAGCACAGAGCTATCCCTGGAGTCATTAACACAAAACACTTTACTGTAGACACACATGGGTATTAACATGCCTGCACATTCCCAGCGGTAACATCCTACGCATGGCATTTAACAACATATTATTATTTAACTGATATAGCAGTTACGCACGCTGTAGGCTTATATTTATCTATACCAGTCCTCCACAGTGCGTATAGAAGATAAGTGTTTTCGTACGTCATGAAATGACAATGGTCTGTCTTTACCATTAGAATGCAAGAAACTTACAAATTTAAAAATTTGTTTTATATGATAAAAACACATGTTTCTATAAAGTATAAATATCGGTATGGAGAACCATATATGACTTCCATATTCTAAGATTTATATTTAAAATCATTTTCGAAATGAAATATTACCATAGAAGCTACTTCTTTCTACTTACTGCTTCGGCCTTAACCACAGTACTGTGGTCACTAACGTATACCACCTCACGTTATCGCACTCGATTTTCACTGATGATGGAAGTCGACGGCATTGCCGAAACGTCTGGTTTTGTAGAAAACATTGGACTACGACCAAATATGCCGGGAAGGAATTTTAATAAAAACTACTTCTTTGTTGCCGATAACGTTGTACACATATATATCAGTGGTGAAGTTACATGGAGGCAATTGAGGCAATGCCTACCCTAAAAAATTCTGTAGAATAAAAATTATAAATACGTATGAACTACATAACGTAAAGATTATACATTGTTACTGCGACTGTCAAATTTATTAAACCGAAACGTGCTTTATTGAGCGACCGCTAGATGGTGACAGGTGAGATTCGGCATAGTTCGTTTAAAGCGAATGAGGCAACCTGAACTTGCCTCAGCGTTTTTTGTATACATCGTATGTAAGCAATGTAGTGGTGTGATAGGGAAGTGTAGGGAGGGGGGATTGTCCCGCGCTGTACACACAGAGCGTTGAGGCATGCCTCACTTCTGTGGTCCAAACAGTTAAGTTAAAGCGCCTGTGTTGTTTCTAAGTGTTTATTTTATGCGGTTATTAAAAGTGTCACTGTTATTCCGCTGAACTAACAGATGATCAAGATTGTTATTTGAATTATTTGTAACATTAAACATATATATAGAAACTAATCAAGTTTAAAAATTTGAAGTTCAATCAGTTGTATTATTGTGTATGACTAATACAAGGATTGTTCAATAGACACACGTATAGAGCTGTAAAGCATTTTTTATTCAACGATTTTAAAAGAAGTCTCCAATAACATTAAGACATGAGTTCCACTGCTGCGCTAACCTGTAGATTCCCTGCTAGTAAAATTCTTACGGCTGTTTGTGGAACCATTCGGTTACAGCAAACTCTACCTCAGCGTCCGATTTGACCCACCGTCCTTTTAGTGATTCCTTAAAAAAAATTTAAGATAAGATTTTTGCCTACCCATTCATTAGCTACTAGCTTCGCCAGTAAGCAAATTGATGTCCATTTTTTCGGCTTGCACGCGTTATGTTGGTGTGGGTTTCGGCACTTTCCATTTAAAAAGCGTGCAAACGTAAGAAAATAAACATGAGTGAGGCCAGAAATAACGTGAATTGTGTGTGTGTGTGTGTTTGTGTCTTACCTGCCTTTTTATTGCCGTATTAAATGAAAAATATTATATTACATTAAAATGAAAAAATTTTAATTTTATTGCCTGCCAACAAAATTATTTTATTTTTAACAATTACCATTGTTTCAAAAAGTTTAAATAAATTTTCAAGTACTTTACTCTTGTTAAAACGTAAAAGGTTGCAGGTAAACTACCCCTTCCCCTTAACCGATCTTCACCAAAATCGAAAGGCCTTGAGACCTCTACAATTCAGGGACGTATGCAAAAAATTATTTGATTCTGTTTGAATTTGCGGCTGTTATCGTTTGCCATAGAAAATACGCTTGATAAAAAAATGTTGAAGGTAAACTACCCCTTCCCCTTAACCGATCTTCACCAAAAACAACAAGTCTTGAGTACTCTACAATTCAGGGACGTATGCAAAAAATTATTTGATTCTGTTTGAATTTGCGGCTGTTATCGTCTGCCATACAAAATACGCTTGATAAAAAAACGTTGAAGGTAAACTACCCCTTCTCCTTAACCGATCTTCACCAAAAACAGTAGGTCTTGAGTACTCTACAATTCAGGGACGTATGCAAAACATTATTTGATTCTGTTTGAATTTGCGGCTGTTATTGTTTGCCATAGAAAATACCCTTGTTAAAAAAACGTTGCAGGTAAACTACCCCTTTCCCTCAATCGATCTTCACCAAAAACAATAGGTCTTGAGAACTCTAAAATTTAGGGCTGTATGCAAATAATCGTTTGATTCTGTTTGAATTTGCGGCTGTTATCGTTTGCCATAGGAAATACCCTTGATAAAAAAAAACCGTTGCAGGTAAACTACCCCTTTCCCTCAACCGATCTTCACCAAAAACAATAGGTCGTGAGTACTCTACAAATCAGGGCTGTATGCAAAAAATTATTTGATTCTGTTTGAATTTGCGGCAGTTATCGTTTGCCATAGAAAAAAATCTACAGACAGACACACAGACAGACAGACACACACACAGACACTTTTCGGAAAACGACTTTTTTTCATGTTTTGAGTGTAGTACAATCAGAATCTGCAATAATCTCGAACACGATTTTTTTTGCCATCACCATACTTCCATTCCTTAAGGAATATGGAAGTAAAATTGATATTTAAAAAACGAACAATTTTAAACAAATGTTTGTTATTATAATGAAATAAATTACGTTTAAAAATTAATGTTAATGTTTATTGCCACCATATTGATGAATTCTATTCTCTGTATTAGCATGTTTTTCATATCCTTTTGGCATTACTCACAGACCGGATGTATTATTTCAACGTTGTCGACTCTTGAGTACACAAATATGTTACCTCTAATAGGAAGTAAGTATATTTAATCACCGGTTTCAGAGAAGCAGTCTTTAACCATATGTTAGAGGTATAAAGTGTTTGATTTTACTTTTTGTATTACTAAATTCACTAAATAATATTGTTTATTTAATTGGCTGGATTATTTAATAAGATTCCGATGCTCTGTATTGTTATTAATGTTGATGCAATGCTCACGTCATCAGATTGTATGGCAGAGTAATTAGACATACCCGGTACATGACCATTAGCCATCGAATAGTTTAAGAGGGTAGGGGCCGGAAAAAGGCGAGTTGTTAAAGGAAGACCAATAAGACAAATGAAAGGAAGCAACTACACAGAAGGCAAGTCGCAGCAAAGTGTGTGTCCGGCTTCGGTACATCAACTTGTCACGCCCGTACTCACAAGATGTGAGCACCTCGGGAAAATTTTTAATAGGAATGTAAAAAATTGGCTAAAAGATACCTCAAGTAATAGTAATAATAACTATTCTTTCCAGAAATTCAACCCTAAGACAGACAATTCATGGGGAGCGGGCAAGAACTGTCACTGTTTATCTGGCTAACAGGGCAATGGTGCGAAGTTTTGTCAACTTTAGTGTACTAGTCTTTGCGAATATGATCAGTGGTCTAGCACAGATAGATAAATTTCAATATACGGTCATGCAGCGAGGCAGGGGCATGCTTCACAATTTCAAAATTCAGCCCATCAGTGTCTGGTGATTTTATATTTTCACAGCACTATAACACAATTAAAGATCCATCTATTGCTACTGAATCTAGAAATGCACTGATGTCTACAAATTTTGTTTCTTCGAATTGCTTCTGGGTCACAGACACTGATAATATCTGAACCTTTTGCTCTCTGAGACTTACTGAACTTCATGTTATGTATTTGTCTTTTAAATATCGTAATATTTTGTAAACTTTTTAGAGCCTACCTAGCACATCTGAGGTTGCTTGATGTCCTCCTTTCGGACGGAAAGTCTTCTTTTTTATGGGTGTGTCCTCTGTTCTCCAACCTTTATAAAAAACTGTTCATACATTCTCCTCGACCGTATAAGAGTGTTAAAATTATTTTATACAAAATTAAGGTGCACAATGTGCAAGTATCCAAAAATAACATATCTTTTGACTACAAACCCCGTCACGGCCTGAGGCGCCCTTCTGCCTGTCTGTCTTTTTATCTGTTGTTATGTCAGAACCTGCCAATGCACCACTGCTTCTTTTTCAAGCCAGTTATATCAGTACAGTCAGTTATTTGTAATTTCTGTTGTGTGTAATGTATAATTAATTGTGTGTTTCTATATTCTGAGTATTTTGACTATTTTAATACGATAAGTTTTATTGGCGTTTTCATGATAATTCACAATGTTGGAAGTTAAAGAAAAATAGTTTATATTTTTAGTAGAGTCTTTTGTTTTTGTGTAGTATTTATCATGTTATAATTAATTAATTTAGAAAATGGAAAGAGAAAATATAAATTTTTTGTTACAATAAAGAATACATTTTTTGTGTTTGCGTGAGGAATGCAACGATAGTGAGGCCAAAGGTGATCTTTGTGAATATTTGTGAGTAAGTATAGCCAACCACGGAGTTAGCGATCTAGAAAGACATATGCAAACTGGTAAACGTTATGCCACGTCTGTATGTAATGGCTGTAATGGTTTTGTTCTCAAAACCTTGGAAACAATAAAAGATGGACAAGTTGTAGAAGCAACTCTTGCCTTCCAGAAAGCAGGTCATGACCAAACCTGCAAGTCTACAGACTGTACTTCTAACCTTAATAAAATAATCTACCTTGATTCTGAAGTAGCCAAACTTATCAAATGGTTTATAAATGCATATGACAGATAGGTAAGAGAGGTCTGGATTACGTGGTACGTGGTATATAACACGTACATTCATAAAAATATGAACGTGACTTCAACATACATTTCAATTTTGTGTTACGAATAAAAGTAACTTTTTGTTCACGCTAATGTAAACTACGTAAAATCATATTTTTACTTATTCTGTCCTTCATATTTTTACATTTGTAAGAGAAGATTAGTATGTTATAAAGTTTAATTGCTAACTAAAAACTTTAGACAAAACATAACTCTACTTTTTTTAAATATTCGTATCATATACGTAATTAAATTATTATGTACTACTTATATATTTCCTTTACTGCAAAAATAAATATTACTTATTTGCTCAATGTTCTGCTCTTAAATCTACTTATTAAGGCAAAATATCTTCCATTTAGTCCTACGTCCTGGCAACTCTATGCACATCGTGCTCTCTTTCACTCATATGAACTCATACTTGTACCAACTATTTCATATATTGTACATCCCTAAAACTCAACAGTCAACAGGCGAGAGTACAACATCATAATTATTTTATAGTAATTATAATTAAAAAATATAACACGGTTAGTAACACATTAAAGATAGTACAATAAATTATACATCTGTTAAGCGAATTGTGGTTAAACCTATTTATATCACTTCATTAAAGGGAATTGTGGTAATAAATCACAATAGGGAATTGTTTATGAAGTACACCACAAAATTCGTTATCCATAATGATATTACATTTGGTTTAAGTGATTCGTTTCATTAATTAATATAACTGAATTTAGCCCCTACTCCCTCTTGGCCGCTCTCTAAATAACTTTCTGTCCCAGTCCGCCACGACAATTATTAAATACCAACAACCGCCCCGCTGTATCGACCATAACACGAAAAACGTCTGTCGATTAAATACTTTTCAGAATAATGTGTATATACCTGTAAAATGTTGTAAACAATTACAACGAACAAAATTCAAATATGGAAAACGTGCGTTTCATGCAAATGCATTTTTATGTCTATTTGCCGCAATCGTTTAAAAGCAATATTTAGCAAAATATAAATGTAAATTTTTTAAATGTAAATTATATGTCACAAAGTATAAACTGATTTTCTTATAAGATTTTTGTAGGTATTCGTTTTTGGAGGTAGCATTTCATTCTGAAATTATTCGTTTTCGGATCATTTAATTATATAATTTACTCATATTTGTTATTTTTCAAATTAACAAATGTATAACCATACATAAAGTACTGAATGAATTATATTTATTTTATTTCTTAAATATACTTATTATAAACATATGTAAGTAATAAAATTACGAACAATATTCTATAACACAAGTGATAAAGTGTAATGAAACAGAGTTAGACTTTTGCCAAACTTCTTGTTCGTTCTTTCCTTCTTCCAGTGACGTGTAAGTGAAACTTAAAAAGAGACATTGACACATTAGAAAAATTGCAAGAAAACTTAAGAACAAGTTACATATAGGAAAACTTACTAAGTTTAGCAGTTTTGACGTACTTCCTAATGAGTAAACGTTTTGAGTTGTTGCAAAGTTTATTGTTAATTCTTAGGAATAATAAAAATTCCGATACAATATTTTAATTTTGTGGCAAAATATCTGACAAAATTGGTTCAGACTAAAATTAATGATACTCAGCAAATAGCATTCCAGTGTTGCTGATAATAATGGTGTTGATGATAAACATAGGCCTATGTCAATATAAATACGGGATATCCACTTATTTTTAAAATCTAAATTTTATAAAATGTAATGTTAATAAATAGTGTGAAAACATTCACGTTTCACTATTCTTGTTCTCTAATATATATTTTTGAGAGTACGGCTTTGTATCAGGCGTTACAAAAGAGTCGATGCAACTACAGAACTTGACTGCTGCAACGTATACGTACCAACGTATGGCTACCAATTGCAATAGGCCTAGAAATACCAACCTAATGTAACCTAACCTAACCAAAGGCAATTTTGTTGCCCAGATACCAAGGCACACTCTTGAAAAAACGCAAAAAAAGAAAGATTTTTATGTCTAAACGTTTTGGGATGACACACAACGCAATCAAATAAGCTGACACAATAAAACTTATAAATCGAATTGCAGAAATATACAAAGGAGATGTTTAAATATGTGTGCGCGTGTCTGTCTCTCTGTGTACGTAACTATTTCTTTTTATTCTTTTTCCTTAACTTCGTAGTTATGACTCTGTCCTGAACTATAATAACGATCCTATATGCTGTCACTCCACCTCTTCCTTGGCCGACCATTGCCCCTCTTCGAGTTTAGTTGGCTATCTTTTGGCTTTTCACTAGCCTTTTGTCATCCATTTTTGAAATGTGTTCATTCCACATCCTTCTTTTTTCCGCAATCCAAGAATTAATATCTGTTACATTACACGTTTTGTTTGGCAACCTATCGTTATTTTTCATTCCAAGTACCCTGCGTAATATAGTCATTTTTATAGTTTGTCGTTCTCTTTGAGTTGTTACTGTATCTGGCGTAGCCCCTGAGGCATAGGATATTACTGAACTTATTGTGCTTTTGTAAACCTTAGTTTTTTCTTCATGTGTGAGGTGTTTATTATTTCATGTAAGGTTAGTCACGCATCCAGTTCTTCTTACTTTCATCAATTGATGTTCCATTTCTTCGTCTGCCCTATTATTACTTGTAAGCCTTGTTTCTATGTAGTCTATCTATTACTTGTTCTATTATTCTGTTATTTATTACAAGCGCACACCTTAATGCGTTAGTGAAATTGTAATTAATTTTGTTTCCTCATGTGCTATCTTCATGTTATATTTCTGGCACGCTTTCTTAAAATTATACACAAGTTTTTGTAAGTCATTTTCATTTTCCGCAATTAAAATAACGTCGTCTGCGTAACATATAATATTAATCACACTTCTACCTATCCTGTATCCTCTCATATGATCTACCTCCTTAATAATTTCATGCATAACTACACTGAAGAGTACGGGACCTATAGAATCCTTATTATTTTGAATAAGATTCCTTATATTTTTTTGTTATTCCTTCAGAATCCTGCCTTATCCCTTTTGTTACAGGTATATTATCTGATTTGCCATTGGCTTTTGTCTCATTGAAGTGTTCATGTAAATCTCTTTTATTATCTTTGTGATGTCGATTGGGGATATAACTGTTTGAGCATAAAAAGTAATTAAATTGCAATGGAGGTAAGTTTACTAGTTGTTTCATGTAGATTATCATAGGTGAACGGAAGTTGAAAATGTAAATACATTAATTATTTAGCATTTTTTGAGAACATAAAGCATGGATTATATCGAGAATTAATGTTATAAGTTTAAAGCAGATTAATTAGTTAAATTACTCCGCAATGACAGAAAATTATAGAACGAGGTAAATTATCATACAGAATTTACTTTCCCTTGTTCTTGATAATATTTTTATCGTCTGTCATACACTTCGTTAAAGCTTGTTCAGGATCATACGCGATTCTAATAATTTAGGGATAATTTTATATTTAAACTTTGAAGTACTAGCTTTGGTAAATATTGCGTAAGGTAATGTAAATTTTAATACACTGAGTAAGCAAATTATTAACAAATATTTAGTTGTCAAGAAACGTGGGAGTTATAATTTAACAACTACATAATATTTTCAATCGATTCCTACATTTTCGCACTAACCATAGTGCAGTACCTTTGTTGTGTATTATGCTTTATCATATGAGAAGTAATATAAAATTAAATTATACAATTATAAGGAATCATATTAGGTGGAATTAATAATAACAATTATGACGATGAAAATAATTAAAGTAATAATAAACATTAGTTAGCATAAAAAATTAATTATGTAATAATATATTTTTGGAAAAGGAAATACAATTTTTAACACAGTATTATCATTCATCTATTCTACATAATGCTAGATAGACAGGACCGGTGCCATATACCAGTTTTTACTTTTGTAAAAAGCCTCTTACATTTACTATCTTATTATCAATAACATAAGTAACACACATCAATCTAACATTACGTCTCTTTATAACAATCACATTAATCATTAAAAAATTTGATCAGGAAGTAAGTGGAGCACTGTTGATTAAATATAATACCCACGTAATAGTACTCCTGAAATCATAATAAAAATATACGACATTTTAAAAATGTTTTAATAATTTCTTCTTGCTTAAAATCATTTTTTGAATGGATACACACGAATAAACATTGCAGTTTATCGTATTTTGAAAGTGTACTCTCTATGCGAGAGTGCACACGAACTGTCTGCATAAGTAAGGTCAGATAGACAAAACATTACAACGTTGGCTGGCTGGATACTCCGTTTGTTTTAGTTAGTTGATATACGCTGAGGCAATCGCTTTGGTAAAAAAAAAAAAAAAAAAAAAAATAGTTGTCAACCTACCCTATTCCATTCACTATCTCTGACTTTGCAGAATACAGTCATTTTATTTTTGTTAGTTTGTGCAAACAAAAGTAAAATGCAAAAGTTTTGATAAATTTCCTAGAGTTACTGCAAGTACTGTAATATTATAAGTGCTATACCCGCGTAAGTTCAATATATCTGATTACACTATACACAAACTCTACAAGCTTGCTGAATAAAAAGGTGTAAGCATAATACACTACAATTTGTATAGTTTGCTCTTCAATGACATTCTTTAATGCTGTTTGTTTACCTCTTTATTTTATTTGCATTATGGCTGAAAAGTCATTTTGTTATAACATAACAAAATTTGTTTATGGCAAAGAACTATGTTGCTATACATGTCTCTAAGTAAGGGATTGTAAGGTGTGCGCTTTTGGTATACTTTTGGCACTGATAATTAAAATGGATGTTATTTTTAAGATTCAAATATGCAAGTATAATTTAAGCTCTAATTTAGCCTACTCTTCAGCTCAACAATATGCATACTTTCAACTTTATGGAGGCATATAATAAGTTACCTATTTAAAACACTGCGTCTCAACTCCACTTTATTTAGAATAATTTAAAACAATAGTTTTAAACACAACGTATTTTACCTTATTTTCAAATAACCGATTCAATAAGGAGCTGAGGAGTGATTCAATACAAATCGCTCAATAAGAAGGGATTCAATAATTCGTTTTACTATTATGAGGCTTCAAAAAACTGAATCAGCCATGTCATTGGCCAAACACCTTAATTGATAATTTATAAAGTATATTACCAGTACGTGTATTCAAGAACGGTAAGTCTCTTTAATAAGGTAATGTAAATTTTAAACTAATTATAATTTAATTAAACTTGAATAATTACTGAAAACTAAATACGGATCCATATTTCTACTTACACATTTGTATGCATTAGTGGGAAGTGCTTGCAGTCTGTGTGTTCATTGAATATTTGAAGGTTCTTTTCATACTACTAAACTCTATTGTAGATTTATACACAATAGTCTACTGCATAATGAAATAATATTGGCTTATAGAATGATGGCGGGACAATGTGTAGCGTAGCGAGTTTGATGATAGAAGTGGAAAACGCAACGATACTGGAAAAAAGTGGAAATTTATTAGGATTAGGGTTACAGAGCCTTTGGCTATAAAAACCCATCAACTCGGCGCCCTCACGGTAATCTAATTTATTTAGAGAAATCTCGAGCAAGGGAGAAACATTCACAGTTATGCGGACGCACGGTCTGTGCGTACACTTGTTATTCAGTGTACAATTTCAGGTGAAAGTTTTATAATAGATATTAATCTAATGTCTTTAGACAAAACCTAATGCTGATATTTTAATAAAATTAATGATATAATCTAACAAAAATATTTAAAAATCTAAGCTGTGCCTATCTTTGTAAATCAGAATACTTGCAAACAGGTGATTGAATTTTTAGAAATTAAGCAAACTGAAATATTTTTATGGCGGTCAGACAGATCGTCGTGTTGTGCAGTGGAAACAGAATAAATGGCACCAGTGAACTTTCTAACTACAAAGGTTAATTAGAAACAAACAACAGTTAGAAATCAACAAAAACACTCTGATACAATAAGTTGAATTTCACTCAACAGTTTCGCACTAATTAATACAATAATTACTTTTCACTAATCAGAATATCAGCATAACACTTTGAATCTCATGCTAATATGGCTGTTCTACATCTAAACTGGCCAATTCAAAATTCAATATTTATACTTGGCCCGCCTTGCATTGTCATGACATAGTAATGTCAAATACTTAGTAACATCTGGAAGGAACATCTCGCGTGATCTTGAATGTTATGTAATTTTGCTGCACAGAATAATCTCTAAACGTTTGAAAGAGCTTCGAGGGTTGCTGCGTGCTAAAAATCATGTAGGCACTTTCGTCATTTGTGAGTTCAACGTACCAATATTTAATCAGTGTTAGGACGTTATATTGAAATTTCATAAACTGCACAGAAGTCCCTATGTAATTAGCATGCTGCTACGTTAAAATACAATAAAGGAAAATCTCAATAGAAAGGGTCATTATTTTATGGCACCTTTCTTGCATTATATTTCATTATATGGTATATTACAATATATTTTATATTATGTTATGAGCTAATATTAGTTTCAGTCTAAAAACTGAGTAGAAAGGTATTTTGTGTTCTAACATAACGTTTTTATTATTAAACATTTACTCCATTTTTTTAAGTTTTATATTGCAATTTTTCTATTAACTTGTAGTTTGAAGATTTTTCAGTGCAATGAGAATTATTCAATACTTTATTATCAACACACTTAATTACACAATATCCGAGATCAAAAACTTTTACAACTGCTGACAAAAATGGTCTTTTAAAAATAGTGAATGCTGTCTTCGTTATGTCACTAGTCAGTATGACTATAAAGAAATTTGTCTCTAAATGTGTTACAAGGTGGGAAACGGTCAAACAATTTTAGAAAAAGTACGCTTGTATGGATTTCATTGTAAATAAAAAAACGAATTTTATTTTTTTATGTTTTGAAGTTTGAAATATTTTTACAATGTTTATCATTAAATACAACTTTTTGTTTTACAAGATAACTCTAGAATAAGTGAATACACAAATCTCATTCGAGCCACTGATTGATTATACGCCTTAAACTGCTCACTCATAACAGGTTGGATAGAACGTTTTGACTTAAGGAAAATAAAACATTTCTTAAGCCTAAAAGTTGTTCATAAATAATAATAATAATAAATGTTAATAAATTGTTGTTCATAATATTGTAAAACACTAAATATTAGTAACTAGTAAACTGAAAGAATAAAAGTTTTACAGCTAAATCTGCAAAAAGTTCGCAAAGTACTTTATGTTTTTATTACTTTTGTGTACAGTAAATCAGAACAATTTATGTAAATACCTTATAAAGACGAGAAACCCAGGAAAAAGGGTATGTTTATCATATAATTTAATAAAAGATTAAATACCTGTTCTTGAACTTATCTGTACCAAGAATAATACAAAATAACTGTAAAAAAATTTTAAAAATTATGGAAATAAATACAGATTTTTGATGAAACCTGAAGATGTCAGTAATGACGAAAAGCTTTGTCTAAATAATAAAAACAATTATAGCAGTTTAGCAATTTTATAAAAGAAAAGTAAGGATGGCTGCTTTATACATTCGTTCAAAACTTATAACAATATTGCAATCCTTTCACAATAATTTTAAAATTGGTTTGAGGTCTTTAAATTTTTTTAATTATAAAAATTCTTAATAGAAACTAAAGATACTACTTTCCGATTTTATCATTGCTGACATTTAGAAAGTTTGGTTTCAAATAATAAGAAGCAACAAACTCTAAAGCCATCGTTTAAATTAATTTAAGGATATTACTGATTTTTTATACAGTGATGATATAAGAATCGTATATCAAAGCTGATTTTCCAGGTAACTCGATACTCTAACTACAAGTCCAGTGACGTGATTAACGGTCATGATATTTGTACCTGGATTCCGCCTGGATTCCGCCTGGATTGACCAGATTTTTTCTGCATGGGGAAGCAAGGTAGCTGGTTTTACAGCATAGACTCGTAAATTGTTGTTTTTCATCAATTTCGATTTTGAAGTAAATTTAAAGGGGCTGTTAAATAATAAACAGATGTTTAATCTTATTTTTAAACCAGGTTCTAAACTCTGTCAAATTCAACAGCCGACAGAAAATTATAAAGTTAGTTTTACTACATTACAGATTTAACCTTTATGTATGTTCAGTCAGAGCCAAAAGGAAAATAAGATAAGACATATCAGACTGGAATAAAATTAAGATTTTACAATCTACTACAAACCAATATTTTTGTTTATTAATCCTTTCATGACTCTCCTGTTTAATGCAAAAACTGCTAGAAAAACTACAGGGCTTAGAGTAAAATGAAGGAACTGTTACAGTTTAGCCTTAGAATCGTCATCGCCTGCGCACTTTAAACATAAAATGGGCTTACTAAAGCACCAATCAAGTCTGTAAAATGTAAATAAGATGCTTCTTCTTTTATAATTCAATTATTCTGTACAATTCAACAATAGTCATTCATAACATGAAGGTAAGACCACGAAATATAATAGCGGTAGGTGTATCTACACAATTAAATAGAAACGTAAACAGTATAAGGTAACAAGATTCCACCTCCAAAGAAAGACCATCAAAATTCGTAGTGAAATATGCAGAAACGCAATCTTATTAATATTAAAATAAATCGAAAAATAAAATAAACTTAATAAATACAGTAATGAAGAGATAATATATTACTTAAAGATAATTAATATTTTCAAGGAATAATTGGGAAATAGGGAAATAGAGAATGCAAATTTAGGAATTAAATAATGCAATTAACATGAAAAAACAATAACTGACGATGACAAATACCCAGAAGGGACGATCAAATGACAAAAATTGTAAATAGTTATTAGTGAACAATTATAATGTAAAAATATTAAACTTAGCATGTAAGAAATAAGACATTGAATATAGCCTAAGATTAAAACTATGAGGAGGTCTGCGAACCTCAAGCAGCTATTGTGTATAAGTGAACTCCAGACTGTAATTAATATAAAATTACAAATATAAAAATATTGAACAATAATTATAAAAGTTAGGGAGTGTAACAGTGTAAGAAGGTGAGAACAATGGTGATATACTGTAAGAAGTAAAAATAGTGTATAGTGTAAGTGAATAAACATATTTACAATATGAACATCACATGAAACATATAATTTATATGAAACCACAAGGTAACTCATATAGTCCAACAAAACCAAGCGGAAATAATTAAAAAATAAAGAATCTTCCGTTACAAACTTATAATGTAATAGTGACGAAGTTAGAATAAGATTCTACGGAATATATTAATTATAAATTGGGAGACCGAACCTGTGACCCATAAATATATCATTGCCAAGACCTTATCTGAATAAATTAGTGTTTTAGTGGCGAGGATTATTGTTGGAAAAAAGATTGAAACTAGGCAGAACGTGTCGAATTTTAATGCTGGTTCTGATACAAATTAAAGGAGACTACGAGACGAAACGATACTGAAAGACTATGAAAATAAATAGAAAAAGGATATTTTAATCTATGGTGCAGAAATCTAGAAGTCCAGACGCAAAGGATCAAGAAAGAAGGTCGTAAAGAAAACTACCAGATGGGTGAGATCTATCCTATAGTCAACCCAGATATTAGAAAACATCTTTACATGTAAAGTTCGAATCACAGCGATATACTATAGTAAAAAACAATAAAAACTTTAGAACAGTCAATTCTAATTGTACACGAATAATTATTAATAGTAAGAGTTTCTTTTTCAATTGTTCATTTGCACTTTTGTATGATCCAAAGAACCCACTGATACACAACATACATCAACAACACCTAATTACAAACCATTAATTTATAAATATTATGTTATATTATATGTTTACGACTTATGTACTATACTTTGACATGACTTATACATGAACCCTGAGATTGAGATTTTACATGCTCTACAACAGAACTGAGTTGCAAAAAAGGTTAAATAAAAATAAGTGAATACGAAAAAAGAAAGTAAGGAGTTTGAGTATTTATTGTTAGTAGTAAGAGTTTTCTTTTACATAATTGGCACCAGCAACTTGGGGCTAATTGATTATTTATTTAGAAACCGTAAGAGATTTCTTTTACATAAATGGCGACCAAGTTGACGGCTAGAAAAAGAGAATTAAACCGAGATAGGATAGAATTATAGTTGTCATTTCTATCTGGCGATCATACAAAAGTGAACAAGATGGCCAAAATAGGAACCTCGTGTAGAAGGAACAAAACAGCTGGTACTGATATGAATCTGGAAGAGAAAGAGGCTCAACCAGCACCCGAAGCGGAGGCGATAGCAGATGATACGGTCGAAAATCTGCCGGACAGAACTACACCAACCGAAGAAACGAAATGGGATAACATGATGAGGATTATGATGGAGCATTTCGGAAGAATAGAAGAAAATAGTAAGAAAACCAGAAAAGAAGACAAGGAAGAATTCATTAAAAGAATAAATGAAAAAATAGATAGTACAAGTGAAACACCCCCTTGTACCCAGGATATTTTTCCACCCACCTTTTCTAATCACCAAACATTTTTTTTTCTCTGGGGGAGGCGTAACTTAATATTTAGGACTAGGCAAGTGGCCTAGATTGGAAATAAAATGTGCTGAGCCATAGTGACAGGTCTTGCAAGGAAACAGCTGATCAACAGTAACAGTAACAAGATTTATTCAAGTCTTTTTTTTTTAACAATAGTTTACAATCTTTCCCTTTTTTCTTTTTTTTTTAAATAGAGTTCCATTCAGTTCTTTCTTTAAATCTCACATAATGGTTTAAGTCACAAAGGTGTCACAGTATTTGCAGCCACTCGGCGGAGTAATTACATGAAATATTTCAAAGTATTTTCTACAAATATAACAATGGGATGCCAACCTCCCTAAATTATGAGCATTATAATTCTGACTTTAACTTCCTCTATTTTATAATAGTTTGCATTGCATGAATAATGCAGGAACTATTTATAAACACATAACAAGTATAAGTGTCTGGAGCAGACAATCCAGGATAATTAAATGATACAATAATAATCGATAATTAGAAAAATAATGATTAATAGTTAAATTCAAAGAAACATAACTCAAGTGTGTCGCAGTACTTACATCTCCCTGTTCCCCATTACTAGGATTAATCACATCAACGGAAAACCGTCATCACAGTAACCGAGGTTTAAGTAGTAAAAAAATAATTAGATTTAAACTAATCAGTTAATGAAACCAACTAAAGTATACTAATAGTTGAAATAAAATTAAGTATCACATATTAAGTTACATGTAAGTAATTAAATTAAAATAAGGTGTAAATTAATCAAGTGGAGGAATTAACGGAATAGAATAAATTTTGAATAAAGACCGAACCAGCAAAATGACCAAATAGAGAAAAATTTTAAATTGTGAAAAAATTAGAGAACAAATAGAAACATGCAGTATCCTCGGCCACATGGCAGGCAGATGCAAGCACTCTGCGAATATTACATTTCCTTAAGCTCAGAATATCGTTAAAAAAAGATTTTAAACTGTTTTGTCTTTTTACAGAACTAAAGTGAAATATTTAAATAATTGAAAGGTAACCCATGCCTCTATACAAATCAAAGCACAAATGCTTATAAGCTACTTAGAACCCAGTCAGTAATGTCCACACTTCATCATGTTTTCACTAAACATGTTCCGGAATGTTAAACATGAGTTTAATATTGAGTATAGATTTTAGCGTGTGTGTTGCCTGACAATCTGCTGAGCACTTCGAGTGTGATTTCAGATACATAATGGAATTTTCCCACCTGATCTTTCGGCGGGCACTACAGACGTTCCTGCATGTTCTTAGCGTGTGAAAGACGATGCCGGATGGCGTGATGGCGTTGGGGGTTTTCTTACGCAGGCTCTGCGGATGGGCGTAGATGAAGTGGGCCCATGACCTGGACCTCTTTCCCCTCGACTAGGCGGAGAAACCTGAAGCTCTTTATGAAGCTTATCTAAGCACAGTCAAGTACAGACAAGTACGCCATCACAATCCAGCCGCCCCCGAGGTTGAACGAGAAAAGAGAGCCCGACGCACGACGCGACGTTAACTTATACAAACCCCGACGCAGCTGACTAAATTTCGTTAATAAGCGAAAACCACCGCCTTCCTAATGACGTCACCACTCACGGTAGCAGTGGACAAACTTGATTTCAGTATCAATGCTGACATCGAACAAACCGCGACAGCGCGCCGCACGCACGGAAAATAAATTTAAGTGGCTATGGTGTTTATTTTCGATATCACCACGGCACACAAGTGAAGAAATAAAGGAAGATTTAACTAAGAAAATAAATGATAGTAATAAAAATAATAACAAAACACCGAATTATTGAATAAAAAATAGAGGAATTCAAAGAGGAAAATAATAAAAAATGGAAGAGAATAGTAAGAAGATGGAAGAGATAATGGAAGATACCAATAAGGAAATAAAAGATAATAGTAAGAGAATGAAAGAGCTAAGTAAGAAAATGGAAAATAATAACCAACAGTTGAAGGAAGAATTAAGTCAGAAAATGGAAAGTAAAATGGAAGAAATAATAAATGATAATAAACTGTGGAGGGAAGGATTAAAAAATGATAGCAAACCGGGAACAGAAGAAATAGCAAACGATAAAGACGTGAAACAATTAAATCAGAAAATAGAAAGTAGGAAGGAAATAGAAAATAAAGAAGACAAAAGTACATTGTTATCCGAAAATAAACATAACAGAAACAAAGAGAATGTTAAGCACATGGAAATGAAGACGAAGAAAATGAGACAGAAGCATCAACAGAAACTAATAACAACACGGGAAGAGTTGGAGATGATGAACAATTGATTAGTTAATGTACTTAACATCCTAAATACTGAACATAGAAAAGTAAGTAATTTTAAAAATAACAGAATAACTTAATAGAAACTTTCAAAGGGACTCACAACCAAACAGGGAGTAAAACCTTAAGAAAATCCATATTTAAATTAAATACACTAGAAAAAGAAATGCATAATAAAGGATTAGTGATGTCATTCATAATTGATATGCCAATGAAACATCTGTTCAGTAAACTAGATGGTAAAGTGATTGATGTAGGCAGCAATACAAATAAAAATTTTACGGCAGAAAAATTGAAGTACGAAGTAGTACCGAGAGACTTAAAAAGGACTGAAGAGAAAATTGCTAAATACCAAGAAACAAGAAGGACCGGAATAATACAGTTCACCATAATAATCCCAATAATTACGGCAATTGAAATAATCGACCACGGACAAATTAAGCACCAATACACCATCGAGAAAAGGGACTGATTTTCTGGGAACCGACAAAGCAAACCGTTTAAAAAAAAAAGAAAGAATATTAACATGACAAAAACAATATAAATGAAGATACAATGAAACACTAACAAGGACTTAAAAGAAACTATTAAATGAGAGTGAACTAGACAAAACGATAAAAATAATGACTATAATAAATGTTTTAATAACCATAATCATAATAAGAATAATAATAATAATAATAATAACAATTAGGACAAGCTAATATAAAAACAAAAAAATATTAGAAATGAGTTAGGTAAAGGAAGAAGAATCTACCCATGGGGAAAATAATAATAATAATAATAATAATAATGAAATCTTATATATTAGAGCTGAGGTAAATGGGATACCAATAGAAGTCATGATAGATACCGGGGCGAATGTCTCATTAATTAACAGTACTGAGTTAGATAGGAGTGCCAAGAGATAATACCAACATTGCCCGTTAATAACATAAATCTAGTCGGGGCCACTGGACGCCAAACAAGTCTGTCAGAAAGCAGGTATTAATAGAAATTAAAAGTAATGGATATACAATTCCCAGGATATTTTTGGTCGCAAAAGACCTATCATTTAATATGTCAGTCGGGTATTTAATATGCTAAGGCAGTACTCGGTTGTAATTGAAGTAGTATGGACGGCTGAGTTGATAAAAGTGCCCCTCAGATCCGTGCAAGCTATATTATGTTAGGGAGGATATAATGGATGAGCTTAGATCATTACAAAATACTACAGATTACAAAGATAATAATGAAGAAATGTGGCAGAACAAAAATTAAATATCCAGAGATTCCAGAAAAGAAAAAACGGAGTTAAATCTAAAGGCAGAACAAACAAATAAACTAATATCAATCTATGACAAATACAAACATATTTTCACCGACATAAACGGTAGAATGGTAAACATTATAAAATAACACCTACGAATTGACATATCCTACCAATCAACAACTTAAAGGAACCTACAACCAAGCTTCTCTGAAAAAGTATTATGAAAACACCACACAAGAATGAATGATAATTTCCTCAGTCTTATAAATATGCCATTCGAAATAATCATTCTTGAATGGAGGGCATTATATAAGGTAAAAAGATTCCACCTCCAAAGAAAGACAAGTATACCATCAAAATTCGTAGTGAAAGATTGAAACTAAGCAGAACGTGTCGAATTTTAATGCTGGTTTTGATACAAACTAAAGGAGACTACGAGACGAAACGATACTGAAAGACTATGAAAATAAATAGAAGAAGGATATTTTAATCGATGGTGCAGAAAACTAGAAGTCCAGACGCAAAGGATCAAGAAAGAAGATCGTATTAATAGTAAGAGTTTCTTTTTCAATTGTTCATTTGCACTTTTGTATGATCCAAAGAACCCACTGATACACAACATACATCAACAACACCTAATTACAAACCATTAATTTATAAATATTATGTTATATTATATGTTTACGACTTATGTACTATACTTTGACATGACTTATACATGAACCCTGAGATTGAGATTTTACATGCTCTGCAGCAGAACTGAGTTGCAAAAAAGGTTAAATAAAAATAAGTGAATACGGAAAAAGAAAGTAAGGAGTTTGAGTATTTATTATTAGTAGTAAGAGTTTTCTTTTATAACAGTCAGGAACACATACACAAGTGGCATGTATAAAATAATGGAGCTGATAGAACTAATGAAGTGTATGAAAATGCATTAGATCGGTTATGAAAAATAAAAGCCTATGAATATTTCTAGACAAGCACTGGGCGTAAACATTGACGTTCGAATTTTTCGTGCTATCAGTGACGACTAATGACACAAACGCAAAAATATTAACAAATTTACGGCTGACAGAGAAAAATGTTATGCTATGAACAAGGCAAAAAAAGAATATTATGTATAAGCATAAGCAAGTTAACTAGAAGAAATTAAATTTACATAAATAAAACGATTAAATTGAGGTGGATAAGATATTAACTAGACGATAAGCCAAAAATTGATGGCTAGTATGGGATCAAAGGATTATCTAGTTGCCTCAACAAAGGTCTTTGTAACATGACCTTATGATAACTGTGCAAGATCTTGTTAATTATTGCGGACCAATGGAGTTGTGTACACATACAGTAATATATTTTCTTGGACGAAAACTCAGGACGGAAATCGTTGGATAACTACTGAGGAGGGTCTCGGTCAGCAGTGAGCACACCTATTTTGAGGTAGTGTACATGCGAGTGTAATCGTATAATAAATAATTTATAATTTGTACATGCTAACACGTAACCATTTGTTTACAAAATAGAGACCTTCAGTAACATTTGATGCCTAGCATAACAATAGAACTGAATATCGTATAACAATATATCAATGCAGACTGTAATGTAAAAAAAATTACCGTACTTTTATGAAATATTTCCACGTTAGTGGAAACGTAATTACAGAGACTGCCTGTAAACAATGAAATTATTGCGGTTTGTCAAGCTGAGGTTGTTTTACGTCCGGCCAAACCAAGTCCCACATATAGTGGAGTAGCCTGCCAACATTGTAATGCCATGTGTATCCGACCTCAATCGTGACACGGATATACTGTAGGTGCAACTCTTGTGCATTAAATAGTGCAATCACCAAAAGTCCATATAGATTTTTACTGTGTAATCTTTTAGAAGGTATAAATCAACAGCTAACAAAGCATAAGAGCTCATGTAATACAAACTTGGTTTACTTATATAGAAACTGGTTTTACACTCTAAAGCAATAAGCATTTTGTAGAAAATACAAATTAAGAAACATGGAATTAAGTAGATATTTTTAATAATTAAGTATCGATTAATTCTATGTTATTTTTACAGATACACTGTACTATATTATGACCGGAATGTATTATCAGTGTTATTATTGTTCAATGACAGTGAAATAAAACCGATGTAATTTAATATGTGTAATCAAGCATCAGGTATAAACTGAAGAGATGCGGAAACGTTTACATTTTCCACATAACAAAACGTATGTATTCACACTTGTTAACGCAATTAATATAAATCGCACTAATTAACACGAAATGGAATGTCATTGTAGTAATAACAATAATATATTCTTTTTACGAGGGACACTGTGGAAAACTAATGTCCTCCGCAGTAATGTTTCACTTCTACAGCGTGTGAAATTCACGGTCACCAAAACCACAAACCACAGAAAGATATAAATTTGTTGCGTTGTTCGTATCCAACTGAATATTTAAATTTATTTGAATTGTCTGGGACTCTTATCACATCAATTACAATATTCACATCAAAAAATTTCATATTACTGCGCAAAATAGATGCTCCCAGATTATTTAATAGCACTCGATTAAGGATCCATAGGCATTGAGCATAACGTGTTCCAGGGCATGATATTACCAGGGTTTTTCAGTAGTCAAGAAATATTTATAACAAGTATTCCCGTCGTTCCAACAGATTTCAGTTCAAACGCATGGAGTTTCCTATGAAACTAGCATTTGTATTGTCCATTTTGTGTTTAATAAATCTCACGGAAAAACCTTGCAAGTTGCTGGAGGTCATTCATGTTTTTCATACGGGCAATTATACGTCAGGTTTTCAAGGGTATATTTACCAAAATATATAAGTTTGCGCTGAATGTGGAAAAACCGCTGATAATTTGTTATCAAAGAGCTCTAAATTTTACTATACTATTTTACTATAAATCAAATTTATATTGTGAGTAAAAATAAAATTTGTAAGTAAATAGGAGGCATTATTCAGTTTTGGGTGCAGCGCGCTTATATACTTGAAACAGCGATAACCGTATCACTGCAGACAATGGTTACGTTGGTAAATGTGTATCAGTCGGCACACAGCGTTGAGAGATTACACTGATAAGAAGTAAGTGTCATAAAATAAAAATTGGTAACACACTATACAAAGAATTTTAAAAGGGAGAACTAGCGGTTTCAGATTTCTGATTATTTAAGGTGGGTTGGAACACAGCGTCATGGGAGTGTAGTAAGGGAGCTTGATATATTAGAGAGGGGGTTTTTAAAAATAGTGTAATGGTCTTCAATTACAAATCCGCTCAGGCTTGCAATGGCGTACTTCTCCCACAACCTCATTACCAAACAGCCGGATTCTTGTCTAACTGGCAAGTCTCAAAAGACACAAAAAATACAAATAGTGGTTGTGAAATCAGAATATTCATTCCAGTACAAAAATCTAATAAAGCACAAGATTAATATGATAACAAATGAAGTTACAATTAACAGTCACCATAAAAATATTAATGTAATAGAATATTATTTATTAATAATTAAAAACTAATGCAAGGAATGAATTAAATAAATTTAATGTAGGGGTTAGAAAAAAAGTAATTTTGTAGAGTTGAAATCACCGTTGAAGGCAGCATGATTCTCTTGGTCTTGCTTATTACTAATAAATTCATAACTGGAAAACAGGGTCGGGAATGTATTAACTAAATCGCACAACCCATTAGTTGTAATGAAATTAATGGGTGGATACAGTATTAAGTTAAGTAATTAAATTCCCTAATCTGACCTCTCGAAACTGTAATCAACAGTTTGCTTTAACACGACCATCATACACATGTCCATTAACTCCCCAGCTACATAGAGCCACTTCAGAACGTCTCTACTTTTGTGCGTACTATTCTCTCATTCCTACAGTAAAGTTGACTTTTTTAAAACTTTTTAAGAGATTGCAAATTTTGATAAGACTATTTTATTACCCAGCTGAAACGTCAAAGGTTTAAATGAAAAAATTATTGAACTTTGAAAAAATATGAATGTTTCATAGCGTTTTCGTTTTTGGTTTTATTTTAATCTGATTTAATAATGGATACTATGACTATACATTATGCTGAACGAGTTTGTATATCGTAATTATTCTGAATGTTAACTGTCATATTTTATATTTTAACTTTCAAATAGGCAACCCACAAAAAATAAAGTCATTTTAAAAAACAAGCTTAGAAATAGTTCGGGAATATTTATGATTGCCCATGTAATGTAATCAGGTACGAACATCCTGATCAAATATAATTAACTCCTGTCTGCAAATCATAAATAATAATTTTTTTTAAGCATAAAATATTTCAGTTATCCCAGAACTTCAACCGCCCTTTCTATTATATATTTTGATATCGCATAATATTACCAGCTCACAGAACAATTACAAAATATTTCTTTGTAATATTGCCTATCATCTTTTGTGTATTCGCTGAAGAAAACATAAAAACTCACCGAAATTTTTTAGATTTAACAATAGCGTGGTATTACGTGAACTGTTATCATTCGTCCATAAATTATGCACGAACTGAAAAAAAATCATTTTTCATCTATGATTTGATGTCATATAAGAAAAATGAGAAAACTCAGTAATTGAAGTTTAAATGATAATTGTTATACTGGAAAAAGGAAATTACACAAAGTAAGTGGTTTTAGCAAAATCTGTCACATGAGGTAAGAATTAGCAATAGCAATATTTAAAAATAAGAGCATAGTACAAATGTGTAAGCACAAATTAATAGTAGTAGACAATGATTATATCGCAGTAAGCAGAAGCAATTATTGGTCACCCGGCCTACCAAATGATTGCTTTCCCGGTACCTTTTTTAAGACTGTTCTCCCCGAACTGGCAAACTGTCTCTAGAGCAATATTTTACCAAGCGATCTAGTTAGACCATCTTGAATTTCCGCTGTCCTTATAGTACCCGATAAACAACATCATTGATTTTTTCAGAATATAAGTGCCTTCCCAGTTAGCTTAAAGTTTCTGGGAGAGACTACGGCAGCTCTTTGGGTTCTACAACTAAACTTGTTCTCCCTCAAAACGCAAACTCTTACTGCGGATATTGTACCCCGTTATCATATTGTCACTGTGTACAACTCATATTGTCACTGTCTTCTTATCAAACGATTATTTTTTCACACTTAGTTTTCTAATTCAGAAGAATATTTCTGTTTTTGGAACTCAGTCTTGGGTGACGTGAACATTAAGACCCTAGGAAGACGAATTTCCCGCCCAAACACTAATTTTCCTGAAGTCGTGCTGGTCGTGTACGCCAACAGAATTAATGCTATACGCTGGTTCTAGTCTGTCTGGTTCTCGTCAACAACCTTTAATAGATGCTGCTGAAAAGTTCTGTTAAACCTCTGAATCATTTCGTCGGACTGATGATGAAGAGGAGTTCCCTGGGGCTTTCGAATACCAAGTAGGCGACATAATTCCTTCAAAACTCACATTACGAATTTCTTACCTTGATCGGTATGAATTTCCAGATGGACACCATAAAGGCAACAGAAGTTGTGAACTAACGCTTTTGCCACAGTGGTGACCTACTGATTTCGGATTCCATAAGTTTCTACCCACTTATTAATATAGTCATCTATAACCATGATATAATTGTTTCTACCATCCGTAACTGGGTAAGGGCAACCAATGTCTATGGCAAATTCTCTAGAATGGGTATCCAGTGTTATACCGTCTCATTTTCCCTCTGCTTCTGGTTTGTGAGTTATCGCTTTTATCACAAATTTCATGGCTCGGACAGTATTACTCTACATAGTGGGAAAGATGAAGACAATAGAATCGTTTCTGTATTTTTCCAATTCTTTTATTTATATTAAGATGACCTCTAAATGCTCCATCATGCATTTCCTTCAAAACAGCGTGCACTTTACTTCTGGGAGCTTAATCTGGGAGCCAAGTACATGTACATAACCGACATTATTGTGCAAATAATATAGTTAAAATGTTAGTGTTCCATTTCTATTTAATTTTCATTGTGGATTGCGTACAAAGTCACTACTGTTTTCTGAAACATCTTTCTTTAATTAATATGGGTAGATCTATTATTATGTCGTCGTTCTGCAGACATTATATGTCTTTCAAGACGGTCGTTACAACGTATGGTTTTATCTGCATTTAAAATTATAGCTAAACCCCTCACTTCATACAGTTTGTACACGTTAGCAGATAAGGACTCACATTTAGCTAGTCAGGATATGATCCTCAATCAGCAAATACGTTCCGAATTTAGTTACAACAGTTACGTACTGCTCCCATCTCATTATCCCAATTTCATTATGCGATTATGAGAAACCGCTAGTGTAAAAACTTTAGGGCTTAGACTAAATTGTAGTAATACTATTTGTAAAACAGTTTTTATGATACGTTTTTTTGAGCTGTTAATACCATCGTCAAGTGTATTAACACATGCATTTTAAAAGGAAATAGCTTCAAGATTTATTCTCAGAAGAAATATATTAGGTGTATTCTACGTAAAAAAGAGAAACATATTACCTAGAGCTGTCAACTTTTAAACAACTCTCGCACGGAATAGTCACTTCGGGATTTGGAGGAACAAGAATTTTGTTTTTTCCTGGTTCAAGGTTTTTATATATCACTCACATAAAATATAAAAATGTTAGTAGTTGACAATTCCTAAACAAATGAGCAACAATTACCTGTGTAGCTACGAATTGAGCAAAAGCATAATATACCCCCGTTTCGGGCAGCTTAAAATTTGTAATTTTGAAAGGAACATTTAAGCTGCTTCACTTTTTCCATCTACTATTGTTCATATTTTGTAGCTAAATCTTATCTGTGTATTTGTACTTATGTAGCAAAATTAAACAGTATAGTTTAGAAAAGTTTTAGTTATTAACAGTTATTCGCTCTTTACAGTCTTTCTTTATCAAATATTTCTTTCACTAAATGTTCGACTTTTTTTTAATAAGTTTTATTAAATTTGAAATAGAATTTTCTAAACTTGACATATTTGTTTTCATAGTTGACACAAATATTTCTGTTTGAGACATTCTGTTAATTTCTTTTAGGTAACGTCGTAACAGGACGAATTTTGCAGTGGTATCCCCTTCTACGTACGCCTTAACGTCGTCTGCTTGACGATTAAATTCTTCTTCTTGCCTCTCTCCGGTGTTTCATCTTCACGATTACGTCTTTCTTTTAGTCATTCTTCCATTAATGCTTTTTGTCGTTTCTCTGCCTCTTCTCTTTCCTGTCTGCGTTTCTTATCCTGACGTTTTTAAGCTTCTTCCGCCTCCTGACGTCGTCGTTCCACAATCTGCAGTAGCATTGCTTGGAATGCTTCTATCATCTGACTGGTATCCATGTTTACAGAATAATTACAGCGTACGCTATTCTTCTACAAAGTGTTCTCTGTTTCCACCGTAAAGATTGTATTCCACTTCTGACACCACTGTTACGACGGTATCTGTGATCGGTGTATGGTACAGTAAAAACAAATACAGACACCAATTAAGTCGCTAATCACCAGCTGTAATTAATTACAAATAACAGTTTTAAATCAACAAATTATTCAAAAAGATTATACTCGTCCAATAATACAAGTTAAATTTTTTCACATGCAATAATAATGTCAACTATAAAGAATTCCGCACTAATTATGACACAACAAACAATTGATATCGCTTGATAAATCGCCCAACATAAACTGACTTCTAGCGGCAGCTGTTGCCTATTTATAGACTGCAGGGTTCCAGATTAATGTTCCATAACCTAAGTCGTTAACAAGCACTCGAAAACTCTAAATGACACTTCAGCGCGGCCTTAGCAGAAACACACACCTGCTCGGCTCCCCGGGAAACGTGTAGAACGACGTTCTCCATTGTTCGAGAACGTTCAGTCGTTACTTTATGTTTCATGACAGTTCAGTCTAAAGTGATTATTGTGAAGTACTTTGTGCCTTACGTCTATAATTACCGAACTTGATTATTTATGACGGTAGCTGACCTCGATTATTAATTACCGTCTTCTATTATTTAGGTGACATTTATTTTTTGTTAAGAAAGCGCGTGTTAAACAGTCGTAAACTTGACGACTGTTGTAGATGACTTGTAGACTTAAATGTTTTAGACACGTACTTGTTGTTTCGTTTGTTTAAACTGCTTGTAGTTGTACTTACTGATTTCTCTGTGTTCAATATTTAGTTATCTTTTTTTAAGGACGACGTTGCAACGATATTTTACTTTTTAGCGCGTCTAGATCTTTGAATATTTTTTGGGAAATTAAGAATGACACAAAAAGTTAAGCGTCATAATTCCTCTATAAAATTTACTTACGCTAAACAATATTTATGCTTGTAAACTACATGATTTTCTCTACTGTATGTTTTGTTAAAAGTTATAAATATATCGAACAGATTTACGTTACGTGTTGAAACGTTAACTCGTTTATGCTCTGTGTATATATTGGAAAAATACAGCAAGGTACAATAAAATATTTACCGTCAGATCTGTGTTTACATCCGTTGTTTGTGCTGCTACTGTATTACTTCTTTCGCAAACAATGAAATTATAAATCTTTGTTTTATTTTTAACTGACATAAAATTTATCATTTATCGTGGTATTTGCTACAAATATTTATGTGTAATGAATTTAAAAATGTACACTTTTATTTGCACAATAATTAGGTTGGTTTACTTAGATATGCGGAACTTAGGAAGGGACTAATAGGGTGTTTACCTAAGTTGCTGTCTGCGTTGGATATAGAAAGAAAAAAGGGAAGGTTTTGACAATATAACGCATTGTAAAACTGTACCGAAAAGCAAATTGGAGTTAAGAGTGTGAATGAGAAAGGTTTTACAGGAAACCTAACCTAAACCAGGAGGTTAGGTTTTGAAAAGAATGCACACACACACACACAGAATGTGCTAGAAATATACGTAACTGTACTGACATGGGTGACTGAACTCGGTAGTTAATAACAGCCAGAAAGGCCATTTAAGTTATAGCTTGTTTACGAAAATGTGTATAAGTTGGGGTATTAAGAAGTTGTTTGTCCTAGTATTGTTATTTCCAATCTAATGATGAGCTGTGAAGCTTGAAAGCGCTAATCGGAATAACTTTTTCTATAGTGGTGTGCAACAGTGATACTTCTGTTTGTGATTATAACCACTAACACAACTTTCTTATTAAAAAATATTATATTTTTACTCATTAATTCATCGCATCGTAAACTCTTACACTTCTTGTTTGTTTAGTTGCGGATTACAATTGTAGAGGTCGCCGTAATTTCCAAAGTAGAACGAGAAAACCCCGACCGAGCGTTTTCTATTCCCGGAGAACACTAACTTACCAATTGTTTAAAACCCTACATTTAATGTTATTGCGTGGCTGTCACATGACCCAATGTGTTGAACTTGTAAATTATTGTTGATTTAAAAGAAGAAAGTAACATTCATGCACACACTATGTAGTAATACATAATTGCACTTAATTCACACACACACACACACACACACACCACAAAATCACTGTCCTATATTTTATGAATTACACTGTGTGTTTTATTTAACTATGTAGTTTGTGTTATATGAATGTACATGTATAATATATACATAAATATGAAATCAAGTAATTACAAAATTCAGCGATTTCATATGCGTCGAAAGTGACAAGAAATCTTGTGCCTTTTTTTTTATTAATAGAATAATAAATTATAATTGGGTATATCAGTCTGCTGGCGTATAAATAGATGATAATATTCATTTTCCATTATCTAATGTTTCACTGAATTGTTCATACGTAGGCCTGTAACCGGTAAATGACTAAACAGTTAAACCATATACACGTGTATTAGTTCATTCAAAAATACAAAATACATTAATACATTAAATATTAGACTAATTATGCAAAAATAAATAACAATACAAACATAGCGTCTTCTGAATCATAGTAACGCAAGGATAAATAGTACCTTTAAACAATAACGATTGTCTAAATTGGTTATAAAAGTATTTTTACAAAATATTTGGAAGAATAAATGAAATTTTAGTTTTGAGTAGTGTATCATTTGAGAAGCAGCCGTCATGATTTTTATCATAATATAGTGTACCTGTAGTGGATTGTTTACATATGTATCAGTCACATGAGGTTGTACGCAACTGGGAATTCAAAGGAAACACACCCTCAGCTATCAGAGATCTGATAGCGGCTCGTATTGATGCCTGTATCCCTTTATTTACGTAACTGCTTCTGCAAGTGAAAGCTGATACATTCTTTGGAAGTTCCAAGTCTTTTATTTTATAAAGTGAACGAAGTCTTATGTAATTTGAAGTCACAAAAGCACGTGATCTACTGACAAAATATTTTAGCCGTATACTTAGCTACTGAATATATTGGACTAAACGACAACCTTCAATTCGTAACCCAGCATTTCATTCTAATATAATCTACTGTAATAATAATACATCTAAACTTACAATCATAAGCGCATGGAGAGTGATTCGTTCAATTAGACGAGTACTGTTCATCTGTATATTTTTTAGAGTTAATTATTATCTCAGATATAAAGCTTAAAAATACTTACTTAAATATTAATGCAACAAAATTAGCAACATTTTTATTTACTAAGTACATATTTGACGGACTTTCATATACATAGGACAGTAGAACTACAGCGTTTATTTTGTTTTTAACTCCTTACGGATTTCTAAAGTGACATGAATTGTTTTTTATGTACACGTATATAATTTAACTTGCTTAACTTAATTCGTAAACAATTATCAAATCAACAAAACATATCACTGTTAGTTCTAATAGTTTACATAATTACTAAGACTTTAAAAACACACTGTATATTTAATTTAAATCTAAGTTTTTTTCTCATTTTGTATGTACAGGTTGTAACATGTAGACTCTGGTTTTCTATATGGAAAAATTATTGAAAACAATTTTGTTCTCAATCTTTAGTCAAGTTGGTTAAGCCCCGCGTGGGAGCGCCATTCTGTAACGTGAAGACTACTTTCCTTCTTCTTTCGTTATCAAAAGATAGTGTTATAGTATTTATAGATAAAAATATTTTATTTAAAAATTAAAATTTTTTTTCTAAGTTTCTTATATATTTTATTTATTAATTATTCGTATTTTACTTTAATTTTGTTTCATCTTCGTTGTCCGAATTAATTAATTCGGGATTAAACTGTTAAAAATTATTATTCAAAGCTTATTTGGTTTCCATCAGTTCGGTAAAATTTTATTTTTAAGAAATGTTTTGAGGAAGTTTGGTTCGATTGTGGAATCGACTCGTAGAATATAGTTATCTTTTTCTTCACTCTTTCTCGAAGAAGTTCCAATCATCAACGTGTGTTCTTCCTTCCTTTGATACTTAAAATCCTTTTAACTAAATTTATTTACCAAATAAAACTCAATTCAGTAGTAATTAATTCTTTTTATTTTATTATAAGACTCTTGAGTCGAAAGTATCGTTCCCGGATCGACTCTTTACCTCGAGTCGATTTTCACAAATATTATTTTTTACTAATTCTTATTATATTAATTTTCAGGTTCTTTTTTAACTGCTACCAAAAGTCAGAAATGCATTTTAGAAGTACAATACTTACAAATAATTATGAATCTTACTTACTAATACATAAATAGTTGATTTTGTTTGAAAATATACATTAATAGTTATTTAATTCGTTTAACCAGAGTTCATAAACATGGTGTCGTTTGAAATGATGACGAACTGTTTTAAAGATGGCCGACTGCGTTCTACCTCGATTAATATAAATGTTTTCCGTTACTTTTTCATTTAAATAAATGAATTTGTTTTAATTGTTCACTGTAATCATAGTTACTTACAGTTAACAGCTACTTACAGTTATAGTTAGTTACTGTATTCTTTTTCTTTTACTGTGATGTTGTTTAAAAGTGTCTGTGAAGTTATTCTTGGTGTTATGTGGTCGTTAATAGTGTTTTTAGAATAAGGTTATTCTTACCATATTTCGTTGACACAATTTCACTTTATTTTTATTTTATACTTTACTTATTACTTTTTTCTTTTCTTATTTTAAGCTTGTTGATTTATATTGTCTTCATTTTTTAATAAAGTCTTGGTTTATACAAATATTTCTTCTTTTTGACACACTCGAAATTGATACTTGTTTGAACTTTTTGTTCTTCGCTCCACAGAGTTGACCTGCTCGCGTTTAAGTCTAACAATCAATTAATTCGTTTTTTACTCTTTCAAACGGTCTTGACCAAATTTTTCTAATTCCTCATTGGTCAGTTCAGCTGAACTCTGGGTGACATGACTAGTATTATTACAAATAAATGGTTTTTTCACCTTCCAGTATAAATTACTCCGTAACTATTACCTAATTTTACTTATTTTAATTTACATAATGGTTTTCCTTATTTTATTACAAACAATTTGATACCTGATATGACCTGTGTGTGTGATCTAATAAGTATTTTTTGTGATTTACAAAATCATGGTTTATAGGCCATATAGTCATTTGACTTTCACAAAATCATGTTATAATTCCTTAAACTAATTACTACATTATGATTACTATAAAAAAGAAAATCTATGTAACAATTCTGGCTTATTTTCACTATTTTACTGTGGTTTGACTTTTGTTGACTAATTTTGATACTACTTTTAATATTTAACATCTGCCTAGGCCCTGTTATTTATTTAATTCCTTGTTTTGTTCTTTATTTGTCATTATTTGTCCTGTCAATTTAAAGTCTTATGATTAATTACAAATTTTTTCTGTAATTCTATTACATTGTATTAAAATTTATTATACCCTTATTCTATTTCTTCATTAACAAACTTTAAAAACATTTAAATTCATACCATGTTTCCATGACTGGTATTCTAACAAATTTTCAACATTTAAATTAACTTTCAACAACTATTAATACTGTTTAACATACCATAACATTTTCTTATTTCTGCAGTTTACCATAATTAGTTATATGACCAATCCTAAAACACTAGTATTGGCCTACTGCTTGGTATACTGCTTTAACTTTACCAACTGTATTGTTTTTTATTACTTTGTTCCCTTCTGGTGAATTATTTAAGCTATACTCTTCATTACATTCTTATAACCTTTTTTTAACAAACAAAAGATATATTCTTATTTTAACAAACAAAAGATATTTTATTATATTAACTTACTGTCATGCCCACGTGGCTATGATCCTAATGAACATGTGCATAACTAAACTATTTTTTTTTTAATTAAACTATATAATGGTTCAACACATAGTAACCATGTCTCCTTTCAGCCAATTTTGCTGTGTTTTATTTATTGATCATTCTTTTTGTATGATAATTAACGGTTACCCTTTCAGTTAGATATATTCCTGTTTTTATAGTAGTAAGGAATTGGGAACATAAACAATTATTATTGACTTTGTTATTCATACACATAACATTATCACTTGATTTGTGATCGCTGTTCATAAAACACTTAGTTTGCTATGAGCTTTCACCACGTATTTGTGGTGATTTTATGGTGATGATTTATCAACTCCACTAAACACTGATACTAATTTTCTCAATCCTGTTTGATTGATTATCACTCATTATTATTAACTGGTATATGCTCGTTATCACTGCACTCTTGTCATTTAATCTTATATACATTTTTTGTGTATATATTATAGTACATTACTCTATTTACAAAATGCATTGTACTTCATTGTCATTTATTATTGTTTTAGTTTCAATTATTTTTATAGGTTTTTTTATTTTCGAGTTTTTACATTTATTTAGTCTTCCTGTTTTGTTACATTACAAGGAATATGCAAGAAGCTATGACAGTTCTTAGGGAATATTATTGCTCATAAACGTTAACTACCTATATGATTACTTTATATTATATGATACAACTTTTCTTACGTATCTCTATCACAGGAGGACTTACAGACAGAAGTTGCGCATTACCGTAGAAACGAAAATTCTTAGTCCTCGCCTTTCTCTCTTGAGATAAGTCAGAGTGATTTCAAACTGTTTATGTCACCGACAAATACATAAACCACAGCCCATCGTTGACAACAGAGGCGATAATCACAGCCTCCCTTCATTTCCGACAGTAGTTATAATTCATGTAAATGTTTAGGCGAATTCACACTTCAAATTAATTGATGTGTGACGCAATCCCACGAGAGTGGATACGCTGTATTACATCCCCAGTCATCGTCATAAAATATTTTTCAAGCTTCATCAGCTGCCTACCGCAGTGTGTGATATAGCAACTGCGCGTTGTCATGTGCATGTAAAATGACACTGTCAAATATACGAGCAGCAAAAATTAAACATAACAGTTGCCAAATACTTATAATACGTATATTTTCTCTAATTTTTTAATTATTTGCACAACAATGAGTTTGTAATGCTACTTTGTTGTGCGCAATCGAGCCCGAAAATTTCTTACATACATATTTCATGCAAAAACTGAAAACAGTCACTATAACTAGAGCATAAATTGGTTAAACGTTTGTTTCAAATAGTTAATAAAAAATTACATCAAAATTTATAAATGAGAAAATTTTTCTATCTTTGTTAATATTATTATCAAGTGGTACGTTATGGTGCATTTTATATAAATTGTGATTTTATACATAGAATAAAACATTTAAGTATATTAAACTAGTGTATATTAAATTAACAAGTTGAAACTTTTTAAAAATTTAAAATACATGCACTGTTATAAAGCGTTCATTAATTTGTAACTCGTATATTATGTTACAGGCATTTATCTTCAAAATATAAATATGAGGTTTTGTTTATCAAAACACCAAGTAATGAGTATATTCCAGGATTTAAATTTCATTGTTTGCTTCAACTATATAAGTTACTTTGGTTTGCATGTAGGCTATTTTGATACAGAGTTTCATCCGTATTATAGTCGAGGGTTGTGTACAGAAACATACGGTTAAATCACCATTGTCTTATAATTTTTTAATTCTGAGATTTGAAATTTATTCTTTGTAATCATTAATATTCATGTATTAATATTACTGTTATTATTTTTATTGGCACAATTTACTATCTGCATAATTTCAAATAAATTATAGTCTTTTAAATTCTTTACAATTATTTTAATCTGTAACACTTCTTACAGGTCTTTTTATGTTTGCTGTATCATAAAAACCGGAACGATTAAACGAAAAACAATTCTTTATATTTTAGTAGTAAGTTATCAGACGTTATTATGCCAAGAATATCAGAAAGTATTGCAGTGTAAACAGCAAGACTACTTCTTGCACAAGTTTACTTCCTTAGTAGTAGGTAATACTAATATTATATCGGATCTTCCGTTTTTTTTACAAACAGCTTCAAACAAAGTTGTTTAGATACACTACATTGAAGGGTAAATCTACTGAAAACAGGTGTAAAACATTTTTCTGATAGATATTACAAAACTATAGATTATGGACAAAAATATGTTTAGTATCTTGTGTGTTAATGTGTCTAAATTAATTATGCGTATCTAGTGAAGGTATATTAAAAAATTGTTTAAAAAAGTACACAATAAATAAAAAAAACTAAATATGTAGTAAGACAAATCCTACTGATTCTGAGATATAGCCATGCAACTAATAGAATGGCCTGTAAGATATTCGGAAATATAATTTTAAAAGATAGTGCGTTCTGCGAAGAAAGTGAGTTAAATATTCCTATTATAGCGTGAACAGGACTGTACAATATATTATGCAAAAACTTAATACAGAAGAAAGTTACTGACGTTATGTAGATTATATAATACAGACAATTTTTCTTAGTTTCCAGACAGAAACGTAACACGTAAATTGGTATCTGCACTATATTATGTTTGTTCATGTGTACTCCAATAGTGTCGAATCGACGAGAAACGTTTCAATTAGTGAAGTCAATTAACATTGCTATTACAAAAATTTGATTCCTTACATATACTAGTATAAAAACTATAGATTACTTTACACTATCAGCCATATTCGTATTCTCATATGCCACAATAAGACCATTGCATGTTCGTAGTCTTTTTCGTATCCAAGTACCGACCACAACTAATAATATTTCTATTCAGTAATCCGTACTGAATAATATTAATTACACATAAAGATTCAAATCGGTATTATCAATCGGAGTTAAGAAGAAATTAGTCAGAGGACAATGACAAATTAAATTCAGTAGACGCTACACAGTGTAGCGTCTACTGAATTTAATTTGTCATTGTCCTCTGACTAATTTCTTCTTAACTCCGATTGATAATACCGATTTGAATCTTTATGTGTAATTAATATTATTCAGTACGGATTACTGAATAGAAATATTATTAGTTGTGGTCGGTACTTGGATACGAAAAAGACTACGAACATGCAATGGTCTTATTGTGGCATATGAGAATACGAATATGGCTGATAGTGTAAAGTAATCTATAGTTTTTATACTAGTATATGTAAGGAATCAAATTTTTGTAATAGCAATGTTAATTGACTTCACTAATTGAAACGTTTCTCGTCGATTCGACACTATTGGAGTACACATGAACAAACATAATATAGTGCAGATACCAATTTACGTGTTACGTTTCTGTCTGGAAACTAAGAAAAATTGTCTGTATTATATAATCTACATAACGTCAGTAACTTTCTTCTGTATTAAGTTTTTGCATAATATATTGTACAGTCCTGTTCACGCTATAATAGGAATATTTAACTCACTTTCTTCGCAGAACGCACTATCTTTTAAAATTATATTTCCGAATATCTTACAGGCCATTCTATTAGTTGCATGGTTATATCTCAGAATCAGTAGGATTTGTCTTACTACATATTTAGTTTTTTTTATTTATTGTGTACTTTTTTAAACAATTTTTTAATATACCTTCACTAGATACGCATAATTAATTTAGACACATTAACACACAAGATACTAAACATATTTTTGTCCATAATCTATAGTTTTGTAATATCTATCAGAAAAATGTTTTACACCTGTTTTCAGTAGATTCACCCTTCAATGTAGTGTATCTAAACAACTTTGTTTGAAGCTGTTTGTAAAAAAAACGGAAGATCCGATATAATATTAGTATTACCTACTACTAAGGAAGTAAACTTGTGCAAGAAGTAGTCTTGCTGTTTACACTGCAATACTTTCTGATATTCTTGGCATAATAACGTCTGATAACTTACTACTAAAATATAAAGAATTGTTTTTCGTTTAATCGTTCCGGTTTTTATGATACAGCAAACATAAAAAGACCTGTAAGAAGTGTTACAGATTAAAATAATTGTAAAGAATTTAAAAGACTATAATTTATTTGAAATTATGCAGATAGTAAATTGTGCCAATAAAAATAATAACAGTAATATTAATACATGAATATTAATGATTACAAAGAATAAATTTCAAATCTCAGAATTAAAAAATTATAAGACAATGGTGATTTAACCGTATGTTTCTGTACACAACCCTCGACTATAATACGGATGAAACTCTGTATCAAAATAGCCTACATGCAAACCAAAGTAACTTATATAGTTGAAGCAAACAATGAAATTTAAATCCTGGAATATACTCATTACTTGGTGTTTTGATAAACAAAACCTCATATTTATATTTTGAAGATAAATACCTGTAACATAATATACGAGTTACAAATTAATGAACGCTTTATAACAGTGCATGTATTTTAAATTTTTAAAAAGTTTCAACTTGTTAATTTAATATACACTAGTTTAATATACTTAAATGTTTTATTCTATGTATAAAATCACAATTTATATAAAATGCACCATAACGTACCACTTGATAATAATATTAACAAAGATAGAAAAATTTTCTCATTTATAAATTTTGATGTAATTTTTTATTAACTATTTGAAACAAACGTTTAACCAATTTATGCTCTAGTTATAGTGACTGTTTTCAGTTTTTGCATGAAATATGTATGTAAGAAATTTTCGGGCTCGATTTCGCACAACAAAGTAGCATTACAAACTCATTGTTGTGCAAATAATTAAAAAATTAGAGAAAATATACGTATTATAAGTATTTGGCAACTGTTATGTTTAATTTTTGCTGCTCGTATATTTGACAGTGTCATTTTACATGCACATGACAACGCGCAGTTGCTATATCACACACTGCGGTAGGCAGCTGTGTGTGTGTGTGTGTGCTGTGATTTTCCCATTGCTATCTACTCAACAAATTTTTCTTAGATATGTGGTATAATCGTATGTGATGTGGTTAGTACTTTTTCGTTATAAACAATATTCGCAACTATTTAAGTTCTCGTCATCAGAGTTAATTTGTCCTTTCACTTTCGGGAAAAGCCATGATACGTTGTTGCTGATACATAGCTACAGTTTTAGCTACACCAGACAACACCGATAGCAAAGTATAAAGAAGTCACTAAAGACGGAATAACGCACTTGTAACAGAAACTTTTCGATTAAGATCAAACAACGACAGACCGCAGTGTCGGTGCTCTAGAAACTACAACAGAGACACGATTAAACTCTATCCCTGAAAACTTTTAACAGTGAGAAACACTTCATCTGGGAGAATAGCTTAAATCTGTGCCACCACTTAATCTAGGTGGGCAGCAGAGAGAAGAAAGAAGCACTCAACGTATGTTACAACTCATTGACATAGTATCAGTCCATTGATACTTCTGGCCACACGATTGGCGATGCCTCTACCAAACAGAAACTTAGCAAGATGGTTCAATCAGCATAAGTAACCGTAGTAAATCAGCTAATTCATTGTTGTCTCTGATAGAGTCACGGAACTTAACGCAAAAATCAAACAAACACGGGAAATAACAATGACAACAGTATATAATTAGGGAAACATAAACTTAAAAACTGCCTCAAGATTAAAAAAAAAATTGTTTTTATACAACGTTTAATTCGTAACTAAAGTTCAAAAATGTGAATATATTCCTCAATTAGAAAAAATATTTCTTTCTTACAGTAAGTTATTATACCAGCACATCAGTAAACAAAACATTCATAAACATTAAACACTTCTTACAATAAATTAAGTGTTAAATATTCTAGTCCACAGACAAGTTAACTACCTTACTATAATTTGTTTTGAAACAAATTATTTCATGTTCATTATTTCATGTAACAACTTCTCTTTCAACAAACGAATTAACGATGGCCCAATGTCTAATAACATAAATAAGATTATTTTATTCAGTCTGAAAATTGAAGCCAGCAACGTATTACAATATAACCCATTATAATATAACGTATTACAACGTATTATATAACCCGGTTACGACTGACCCACCGATTGTCGTGTTGTTCAGTGGGAAAACAAATGAAGTAATTAATTACAACCTGCAATTAGACGAAAACAGCCGTTATAAATTAACAAAGCACTCCTACACAATAATTGAAGTTAAATTTGTCCAACAATAAATGTCACATTATTACAGTTTTGGAGTAATTAACACAATAATCACTTCTGACTAAACCACCACAATAAATTTGAACTTCACTTCTCAAATTGCCAAGTGTGAACCTCAAAGCCGGCCGCTGACGCATATATATATTACCGCGCAGAGGTTTCACAATAATCTTTCATTTTCACACATTCATTCATTTTCGCCACAGCAAGGATATTTGGCGTAGCTACAGGCTCTAGAATAATCTGGAGACTAGGGCAAAGCCCGACCTTCAACGGAAGGTGCCGGGTGCATGAACCAAGCTATGCGAGAAATGTGTAGAAAGACAATCTCGAATTGTCAAGAGCGTTACGTATTTATCTTGTCTCTCAACGGACGTAAGTATATTAAATAAATAAAAATTTTAAATTTATAGGAAAATCAGCCATCACTGATATGACTATAAATATTTATAATATTGAGTAATTTCATAGGCCACGTGTATTTTAGGACTATGCACCACGTTATAAATATAGTATTAAACGACAAAACATATTGAATGAATTTTTTCTGGAATCTTTTAAAGCTTCAAACTTAGCAGAGATTATCTTTACGAGAACAAATTCTAAATTATTAGCCAAATTGCATATAAATACGCTAAAAAGTGGTTACTATACTAAAACAAACATATCACTCACAATCCAGGATCATAGGTTTTTGTTAACTACCTTATGGTACTGATTTGCAAATGTTGTCTTCAAGGACTACACAGAATAAATATCCAGATTGCACTGCGTTTTATATAAAAGCGACAAAAAGTCTTTTGATGCCATTTGCTTAGTTTTATTTAATTAGTATTTTACTCAATTTGAATGAACACACACGGATTACAGTAATCATTTTTATTTCGTTGTATTTATAGTTTCATGTACGTAAAAATATTTAAAAACTTGTCCACATTACATGTTATAAATTGACAATAAAGCAATGTTATAAGCAATAAAATCGATGATGTTAATGTGTAATATTATCCAGTCTTTCCTAATGTGAGTATCCGATTACTTACTAAAGTGCCATTTATTACGTATATGTTGTTTTAATGTACTTATTATTTATTGTTGTTATTCGTGGTTAGTCAACTTAAACATTTATAATAAATAACATAACCACAATAATATTTAAAAACCATTTAGAACTAACACAATGCTTACCGTACGAAAGTCGTTTGTCTATGATGTAATTTTTTGACATTAAAATATTAATTTTTAAAAAATTTTTAATTTATACTTCTTGTAAAATAATTAGCTTAATCGACGTTCGGAACTAAACATAAAGGGCTTATTGTACATAGAACAATACAACTTTTTGATTTGTAATAATAAGGATTTCCCAAGATTTCCGCTTTTATGGATATGACTGACCTGAATTTCACATTACTAAACCTCAGTAGTAATTAGTAAAATATAAAATTTACTCAGAAACATACAGTCATTAATAATATTGTGTAACGCTACGTTAAAAAGAAAGCTTAGCATACTTATAAATGACTTGCAATTCGATTCGATTGGAGGGTAATCAATCGAGCAGAGTTTCCCCAAAGGTCGAGCGAGACTGCCAAATTGTGTTGGACTAGAGACGGGGTAAGCTTTAGCAAGTGTTACACAGTATTAGAAGTAACACATATAAATTTAGTGGGTAGAAAAAGCCATTGTTACATAAAAATGTTATATTAGTAGCCTCAACTGATTTAAGTTCTGTATTTTTAAATTACGCATATGAAAAGCTTTAATTACAATACAGTATTATACGTTGCCACGAAAACTTTAACGTTATGACGGTTGCCACAACTAAAAAATGAAAAATTAAAATTATGTTAAAATAACGTTTGCTACTTTATTTTTCAAATATCGATTCCTCTCACATTTGTTTCATAAAAATATAAAAATATAATCATTCCGTGTGAATAAGTTGTCTGCGTTCAAGTAATAGTTAACTATAATTCACTGAAAATCTGAGTGCACAGGGAGGAAGCATTTTGCACATTTCTTTAAATTACAACTTTACAAAATTTAAAACTGTAATTATTGTTATTTATTTATTTCTTCAACTCTTTCAGAATGTTTTCTCAACTTCCAGCCCATCTGAAAGAGTTGAAGAAATAAATAAATAACAATAATTACAGTTTTAAATTTTGTAAAGTTGTAATTTAAAGAAATGTGCAAAATGCTTCCTCCCTGTGCACTCAGATTTTCAGTGAATTATAGTTAACTATTACTTGAACGCAGACAACTTATTCACACGGAATGATTATATTTTTATATTTTTATGAAACAAATGTGAGAGGAATCGATATTTGAAAAATAAAGTAGCAAACGTTATTTTAACATAATTTTAATTTTTCATTTTTTAGTTGTGGCAACCGTCATAACGTTAAAGTTTTCGTGGCAACGTATAATACTGTATTGTAATTAAAGCTTTTCATATGCGTAATTTAAAAATACAGAACTTAAATCAGTTGAGGCTACTAATATAACATTTTTATGTAACAATGGCTTTTTCTACCCACTAAATTTATATGTGTTACTTCTAATACTGTGTAACACTTGCTAAAGTTTACCCCGTCTCTAGTCCAACACAATTTGGCAGTCTCGCTCGACCTTTGGGGAAACTCTGCTCGATTGATTACCCTCCAATCGAATCGAATTGCAAGTCATTTATAAGTATGCTAAGCTTTCTTTTTAACGTAGCGTTACACAATATTATTAATGACTGTATGTTTCTGAGTAAATTTTATATTTTACTAATTACTACTGAGGTTTAGTAATGTGAAATTCAGGTCAGTCATATCCATAAAAGCGGAAATCTTGGGAAATCCTTATTATTACAAATCAAAAAGTTGTATTGTTCTATGTACAATAAGCCCTTTATGTTTAGTTCCGAACGTCGATTAAGCTAATTATTTTACAAGAAGTATAAATTAAAAATTTTTTAAAAATTAATATTTTAATGTCAAAAAATTACATCATAGACAAACGACTTTCGTACGGTAAGCATTGTGTTAGTTCTAAATGGTTTTTAAATATTATTGTGGTTATGTTATTTATTATAAATGTTTAAGTTGACTAACCACGAATAACAACAATAAATAATAAGTACATTAAAACAACATATACGTAATAAATGGCACTTTAGTAAGTAATCGGATACTCACATTAGGAAAGACTGGATAATATTACACATTAACATCATCGATTTTATTGCTTATAACATTGCTTTATTGTCAATTTATAACATGTAATGTGGACAAGTTTTTAAATATTTTTACGTACATGAAACTATAAATACAACGAAATAAAAATGATTACTGTAATCCGTGTGTGTTCATTCAAATTGAGTAAAATACTAATTAAATAAAACTAAGCAAATGGCATCAAAAGACTTTTTGTCGCTTTTATATAAAACGCAGTGCAATCTGGATATTTATTCTGTGTAGTCCTTGAAGACAACATTTGCAAATCAGTACCATAAGGTAGTTAACAAAAACCTATGATCCTGGATTGTGAGTGATATGTTTGTTTTAGTATAGTAACCACTTTTTAGCGTATTTATATGCAATTTGGCTAATAATTTAGAATTTGTTCTCGTAAAGATAATCTCTGCTAAGTTTGAAGCTTTAAAAGATTCCAGAAAAAATTCATTCAATATGTTTTGTCGTTTAATACTATATTTATAACGTGGTGCATAGTCCTAAAATACACGTGGCCTATGAAATTACTCAATATTATAAATATTTATAGTCATATCAGTGATGGCTGATTTTCCTATAAATTTAAAATTTTTATTTATTTAATATACTTACGTCCGTTGAGAGACAAGATAAATACGTAACGCTCTTGACAATTCGAGATTGTCTTTCTACACATTTCTCGCATAGCTTGGTTCATGCACCCGGCACCTTCCGTTGAAGGTCGGGCTTTGCCCTAGTCTCCAGATTATTCTAGAGCCTGTAGCTACGCCAAATATCCTTGCTGTGGCGAAAATGAATGAATGTGTGAAAATGAAAGATTATTGTGAAACCTCTACGCGGTAATATATATATGCGTCAGCGGCCGGCTTTGAGGTTCACACTTGGCAATTTGAGAAGTGAAGTTCAAATTTATTGTGGTGGTTTAGTCAGAAGTGATTATTGTGTTAATTACTCCAAAACTGTAATAATGTGACATTTATTGTTGGACAAATTTAACTTCAATTATTGTGTAGGAGTGCTTTGTTAATTTATAACGGCTGTTTTCGTCTAATTGCAGGTTGTAATTAATTACTTCATTTGTTTTCCCACTGAACAACACGACAATCGGTGGGTCAGTCGTAACCGGGTTATATAATACGTTGTAATACGTTATATTATAATGGGTTATATTGTAATACGTTGCTGGCTTCAATTTTCAGACTGAATAAAATAATCTTATTTATGTTATTAGACATTGGGCCATCGTTAATTCGTTTGTTGAAAGAGAAGTTGTTACATGAAATAATGAACATGAAATAATTTGTTTCAAAACAAATTATAGTAAGGTAGTTAACTTGTCTGTGGACTAGAATATTTAACACTTAATTTATTGTAAGAAGTGTTTAATGTTTATGAATGTTTTGTTTACTGATGTGCTGGTATAATAACTTACTGTAAGAAAGAAATATTTTTTCTAATTGAGGAATATATTCACATTTTTGAACTTTAGTTACGAATTAAACGTTGTATAAAAACAATTTTTTTTTTAATCTTGAGGCAGTTTTTAAGTTTATGTTTCCCTAATTATATACTGTTGTCATTGTTATTTCCCGTGTTTGTTTGATTTTTGCGTTAAGTTCCGTGACTCTATCAGAGACAACAATGAATTAGCTGATTTACTACGGTTACTTATGCTGATTGAACCATCTTGCTAAGTTTCTGTTTGGTAGAGGCATCGCCAATCGTGTGGCCAGAAGTATCAATGGACTGATACTATGTCAATGAGTTGTAACATACGTTGAGTGCTTCTTTCTTCTCTCTGCTGCCCACCTAGATTAAGTGGTGGCACAGATTTAAGCTATTCTCCCAGATGAAGTGTTTCTCACTGTTAAAAGTTTTCAGGGATAGAGTTTAATCGTGTCTCTGTTGTAGTTTCTAGAGCACCGACACTGCGGTCTGTCGTTGTTTGATCTTAATCGAAAAGTTTCTGTTACAAGTGCGTTATTCCGTCTTTAGTGACTTCTTTATACTTTGCTATCGGTGTTGTCTGGTGTAGCTAAAACTGTAGCTATGTATCAGCAACAACGTATCATGGCTTTTCCCGAAAGTGAAAGGACAAATTAACTCTGATGACGAGAACTTAAATAGTTGCGAATATTGTTTATAACGAAAAAGTACTAACCACATCACATACGATTATACCACATATCTAAGAAAAATTTGTTGAGTAGATAGCAATGGGAAAATCACAGCACACACACACACACACACACACACACACACACACACACACACACACACACAGAGTAATCACAGTATCACAGTAGTTTTATGTAAATAATTTAGATACCATTTGAAGTATGCCTGAAACAGATGAAATAATGTTATTGTTTTATATAAAATGAACGCTACCATTATACGATGTGTGTGCGCGCGCGCATGCGCACGCAAGCGTGCTTTTCACTTCCTTCTTTCTCCAGTGTAATTCTCTTTGCATGATCTCCGTCAAGGCGGTTAGTACACCGCTTTGTCTACAAAGTGACTATGTAAACAAATAAAGCGGTAAAATAATGTAGTTTGGCAAGATGCACCTAACCAGATTTCCCTCAAAAAACGTATTCGGACTTAAGAGAATTAGTTGAAACATTTGTTATTTAACATTGTAGAATTTCTAGTCTCTTCATCTTTTTGTTAACAAATTTTAATAGACCTAACCCAATCGAATTTTAGCACGTAGAAACACAATCCTCCTTTATGTACACAGCCTTTATGCATGGAATGCAAAAACTGTTTCTGTTGTAGACTGCAACATAAATAACAGGATGATCTTTCAGCCAGACATCGTGATTTTGGGTTAATCACGTCTACTGAAGTAAACAGTAAGTAAATCATTATAACAGTAAACAGTATAGTTTCGTGACGCTGTACTGTATCAGTGTGCTTAACCTACATATAAATAGCTTTAGTAGACTAATATTGGTAGACGCATGATATTCGCTCTTACAAATTGTTTAATTATAGGGACAATGATATTGGAATAGGCTACAACACAACTTATTAGGAATTTTGCAACACTTAAAAAATTGAAAGTTTTCATTTCGAAAACCGTACTAATACGGATCCAAAGCATTACTAATTAATCCAAAGCATTGGATTTAATTCTTATAAACCTGTGCTGATAAATACATTCTTTACCTTTTCGTTTGTTAGCGACTAAATCCAATGGGAATACACATGTCTAGTACATTTTGTAATTTTTACTTCGCATTGTGTTTTTATACGTTTTTATAATATTTGTGATAGTATTCCGTATGCAAGTAATAAAACTATCATAGTACGTTATATAGGGTAGGTTATAAGTCTCTTGTCAGAAATGTTCGTGTTGATAACTTGTAGTTATGAAAGTTTTGTAACGCTCGTTTATTAAGCCAACACAATTTTAAAACATTTTTTAATTTTTCAGTACTATTTGTTACTGTTAGAAAATTATTCTTGTTCTTAAGATCGCATTACCGGTAGTACGGAGTAACTAATGCACATATACTAAACATTAAAGTTTATGAAATATTTTAATAATTCCTATTAATCTAAGAATAATAATTATGTGTAACATTTATTGTTATCCTTTATGTAACATGTACACACATATTTATTCATACGCCCTACTCATGATGTGTGTAAGTATTATTTCTGTATCTGCATCGCCCATGTACAAATAGATATTATAACAATACATTTTATTCAGACGTGGGTACAAACTTTTAAAATTCAATGTAGTAACGATCAAACATTAGAAAACGTTTCACAAACTAATAATTAACTGAACTTTGATTGATTACTTTCTGATGTCAAGGGAGCTATGGCCACACAGTTTATCTTTAATTATTTGTGTTTTTGCTGACAACTTTATTTGTTTTGTCGTCATTTAGTTTCCATTACAGATGTAAGTCACCTTAAAAACTTCTGTTTTCAATTATTGTATAATTTGTTTTAAAAAAATTAGACCTTCTTATTCTTCTCTATTTCTCGTGGTTTCTTTTTCTACTTTGTTTTCAAACACCTCCATCAATCTCGCTACTAACATCATGACATTTAATTTAGCAAACGTATTTTAACTATACTTCTTTTATTTCTTTATTTGCTTTATCTAATAATGCATGTTAACTCTCTTAATATTTTCGAGAACATATTGTTTTTCTTAATAATGAAGGTAACATTTTAAACCATTTCTTGCTGAACTTTCCACCGTGAAGATTTTATTAGTGGATTGTGTAATTTATAAATATATTTTTCATATAGAATCTATTGGACACCCGAGTTTAAATACAAATAATAACGTGTAATTGTGACATCAAGTTCCATACTGAAGACAATTATTTCTAATCGGAATATGGAAATTACTGGAGTTCATTTTGTCTTTTTGTTCGTCTCTTGAGGTCATTTGCCAGCTACAGTACTCATATCGATGTGCGCAAGGCAGTAGCGAGCGATGTTTTGTGAGAATGTATCAACTTTAATAACTGTTGATGTGCTTTATAGGAAACATGTTAGACAAATTTATTAAAGGTATTTGTTGTTTTCTTTATATACGACTGCCTAAATTGTAAACACATTTTGGCTACTCAAGTCCTAAATGTACAAAATAGTAACTGGACGGTCGTCTCAACGTATTGTAACATAAAGGTGTTTATTTAATGCCAATAAAATTATGTCTAGTATTATCAATTGAATATAAGGTTAAATTTATTTGATGTATTACTTAAAGAAATCAGTTTTATGGTTTTAACTGAACTTTTAACAGCATTCATTTACACGGTGCACAGACAGGAATTTATTTTATATATTTAGCAGAAAATTTATAGTCTTGAAAATCTACTAGAAATGTGTGTGTAGAGTGCGGCAGCTGTGTTGCGGAATGTGAGTTTGTATTATTGAGTCTGTCTGTTTACCGAGGCGTGTCTGTACTCAAAATCACGTAGAATATGAACGTATTTAATATCCGTATACGCCTTCAATTTCCTTAATACGGTACACAGCTTTGTAATGGCACAGCGCACGATCACATCTGCATTACATGAAGTTATTTTAATTCAATTTCCAAAAGTAATAGGATTACGGATATACGTGTTTCAGTCAAAACACAATACAAACTTCACGTTCAGTTACATATCATAATTGATTATTGTTGTGCTAGTTAGAAAACAACCAATCTAGCTTTCAATAAGTTTTCAATATTCTAGCAGAAAAAATTTTAATTTTGTTATTTCAATTAGTAGTCTCTGTAATTCCAACGTGTTCGTACTTATTTGCTGAACTGCTACCTGTCATGTTCCGAACGAGGCATTTCAGTTTCTCCACTATTAGGAGTAAACCTACTCTACCATCAAGGCCGTGGTTTAGGACTCGATAATTTTGTAATGGTGGAGACACTGAAAGGCCTCGTCTGGAGCATGGCGGGTAGCAGTTCAGCAAGTAAGCACCACAATGATGGCACCTAAAAATTTGTTATAGGACTTTCTACACGTTAGAATTTTATCATTTTAAATTTAGCCTAAAGTTTACTACTTTTAAACGTGTAACGTGTTAAGGCAGAATCATTGATAAAGCGTAAGAACTAACAGAAATCGTAAATTAGGACAACATTTAGGTCTTATTCTACTTGATTATTTTCCTCACTAACATAATTTTCTAGTACAACATTTTTAGTATAAATTAAGAGCTTTTAACTTTTAAGAAATTCATTCTGTAAATAAAGTTGCATTTTTCCTCTAAACCATGCAAAGTAGGAAACCGTATTCTTCCAATTGATTTGTGAAAAAAAAATCCAATAAAAATTGAGCTTAAGTAACTGTAATTTCAGCATTTATTCTTTTTATAGGAACGATGATTTCTAAACACTTCGGCGATAAAAAGTAATTTTAATTATTATTTAAAATATCATCAAATTTAAACCTGCTCGAAAATTTTGGCATGTTTTATTAACAGCAGCAAAGATTCTACAAACATAAAGGATTCCAGTTCGTTTACTAGAATTTGTTTACAGCGTTGCTAGTATTATTGTGTTACAACGCTTCAAATGTTACAACGCTTTAAATAGTAAAGAAGTTAAAAATTAATTTCTGGTAACGGAACATTATTAAAGATTATATTCCACTTCATTCATTGATTTAGAGTACGCAGGGTATATCCGTAGTAAGTCTTTAAATAACAACTACTGAGATTATTTACGTACTTAAAGTAGAATAAACCTTAACTATTTCACATACATCAAGATTACAAACGTATTATAAACACACACTCACTTTTATTATTACTCATTATAAATAAAATATGTATTGATGTACGTAGGTACTAGTAATACGGTACTACAGGTACACTATCTTCAAATATTATTATCAAATATTGTGAGCACGTATGATCGATTTGAGACATTTATAAATGTTTGTACACATTCAAGCACGTAAATTCGGCATTCGACGTTTATATTTTGTGTCGAAACCAATAAATTGTTTCACATTCTCATACATTTATTCTACAGCCTCTACATATTTTTACATTACCCTACATCCTCACATCGCTTATCCCGCTAACCAACTAATGTAAAAATACTTTTGTGTGAAATGCACTTACTGTTACGCTGATGGCATGTATGAGGCTACTTATGTATTTATTAGGCTAATTTAGATAATGTATATCGGAAAGTGTAGTTTCATGATCTATTATAATTGCTTTCAATTAAGTGATTTTTAATTTTTTGTGTTTAAAATTGTAGCATAACAAAATTATCACACTAAACATTTGAATTAATGCAACATAAATAAAAGAAAAAGTTCCATAGTGAGTGAGGAGAATAAATTGTTTAAGGATTACACTAGAAACTGTATATTAAGTCTATAAAATGTTAATAAAAATGGAAGATAACAAAGAAAACCATTGATTAAAATAACCTACTATGTAAAAACCAGTTAAACCAGCAGTATACCCAGTAGATTGGGGAAGCAGTACAAAAAGGGAAGGACCATAAAAAAGGAAATAATCTGTCATGAAACCATTTTAATAAGGGAACTACTAATGTGATATTTGAAGAAGGGACAAAACATATCAAGATTCCCACAAAGAGACCAGAAACAGGAAGAGATATGCCAAAACAAAATGATAGTCATATAATAAATACCATGAGACAAAATTGAAACCGATATATGTAAACCCAAACAAGTTACAAGATACAATCCTAGAAAACACAAATTGTATATTAGTTATAAGAGTAATATGTTAAAAAATATATCAAAAGAGACTACCATAGTGTAGAACTCACTGAAAAGACTACCATAGTGTAGAATCCAATAAGGCGAAGTGAGATAACAAAAATAAGAAACTACAGTGAGTATAGTGAGAAACATAGCTAAAAAATCTATGAAAAAATATTCAATGAAGTGTAAATATTATAAAAAGACTACCATGAGTGTAGAATAATAATAGTAAAACCATTGGAATCAAAGACAGTCTAAGGACTGACAACCTTATCAGTAATAAGAGTTTTTTAAATTAGATATAAGAAAAACTATTACCTATAAAATGTTTTCTTTAATTACAGTTAAGCAAATTGTGAGAAGGACAAAAATACCAAAGGACAGTTCATAACTGAGGGTATAACTAATAGTAAGATGTTTGTTATTTAGTGTTAATTAGATAATATTTTAGATGTAAGGTGTCAATAGATACAAGATGTTTTTTAATCACAGTTGAATTGTTTTCAAGGGAAACATAAATACACAAGACAGTTAGTGACTGACAGTATTACTAGTAATAGGAGTTTTTTATTTTTTCTAATTAAATTATGTCTAGGTAATAATAAGGATAAGATATTTTGTTATCATTTGATGATACAGTTAAAAATAATAGGAATAAAATGTTTTTGTTAAAATTAGGTGATATAAAGAAAATTAGGCATAAGATGTTCATGTTATGGTTCAATGATGTTATTAGTATAAAGAAAGTTTAGTAGATACAAGATATTCTCTTGTATTTTAAAATCATGTCATTTAATTTTCCATTGTGTAAGTCAGAGAGGCAAGTAGGACATAAAAATGTAATTAGTTTATTCAAATCAGTAAACCATGTATAATGTACAAACAGACCAGCCAAGACACTATTTTTGTAAACACAGATTGGCCTATAAACCAAAAAATTATCTATCAAAGAATTAATCTATGTAATAGGAATAGAATTCAATACACACAATACAGAAAATGAAAATATAATTAATACAGATACAGTTAATAGCAAATAGAATGACAAAAGAAAGGAAATTAACTTCTTTTGGAAACAGTCAATAATAAGCCTATGATAGTAATCAAATCAGGCTAAACAGCAAATTAATCAATATTGAAATGTTTTAACAACCAAATTATTAGCAACAAAGTAATTACGGAGTTATTAGGTGTATTCCATAGTAATATTATACCGAAAAAACAATAAAAAACATTTAAAACACTGAATTTGTACAAAATATGGGGCATACAATCATTATGTAAAATTGTCATTTTTGGGCTTAAATGAACTTGAAACAAACCCAGCTATATATCAAAAGATGTAAAATTAAATAATCAATATTACTGAATAGTTAGATTCATGTAAAATTAAGAAATATTTGAAATACAGTAAAAAATAAGAAAACTTGTTATGTATAGTTAGATAGTGAAACAAGTCTTAGACAGATATTTTTATAGTTAAACAATATGAAGAGGAAAAAGACATACCACAAATTGCCCTAAAACGACGACGTTGCGTCTATTAGTCTATTGTTAATCGCAAAGCTGAATAGTTGAAAATGTGTTAGCGGAGTATTGAAAACAAAATAATTTGTATTAAAACCAAGTGTGGTTATGTGGCGTATAACGGAGATGAACTAAACAGTGAAATAACCTTAACTATCAATTTCTAACACTTTACAAATTTCCAAAAACACAGTATAACACCATAAAACTCAACACAAGAAATCGACAGCCATTTTGAACAATTTTTGGACCGAATTCACAGAAAACCAACACATATAATTGAACACCGGACACTACACAAGAAATCCATCCAGAATTCGACATCACAGACGACGAGGGGACATTCCACACTATATTTTGGACCAACACCACTTCGCAGAAAAGGGAACATCGTTTTATTTCTGTGGGAGAAGATCTTTCAATTCCAACAGCATCGCAGTTAAAATCGAGTAGACGGCGGCCATTGCTGAATTTCTCATAAAGACGATCAGCCAGTGCCTGCTGGAGGGGAGTGACGTCATTTCATCGACTTGGTTCGCAATTTAAATAATTTTTTTCTAATTGACAATTGTAATAATAATTTTGTTCTATTTCAGATATTAACACTTAGTTTAAGAATACCTGTTAAATGTATCTTGTTCCTTGCCCTCTGACCATTTCGACTCGTTAGAAGAACCACAAATTTAAACTTGTAAAAAATATATTTGTTGATTTTTCTCACTACCGACTGTAGCGAATATCAGCCAGTGCCTGGGACATGCGCAGTTGGACTGGCGCACAATTTTGAATGAATAAACGCAAATCATTACTCAGTTATCAGCATTGTTTTTATTTCTACAATTAATGTTATTATTATTTTTTATTAAACAAAAACATAATTCACATTGAGAAAATAGATATAGAAGGAAATTACAAACTCAATTAATTAATTAATTATTAATTAATTTAATTAAATCATTCAATCAAACTCAATACCAGAACAAGAAAAAATATTTACACAATTCTTATCATCAATACCTTTATATTTTATATTTTAATAATTTGTAATTAAATATATCAACACAGCAATCGATACACAATATATCTGAATTTCTATTTATATATCAATATTTTTATATTTTTATATTTGTAATAACATTATATTACAAATTGGCGTTTCCAACGTGGAGATAATTAAAACGTTCATCAGTATTTTTATTTTATTATTATATTTGTAATATTTGTATTATATTACAAAATTAGTAGCACATATATTAGAGGTCAATAAAACAAAATAGTTTTTTGGCACTTACAATTGTTTTGAGAACTGTCGTTTGCAGAAATCAAACTGAATAATATCTTTTTAAAAAGAGTAAAACACATTGATGTAATTTAAACATTCTACCGAATAAAATTGAGTAACATAATACGCAATACAAAAATATTGTTAAGAAAACATACTGTTTGGACAGCTGCACACACCAACAAAAAATAAAATTACTATCTGGGAAAGTAGAGATATTGAATATAAACGGTTGGTTTGACATCGTTTTTTACCAAAACTGTTTCAAAAAACGATTGGCCCACCGTATCTGCAATAAATAAAACATACGTAGAAACCAGTCACCGTTATGTTTTGTTTATCTGATCCCGTTTGTGCACACGGACGCACGTGCACCCGCCCATACGGACTACACAATCTACGTCAACAGACTGCCATGTTGGTTAGTGTGTATTCATTCTAACAGACAGTTTTCAGAGCAGAAAATTTTAAAAATTTATTTGGTAGCTAAACTAAATTTATTTTTTTTATTATTTCTACTGAATACGTTTCAGTAGGATTTCATATTATGTTTCAGTATTAGATTCGTGATAACATAAATTATATGTAAATTGTATTTTATAATTTATATTTAAATCGTACGATTGTCTCAGGTATACTTAATGTGAATTATAACTCATAGTTCTTGCACAATTATATAATAATTATAATAACTAATGATTTTCTTACGCGTTTATTGAAATGTACATCACAAGATTTGCAAAAGTTAGATCTGCATTATTACAGTCTCAAGTGTTAATGTATTTTACCATTATTTGATCTCTAATAATGCTGAACAATCTTAAATCACTACACCAATGTACCTCAGAGGAAAAACTGCTTCACAGTATTAGGAAAATAATTTTCTACGATTATTAGTTTACCTCTTTATAATCGGCAGGAACTGAATATTATGGTCATACTCGACAGGATTACCCAGTATCGGCTGAATTGGTAGGAACATATTTGCCGAATGGATGACTGCCGCATTCCCAAACAACTATGGAACTATAAGCCGAGAGGACGGAGAGGTGTGGGACGTCCGAGGAAGCGGTGGAGTGACCCGCTTTAATCATAGCCTACTTCAGACCGGAACAAACCATCCTTGGTTTAATTCTTGAAGATGGAGATGACCTCTGTACAATCTGTGAAATAAAATAATTTAATTTATTTCCCTGTTTGAAATGTATAGGCTGCTTGTACACAGGCTATACGATAGATTTCATTGTTAGTTCGAGTAATCAAGTTCTGCAGTTGTGTTACATAGGCAACTGTTTATATACTCGTGATCGATAATATGGATGCAACTTCTTCTACATCTTTTATGAGATGTTAAATCTCATAAAACAAATATGAAAGAAATGTTAAACAAATATTAAAACATGACGTATTTTCCTGTTAGGTTATAAAATGATGCTCAACAACAGTGCCTTCCAATCGGTGGTACGCGGAGGGATCCAAGGTGTTACGCATGAAGACCTAGTAAAAAATATTTACTTAAAAAATAAGTAATTAAAATTTTTTGTTCAAAACAACAATAAATTTTCATCGGACATGATTGAAAACCATTACCTCTATAAAAACACAATCTAAACACTTTGCGGTAATACTTCATTAGAATCTAAGACGATGTCTATTGAGTGTGATTTAAGGTTAAAAATGACATCAATAGAACCTGACATTAACTCTCTGGTACAAAATAAGTAACTAAAAGTTCAGTATTAATTATTTCATTTTGATATGTTGTTATTTTTTTAGTACTAACGTTAAACTCTGTAATGAAATTAATGAACCGTCTTTCGCAAAACTTTATACTGTATTTTAACATAGAACCAACCGGAAATTAATTTTTAAAATCAGTTCCCGTTTTGTAAATTCTATGTATTATATTTAAATAATTATACATAACTAGGAAAAATAAGATACACTATTTATGTTGTATCAAGGTTTTTATTGAGAAACCCCCAATAACCTACTCCGGTGGAACTCGAAATGAACGCGGAAGACCAAAGTGGTCCGGAAAGGTTCTGAACCACTGCTCTAAAAATTTGTTAATGCAGACATTAAATCTGTATTTACTACGACAGGGTATATAATAGATAATTAAGAGACAATAATCTTATACGATATACAGTTACAATTATACAATACAATTCTTATCTTATATACTCTCTCACTGTATTTCTGTCACACACACGCGCGCGCGCACAAACACACACACGCACGCTCGCGCACACACACACAAATGTTCCTTCCTTAACGGTGAGTTTCACTGGTATGTTATTGTATGTAACCTGTCTCAGTTGCTTGCCCAAACAGTGGGTAGTATACTTCTGACAATCCTCGAACAAGTTTGTGTATAGTATCGAGCAGCAAAATATAAACATGTTGGCTAGTCTCCAAATAAACATAGAAAAGCAAAACTAAATAACACAGGCTACAAGTGTTGACAAGATGACAATTGTTGGTAAACGTTTTTATAGTGTTAAATAAAGGAAAATATATTCATAAACCAACAATGACAATGAAGATATAATGACAAAACTGCTCACAGAATAAGATCTGAGCACACCGCCTTTAGAAAAATTAGTAATACTGTAAAAAACAACACATTAAAAATTGCTATTCCTTTTAGCGTAATGTTTGTTTGTTTTTTATAATGAGCTATAGGACGGAAACCACTAAAGGGAAACACGTGATATATATTGCGATGTACAAGGTCGCATAGAATAAGTAGTCGATAATTAGACAATGGAATGTTTCGGTATTTATTAAGATTTTCCTTAATTTTTAAAATTGCGCAAATATTTTACTAATGTTTATGATAACAAAAAAAAAAGTTAATTGACAGTTTCTGATACAAATAATATAAAGTAATCGTTCTGTTAAAATAAAATTAATTACTGCTTCTCTTTCAAAATAAAATTAATTAACAGTTTCGTCTGCAAAATGAAAATTAATTAACAGTTTCTGTTGACATATCCCTTATACTTAAAATAATTCTTTCTTACACTCTAATTACATAAATGTTAATTCCTACAAGTTTTTCTGTGTCTTTTAGTTTATAATTGTTTTAATTGAGTTTATGTTAATGGTTTAACTTACATTGTTTGATGAAAGATGCTGTGTTACTCCTCTTGTTTCTGATAATCGTTTATAGATGTTCTTTTCAGGATACTGTTGTTCCTTCAGGATCTCCTCCTGCTTTCCAGCTCTTAGGGTCGTTTCCGGGTTGAGTACTTCTACGAACAGTATTAAATAACTATTTAATAATGATTTATATGGCTCCGGCTAACTTGACGTGTTCATAGATGCCTAAGCGGACAATCTTGAACTGTACCGTACTAGCACTTTACCACTTTACCGCGAGATTAATTCAGCGCGAACTTTACTACATGTGCTCGTTACTCTTGATAGAATTATCGTACTAAGTTAGAGGTAACGGTTAAACGTTATTGAGTTTAACGAGACTGCTTCTTCTGCGATCTAAGGTAGACTGACTTTACATTCCATCACGGATAAAATCAACTAATGTTGTAACAAAATAAAAAAATTGTTTATTTTTAAAAAATTATTTTTGTTTTGTCTTTTTATTTACCGTATTTATTAATGTTTAATTAATTATTTTATTTGTATTGATGTAATTTTATTTCTTTTAATTATTGTTTTTATCAACTTAATCACTTAGTATAACCAGAATTATGTTTCTGCGTTAAATGGATTGTCTCCTGTACTAATCGATTAGCGGTCCTTCGTTAGTCTAAGTGTGTACTCCTTCCACATTGTTAACCTCCGCTTTTCTTGTAGTCCAGGTATTAAATATTATTTTATATTCTTCCATTTATATGATTATAAATAAATAGAAGCCGAAATTATAAAATTCCAGTTTTTTATTAACAGAACAATAATTGATCGATTTTAAATCGATTAGTGAATCGATAAATTACAGACTCGTTTCTCAGGGCGAGTGATTACAGTATATACATTCTTAATGTTATGTCACAGGTTCTTTGAGCTGTTATTTTATAATAGTCAGAGAAAGGCCAAAGTCTGAAAAGTATAACACTTACAATACCATTCTTAATTGTCTAAAAATACAAATTATTATTTAATATATAAAGGTGAATGATTAAAAATTTTTGCGAACCGAAACTGACGACGGAGTCTTGCCGTGGCTGCAGAGGATTATGGGAATTCAAAATGGCTGCCTCCGTGCTGCATATGTTGACGAACTCCTGCACAACGGAATTCTCTTCAAATAAATGTTCTGCACCAAGTTTTCCTCGTCCCAGCAGTAGTGATTAATTCCTCTGGTGATAGTGTAGTTGTCCTGGATCAGTGGTCAGTGATTCGTCTCGATAATCGGTGTTTAATAGTGTTCTTATTTCACTTTAGTCCATAAGGTCGATAATGGCACATTTTGTCTCGATAAATTCAGAATTGGTAATTATATGTTTTAAAATAGTTATTGCACTTTTTAATGTTCAGTAATTGTTTTCATTAATAGTTTAAGCTGGTTTATTTCACTGAATTTAGTGTTAACTCAAGTTTCTTAAAATTCGCGAGTTTAATTTTGATAGGTTTGGTTTATGTCCACCATCTTTTCTTCCATCTTCATAGGAATTAATTGCGAGAGCTCGTTCTGAAGTGTACTACTCCACGTATAACAATCAACTGTTTCACTTTCTTCTTCATACGAAAGGTCCTGGCCAATTTAATATTAAAATGACATTGTTTTAACTCTCTGGCATTTCCGCTTACATAACTGACTTTTACATTATATGACAATACATTTTTACTATTATTTAATTTTATTAAATACTAAATACATAATCTCTTTCCTTAGTTAATTTTGTGTTATTTAATACCAAATATGATATTTTTACAATGTTTTCTAACTCAAAATGCCATATTTACAGCATATTTGAATGTAGGCCTTAAATTTTACTTCCTGTCACTTTAAATGGTTTACCATCTTTATGAAGTTAGAATTATTATCAAACAAGCTCCCTGATTGAAATAAAACTTTATTTTTCCTTAATTCCTTGTAATTTTATGATTTGGTTATCTAAATCAAATATTATCTTTAAACTGGGCTTTCCCCCTTAGATTCCAGTGTTATTACACTTGAATTTTTTCTAATAATCTTTCATACATTCCTTCAATCTCTTTATAAAGTATTGTTACAGTTATTACACCCTGTGATTGATTTATATTATATAAATTTCATCAATTTACTTGATTTATTTAACTTATTTATCCATTATAAGGTTGTTGAGATTTACCATTTTGCCTAGATTTTACTTTTGTTCACATACAATTTTTATGATTAATACAGCTTGCTAATACCTTTCTGACTGATTATTTTTTATAAACTCTTAACTAAATTACTCTCATCTAACTACAGTAAAGTTTACTATTAGTTATCATCATTAAACATAATAAATATTTTATAACAACAACAAAATTATACCCTATTTCAAACATTTAAGCCTGGGGTTCAATGAATTTAATATACACAAAACACATCTGTTTTTTCCTTATAAATTATTCCTTAAAATTAATTTTGGTACAGTCTTGGCTGTTTTTGTTTTATTTTAGGGATGTACCATTGGTCACTTCACTTTTTATTGCCTGCTCTTATTTTATCTTTTGTCATCTTATTTAATGTTGTAAGATAAAGAGTGGCACTTACATAGAAACATTTTTAGTTTATTTTCATAACAAAATAACTTACACTGGTCCACTGTTATTCTTTGATCTTATCTCTATTCAGTTTTCTAGTCTTATAGGATCAAGAATCTTATTTACAGAGGATTATTAAGATTTTTTTTTTGTCATTACAAAAATAACTTTCACTGGTACACTTTTAATTATACCTCTAGATACTTTTACATATACGTACCTTACATTAGTATTTATTTTATGGTGTTATACTTTTTTAGGGACCTTTAATCTCTTTTGGGGTTTTATATTTTTATTACTTGGTTTCCTACAAAAGTAGTCCCTTAATTCTGGATGTTGGTTTCTTCTGGGTATTTCCTTACTTACTCCTATCCTACCTTGGTTTCTTTCAAAAGTAGTCATTTTATTCAGGATGTCGGTTTCTTCTGGGTATTTCCTTACTTACTCCTATCCTACCTTGGTTTCTTTCAAAAGTAGTCATTTTATTCAGGATGTCGGTTTCTTCTGGGTATTTCCTTACTTACTCCTATCCTACCTGGGTATTTTGTTTTATTTTTTATATCTTATCATATATTGCATATTTGGTTATAATTGATATTCTTTCTTCAGACTATGATTGCACTTTACTGTGGTCGTTAATTAATTTTTAATGTAGTTTTCATTGATTTAATTTTATTTTTACCTTATTTATGATCATTTTTTCATTCAGAACAATATGGATCATCTGTCATGCTACAATGTGTTAGCCAATTCCATTGGTCAAAACGTTCCCTCACCCTAACGGGTACAGTCTAGGATAACACTCTTCAAGTAACATATTGTCTACTAACAATGTAAATGTGCAAATAAAACCGGTATAATTTTACTGCTTTTCTTTTGGGTCATAAAACTTTTTTATGAAATACTCAAGTATATTTTGTTCTATTTACAAATATTACTACCAGATAGGTCTTTATTTTATGCACACTCTGGTGTAAGTCTCATGTTAACATTTTTATTGACATAAAAGTTATTTACTTTAATCCGTTTTTTTTTATTTTGTAACACAGTTATTACTTTTTACACAGTCAAAAATCAACTTAATCTAACAATTTTGACATGAATCTTATGTCTATTTTACAATTTTTCAAAGAGCAATCTTTACTTCAACCAAGTCTCATTGTAACATGCTATCAAATGTCAAGAATGAAATTATTATTTTATATGCAAATCTCACCTATTGCAATGTATACATATATATATATATATAATAACATAACAAATTATATAATGTATTGAATTCATGGGTGTAATCGCAATAAGAAGATGATGCGTTATTTAAGTTTAAAATTGTTCCATTATTTATTTTTTTATTTCGCATATTGATATAGTACTCATTATTATATCGTTTGTACGACTCTTTCGTCCACAACTTATAGCTAACAAATTACATACAACAGAAGAAGAAACTTTATTAGCGCGACCTGGTATTTATAGTCAGGTTGTGCAAAAGCTCAGGTCTGAACAATTTTCAACTTGTCAGATTTTGTCTTTTCCCCCACTCTGGTTCAATTTTCGCCTATCTTCGCGAATTACGAATTCTGTTTCACACTACACGATGTTCAATCGATCACTAATTTTTATATGTTTATTATACGTAAATTACACTTTTGTATTGTAATTACAAAAAGAGCTATTCACTTTTTACGTATAGTAATTGCACTTTTCGTCACATTGGCACGGTCTTTTAACCCTTTGTTCACCTTTAATTTCTATACACTTTGGTGTCTTTTGTTTTACCATATCGTACATATTTTTCTTATAATTAAAATAAAACATAAAATCTATCCTACTTGAAAAGGGTTGGTTACATTTCAGGAACGGACAGGCTTCACACACACAAACAAAATACGCGTGTACACAACGCTAGCGACAGGTGTGCCAGGAATGAATTCTGGGCTCCCTATTTTTAACTACGATACAGCTTATGCAATCTGAATCATGTTTATTAATCCATATTTATTTATTTCTATTATTTATTTAATTATTTTGGCAATGCACAGTACCGTTAATGGTTGTATCGTTGCAAAAAAAAAATATATATATATATATATATATATTCAATCACTTTCTGCTACAGTCCGTTTCTTGATGTATATAATGCATTTAATATTTATAAATAAATTTACCTCAAGATTTATTCCTTTTTTTCCTTATTAGGAACATGTTTCGGGTACCATCTTGTACCCATCCTCAGCCTTCCGGTTTTTGTGTCTGCTGAAGTACATATGTGTTGGTTGACTATTATTATTGTGGCTTCCTGTTGGCTTCTGGTACTTCAAATTGGTTTTATTGTGTGTGATTGTGGTGTATGTGTTAGTGTTTTGTGTATTTTCGATGTTGAGTGCTTTGAATATTGTGTCATGTTTTGTATTGACTTGTATTTGTTCAGGTATTAGTTTGTGTTGTGTTTATTGTACAGAATGTACAAAATTCCCCTAAACAAACAAGAAACTGACAAAGAAAGAATAATATAATATAACAAATTGGTTATGAAAATGGATACAATAAAAATACTGTAAACAAAATAGAAAATAAAATCAAATATTAAATAAAAACTGAACAATTAAGAATTAATCAAAAAGAACAACACATAAATAATAACAATGTGGTTAAAATAAAATGTGATATAATAAAAACTACGAATTTGAAGAAGAAGACATATTGAAGAAAAGTGGAGTATATATGCTCAGTTGTGGGGAATGTGAAAAAGTGTATCTGGGCGAAACAGGTCGTCAATTTTGCCAGAGATTTAAAGAACATAGGAGGGGTGAAGGAGAGTTAACGACGAATTCATATATGCTAGGCATTTTGTAGAAGAAGGACATAAATTCATAGACCCAGTCGTAAATTATAAGATAATAAAAGTGATGAGTAAAGAAAGAGAAAGGAAATTAAAGGAAGAAGTGGAAATATTAAAAATAAGAAATAAAGATGAAAAACGACTAATGAATATAAAAACCACATTTGAAAATGAAGATATATTTAGCAGCTTATTAGACAGCAAAAAAGAGTAGAAAATAAGTTAACGTAAATTGTAACGGCTACAAAATTGGTAATGTAAGACAACCCACTATGGGTGGAGCTAAGTAAGACGTTACTCCGTTAGGGGGCGGGGCTAGGAGGTCCGGTAAAATGGTATATAAGAAGTGAACGGTTTCATATTTCTCTGTTGGTAAATGATCTGAAGATGGCTTGTCTGCCGAAAGCTCTCGTCAATACCAAAGACAACATAGTGGTTTGTATAAAATTACTAGTAGAGATACATAAATGGTTCACGATTACATGCAGATGACGAGTAACGTCTGATGAATTTAATGTAATGATATTTGGAATTTACAAATTTTAAAATTATAATACAAGAAAAATTAATTGGGTTCATTTTGTAACTCAAAAATTTCAGTTTGTACATAAAAGGTGTTACTTACTGTAAAACGTATTGTAAATGTTCAATATTAATTATCTAAAATGACAATTACTTTATTAGCCAGAAATAATTTTTTTTCTACTTGACACACAATACAAATATAATTAAAAATAAATTATAAATGCCCCTCCTAAAAAAGAGACTTAATCGAATTTAAAAAAGTACCGTAAAGCGAGGCTACTTTGCACCGTTTTTGTAAGTGTTATTACTAATATTTACGTAACGCATAGCAAACTTTTAAAAATAGTCTTTAAAAGTAGTTTTGGCGCATTCTACGACATTGTAAGAATAGTTTTACCAACTTTAAATTTATAACTCAGAAAGGTAAGTTTATTTTTTCGAAGTGTTGCTATGTATTCCATAGGAGTGGTTACTTTGTACCGCCTCAAATATTCTTTTAAGTATAGCCACAGAAATAGCTTAAAGTAATATAATCCCACCTAGATGTACAGTACCAAACTATAGCTTCTTGCAGAACTGATTTGAAGTGATTTATTTTTATAGAAAAAAATTCAGAAATAAAATTCTTCTATATTACATGTAAAAAAAAAACAAAATATCAAAAACAATTTGGCGTTAACAGTTGAATACAGTTTAGACATGGGCACCTTATCAATATAAAAGTCACTGAAAATGTCAAGCCCTAGTTAGGATTATTTTCATGAAAATCAAACAACTCCGGAATAGAAAAATATCGTCTTTTCCTTAACATTTCGAAGGGATTTATCCTTTAACTATTTCCTCTCATTTGTAAAAGAGTTTATCTTTATCCACTAGCCACTTCCAGTTCATTATAGAATTAATAATAGCACTAACGGTTGCCCCATTCTATTTAAAATGTTTAATTACATCTGGGTATAATTCTCCTTCGTAGTTTACAACTACAAATGTATCGATCTGCTTATTGGTCGGTTTAAGCCTTTTTTGAATTTTTTGCTCTTCATCTTGCAACTCTTCGAATACCTTTTTCCTTCTGAATGATTCGCAGTCCTCATCCGAACTTTCATCCAGATCCGTTCATCCAACGACTCCTCACCACTAGAATACTGCCTGACTTACGGGTTCTTTTCTATGATTGTTTGTTTTAGACGTTCCACTTGTGCCAGGTTCGGGGGAGTGTATGTATGGCTGTTAGTACTGAGGTGTTCATTTGCGGAAGTTTCACTTGTTCCTGGAATAGGATCTGTTTCAACCAATTCACCATATGATAGATTTTCCTGAAGGCACGGTTACTTTTTTTTCTTTGTAAGCCTTGGTTTTACTGCACATGCAGCCCACGTAGAGTGAAGGCCATCCAGAAATACTGAGCTGACAGGCTATGGTTCCACTTCTTTTTAGCAATTCTATCAAGTAATGATTTGAACATCACGTAGGTAAGTGTGGTATATTCCACACTTTTGGAAACCACTTTCTACAGCTTTTTGAAATTCGGTTTCAGAATTTTAAGGACTTGTTTAATCAGTGGTGGAATGAACTGTTTCGGCAAAACTATACAGCCCATACCTGCAGGAGTTTCTTTCTATTATGTTAAAACATTTCTCCGTACTGTTTTCATCTGGCTAAAAAAGACAGTGTCAAGAGGTTGTGTTAGATGTGTGCTGTTGAGTGGGAGGCAGATAAAGTTAAAAGTGTTATTAAAGTTTCTATCTCGACACTTTTAAAAACGCTAACATTCAGATGTGTTGACAAATTTGAATTCTTATGGTGTTATTTTTTATGGGACCTCTCGTGACGTTACAGTGTGTGTGTGTGTGTGTGTGTGTGTGTAATCTGTATTTAGCTGGTGGGATGAATCATTTACCTTATGCGCATCTTCATAATGTTTGATGTGCTCATATTACAGCTAATCGTATAGAAAATAGAGTATAGGGTAAGTGTTGGTAAGGTATTCAATGGTTTAGTGTACATCAAAGTCCACTGAATTTAAATTACTAACTTCAAATTCTCTTAACTTCACTAACAATTAGAGTTCACTTTTGATTTGTGAACTCGGAATTAAAACTCGGATGTTTTAAAGTATATATTTGCTTTCCCTTCCATAAGCAGATACGAAAATAACGGGATTCAGGCGCTAATATGAGGCTCCTCTCAGATATTCTGATAGCTGAGCGTGTGTTTCCATTGAATTCACAATTCCATTAGTTGTCACAAATGTAAGTAGTCCGTTACCGTAACTGCGATACAATAGTAATCAAGCGTTGTTGTTTTTCAAGTCTTTGTATATATTTGTACTACACAAAACGTAAAATGCATTTAAGTTTCTAATATTTTTAAAATAAATTTTCAAAAATTTGGGCCAACCATTATTATTTTACAATACGATCTGCAGAAACGTTATTATGCAATGTAACTTATATGTGATACAGAAGACGATAAATTTTGTTCTTGTAAACGTTACCTTATATGTAAACGAACAAAAAGGAATTTATCGTGTATTTATGTTTACTTGTTTTTTAAACATAAAAGTGTTTTAGGTTTTTAATGCTTAAGTGTTTATAAAAAACATTAGTAAGTTATTTGTGTTACGGATTTCATTCATTAGTCGTTTATTTATTCTTGATAAGAATCAGTTTTTTTAATATCAAATAATGGCAAATGAAGATTGTCATATATTTATATGGTAATATAACCTGTAATTATAGGCTATACTAATAGTTAAAGTCAACGCAGCAACATCCCGAGGAGAGAACATTAAAGAATGTATTTTCTAAAGCTCTGTAGTCAGTCCTCTTCATGTTCCTTCTATACGTCAGCAACAACCACCGATGCCGCACATAATACACAGTCGTATAATGTTATGCAGATGATATTGCTATGTAGCATATTCAGTAAACCGTTTAAATCTATACATTAGAGTACCGGTCGGACAACTTTAGGTTTAAAATTAATTCAGATAAAGTAAAACTAAATATCTCACCACAGGCAGGAAATATAATATGCATTCGTTCAATCCTAAAACCTTGTTAAACAACAAAATAATAAGAAGGTTCTTAAATCCAACATACTTGGGCATCACGCATGATAAGGAATTTTGATTTACGCAGCTCACCACTAACTAATAGTTCCTTCAATGCTCTTTTTTCAAGCATATTGAAAAGACTGGAACAAACTGGGCTGCCAGACCTAAAGCTTATGAAACAACCTACACCACACTTTAAGATTACTAATGGGACATGATGCACTTATCTGGGCACCGTTTCATCGCGAAAGGAAGGGTTAAATAAAGTACAAGCAAAAACGGCTAACATTTTTACTATAAGCACAATCTTATCTACCGATAATACTGAAGCCCAAAAGGAATGTGGGCTTGACCTGTTGGAACACAAAACAGAATACACTATCATAAAATTTATTAACATATTTAGCAACTAATCAGACAATCACATTTCCCTTGGTCATACACTACCTCCAACACTCCTCCGCCTACCATACATTTCAAACCTGTCAGTTCAAATCCAACCTCTGAAACTGCCTAACTGGTAAAACAATTGTCAGGAAAATAAAATCATCTGTAAAACTGTACAAAGTTGTTAGTAATCAAATTTAAGTATTAGTAAAATGTTCTAAAAAGTGCCGAGAGACCATTTGATTAGTGTAATTTCCTTAGGAACTTATAAACATGGGTATTAAAATGGCAGCGCAGTATATCAACTTTCTAATACGATGATAGTATCAGGAAGGAGAAGGGACTACACCATACCATTGACCGCATAAGCAAAGGACCACTGTCCCCCAGTTTCCTACTCTAAACTGTAAAAATATAAATGAACTAATCTGGATTAATTATTAAGGTAAATAATCGTACCACATTCATTAATTCAACTACTTTTAAGGTAGAGTGGAAGAGAGGCAAATGTGTTGAGCTGTAAGTAGCTATAAGACTCCCATTAGAGCATTAGGTTCTTTGCTCTATGATCTCAACAAAACTTGCAAACGAATATAGAAATTGAAGTTGTTTATCAAACTGCATAAAATATTAATTTTTGGCGGTTTTATCCTACACGTATCAGCATAGTAATTATATGAATTGTTAACGTTAAAATACAAATACAGCCTTAAAGGTTTTAGCATACGTGAATGAAATAAGCAGGAGTTCAGAAGAACATTGAAGATTGCAAATGAAACAAATACTCTACCGGTTTACCGCCATTTCATTATTTTAAAACACATATGATAGTTGCTACATAATTTTTACCCCCATAGGTTTGCTTAAAAATATAAATGTTTATTCTTGGGAGCAATCAAATGAAAAAATGTATGTAGAAAAAGGAAGCTGTTTAAAATAAGAAAATATTCACTTGTGTTTGACGACAAAGACGACAGGCAAGAGTTATAAATATGTATGTGTTTCACACTATAGTGCAGCCGCTTCCGCTACACAGCTACTACTGTATTATCATAACAATAGTTTCCAACAAAAAGAAATTCGATTCTGTATTTACATGAAAATATAATTTTTCTCTCCACTTAAAATCAATGTATGTACATGCATGTAGAGAGACAATTACATTAAATTTAAGTTTTAGTTTTCATTTCCATAGTTTTATACATAATATCGTTTAAACATTTTGATAACGTTATGGTATTGCGATGGAGAACATTAAGAAGGCTAATGTTCCGTATTAACATTATATGGTATATTCCGTATATGAAGAAGGCTAAAATTATATGTTTTTTAGAAACAGACCTACTATAAGTGTGTGTGAATGTAAAAAAATTGTGTGTGTGTGTGTGTGTCGAGGGGTGTCTGATAATTTTCTATATAAAAGAATAAGTAGAAAATGTAGACATTTTTATTTATAATTCAAAAGATTCTAACTTTATATTACATTTTACCATAAAGAAATTAATTTACATAAAAGTATTAATTAATATCTTCAAAATTAACTTGTCTAACCTCTACGCCGCGCTAAGCTACATTTTCATATTGCCCCAACTAAAAATAGCGTTTTATTCATTCTTACGTACGTAAGGTTGATGAAATATAATTTATATTATACACTACAAAACAAAGCAATAAACTGTACTGTGTACCTTAGGCTACTCAATAAACAGTTTTGGTTTATATAGGTAATTAAAATATTAGTTTTCTCATGCGAGAGTCTCAAAGATGTATAGCCTTTCCCACTCAGAGTTTATTTGGAGTACATAAAATTAAAATTTAGCAATTGCTTATTAACAAATTAATATTTAAACTTTAAAACCTTTGTTTTCCATGTGCAACTTGATATAGTACAAACACCTTATCAATAACTTTTAAACTGTTTATACTAGTAATCGTGAAAATCCTAAATATCGAAATTGGTATTCCATTTTTTCTCATTACAATTTAAGTAGCCAAAGAAGTTTAATAAAGATTAGATCTGAATAGTAATGAGACAATTACAAACCATCACTACCGCGACTCTGTTTATATTTTTTTGTGTAAAAGCTGTCAGTATCATGTATTATTCTCTCGTTTTTACAATTTTATTTACATCTGATATGACTTACTCTGTTACTGTAACTTTCGTTTACTCTTTACTTTTAATTTCCGTTAAAGTTGACTTTAACTTTCGTTAAATTGTTTAGACTTTATTTAGTTTAGAGTAGGCCTATATCAATTTTATGTATTTTAGTCTTTAGTAGAAATTACACTATACTTTTATGTGCCATATGACATCAGTCAAACTGTATTAATAACGGAAGATTTAAAATTCAACGTTCCTACTTGCCTGACCAATTACTATACAAAATTTTAAAGTGTCACTTATGTTTTCAAATGTAATGTTGGTACGAATATTGGGAGGTTATGCTACATAATTTCAATGGTATATTTGAAAAATCATATGAAATTTTTTCATATTTTTAATTTCATAAAAATATCATTAAATTGACCGGTGGCATACCAAAAAGACGAAGCAGCAAGATAAGTAGATTCACGGGAGCATAAGAGTCTATATATAACGTGCTCTTCCCGTATTTCAACGCATCAGATTACAACTGATTATTTTCACGTTTATTAAAGGAATTACTTATTTTATGTAACAACCATTAACACATAATCGTATAAAAGAAATTTAAACTGAGGCAATGTACATAAAATTTTAATTCAAATTAAAAAATGTATTAGGAAATTTACAAGAAAAAAATTGTAGCATTTCTTGCAGTCAGCAATTTTGATTAGAGTGAAAAGTAAATGTCATGAGATGAACGAAACATCAAAATAATTTTATATTTTCATGTTAGGCATAAGCAATTACAAACGTATTCACAAATCAAAGATTCTTTAAACTTTGAATAAAAAAGTTTTAGAATTTATCAGCACGTACATTTCGAATCCAAGAGGTATAGCACTTTTCGTCGGTATACAAGTTTGACGGATTATCATTATTTCATATTATGTTTTTGAACATTTAAATGGGTAGAAATTTGTGTAGAACTTGACCTCCCTTATTTATCACAAAGACCATGTTCTAAACGTTTTATTCTTTTCTAAGCTGAAAAACAAATGTCGACTTTGGTTTGGCAAACAGAACGATCTCTTCGTTGCAAGCCAGAGTGTTACGTGTAAGTTGCAGTAGGTCTACATTTCGTCAGTATGTCATTTATTTGGCTAGTATTAAATTTCTAAAAAGATTAACTACTTAAATTTTTGAAGAACCTTCAAGTCAGTACAAACATTAACATTTTTGAGACGTAGAAACACCACAGCATTATTTATTCTAAAATGATAAGGAATAAATGTTTGAATTATTAATAGTCACCAAATTTTATTGTTATTAATATATGCAGATTTTCTGGTATGTAATGCCAGACTAAAATGCACTATTCACAATAAAGGTTTGAATAAATAACAGAAGTTTTTAAAAGATAACAATACATTTAAAATTGTTGTATTTTACTTTCTGACCATAACTGTATGTCTTTAAAACTGTTCTTCAATATTTCGTTATTCATCTACTTAATCTTTTGTGATAAATTACATTCAGAATAATATTGTAAGTTTAAAGGAGAACAAAGTGTTGGTATTTTAAATTGTAATATATCTAGAGAGCAATTTTGTAAAAATAACGTTGTGTAAGAAACATCACAAACGTAGGTATTCCTTTAACTTCAGTGAGGACTTCCTTTTTTTTTAATAAAACTTTTGTTGTAATTATTAAAAATGTATAAATATAGATATTTAAAAAATAAAACTGAAATATTTTAAACAAAACTACTACGATGTTTCTCTTTATTTTCCTATGTACTTATAATAAATCTATGTAGTTATTTCATATATTAATACTATGATCAAATGGATCGTAAAACAATGGAATAAATTATTGACGCCAGAGAACAGTTAGTCTCTGCATACCTTAATACACGAGTACATTGTGAATATGCATTAATCTTATGTATCCACAATATGCATTAATCTTATGTATCCACAATATGCATTAATCTTATGTATCCACAATATGCATTAATCTTATGTATCCACAATATGCATTAATCTTATGTATCCACAATATGCATTAATCTTATGTATCCACAATATGCATTAATCTTATGTATCCACAATATGCATTAATCTTATGTATCCACAATATGCATTAATCTTATGTATCCACAATATGTATGAACGCTTCTTCAATTTCGCTAGTATTATAGCCATCCCCTATCTACTACTCACTAGTACAATAAATAATAAAAGTCATCATATTAAGTAATTGCCGATTTTTGAGAACACAAGTAACTAATTAACACTTGACACTTTTATTAAAACCGCGCTTGACACTTTCGTTGTAATCAGTGCACTACAATCAACGGAAAATCACCACAATTAGTCATTCACAGTTGTCCCCTGTTGCCTTTATACAAACAGGAAAGGTGACTGTTGATAATTAATTAATACTATCTAAACCTTTCCAGTTTTCGTTAAATTAATTGATCAAGGCCCAGTATTTGCAGTATCAGATACTATCTTCGCCAGACAGTTCTGAACGACTCCGGAGTAATGGTTCTATATGTTAACTAGTAAATTCGTGGTAAGTCTCATGTTTGCTATGCAGCATCAACCTAACACTGACCTCTTATTGAACCCGTTGGTCACAAGACGACATACTCGTCTATACTGCTTTTAGTCACAAGCCACTGAGGAAGTACTTTTTTATATGCAAGACTATTTCTTAATAAGTAAGATACACGGTCCTTCGATACTATTTCTTCTTCCATTTCACCCCCTGTGTCTTGTTTAACATACTTCTCAACTTACCTTGTCTTCTTTTAACTAGTCCCTTTATAGTTCCAATAACTAGTCTCCTGTACGCTCCACACTTTTGAGACGCCTTTTCTATTTTCTTCACGTTATCTCCGTGAGTGTTAGACGTTGTTACATTTGTTTAATTAACAGAAATGTTACACTACCAGTAGTAGTATTTACCAAGAAATGAACAAGAGACACAACGTATGTTAATGTCTCTATAAGGTAGCTAAGGTTAGACGCAAAAAATCAACTAATTTTTATATTCCATAGAAAGGTAAATATAAAATTTGAGGTACTAAACTCGCAGAAATAAACGTGTGTTATGATAGTTTATAGCACAAATATTGTTTTGCTTTAGAAATGAGACTATAAGTGTTTACTGTAATCCTCGGCAGTGTGCTCTACCGAGGAAATTGCTGGTAGTGGACGGATATTAAATACGTTCATATTCTACGTGACGTTCAGTACAGATATTCCATCTCTACGCACACAAACCCTTGAGCGATTACTAATGTCTGTTTTATTAAACTTAAATTTCCACTTTCCGTTTGCAGTGCTTCAGATTCTAATTTGTGTTGGCAATAGCGTATATTCACTTTTAATTGACATTTGCAGAACCTAAGTTTAATTTTATGAACTACAAACGTTTTGCACACATTCTGAAGCAAAGTTTATTTGTAACCAGTTTGTCTGATGGTGCGTCCCCCGTAAGTAAGGACAGTAATTTATGTGAGAAACATATTTAAACTTCTATAATTAATTCAAAATAACGCTCACCAAATAGTGTTATAGGAATTGAAAAAAACAACATATTATTTGCAATAGCAGTTTTACAAATTTTTTACGTTGTGAATGCAGTAATCGTTTAAAGTACTCGTATTTCCTGTACGTGAGGTTTAAGCGTACGCCAGTTTAGAATAACGTCGGTGATGATTTTTCTGAGTTTTACAACATTTCATCTGTGGTATCGTATAGGCGTCTTCTTAGACCTATTCTATACTTGTTTTTGCACGGAAGATATTCCAAAATGCGACGGATTGATAACAGCTACCATTTTCTGATGACACCGTACTATTAGCTACCAGTAATAATGTAGAAACGGCAACGAACGGTCTACAGACATCAGTTTATGATGTCACTAGATGCACCAGAAAATGTCGTATTAAACTGAACAGAACAAAATCTACACATGTCAACTTCACCAACAGAAAATTTAGCACTTGCCTATATTAGTCAATCTTCAAATAATTCCACTTAGAAATTTGGCAAAGTATTTGAGCAAGATTGTTATTATGCAAACAAGTTTTAAAATGGTGTAGTAGGCTCAAGGTGCCTGCCTAACTTGAAGGTTGTACAAAGAGATCAAACATCAAAATAATTCAAAATTTTCAAAATGAAGTGCTTCTCAGTTCTGTCGGTGCACCGTGGTATGTAAGGAACATTGACATCCTGCGAGACCTAATCATTCCTATGGTTACTGATTATCGCTAGTTAGTTAATAGGTTTGTAGTTATGTTGTAATAAATTGAATTACTTCGTTTTACTTTACTTCCGTTACTGTGTAATAAAAGTAAACCTAAATAAATATTCTTTTTATAAAAATAATAAAATTATAAATCAAAGATACCCAAGCCACTTTATCCGAAATAAAATTAAAAACACAAAAGCAACACAAAATGTGTATGCATGTGTGATATCGCGCGGACTTGAATGCGTATGTAACTCTTTTTGTGTAAACTTATGGGACCTAATAAAATTATAAAACTAAGATTGTAGAACGGTACAAAACCAAAGCCGATCTTCCAAAATAAACTAAAACAACACAAAATGTGCATGCTTGGTTGCGTGTATAATTTTTTTTGTGTCAACGGCTCTCAGAAAAAGTAAAATATGCACTTCGCGAAGTGTAAAATGAAATGCTCACTCCGCTGAGTGGATATTTTGAATTGCACAATCCTCAATATGAATTTCATTTTGAGCAGTGTGCAAGTCATAATACCCAACCCGTGGAGTGCGCAAATCATTTCGCCTATTTCTTGAAATAAAATTCTCACTTCGCGAAATGCGTATTTGCTCCAGGCACTGCGTGGAGTGACCAAAACATTTAGACAATGCCCGAAATCGGGAATTGTGAATAACATATACACGTAAGTAGCCTACTATTTGCTACACTGTAAGCGAGTGACCTGTGCTAATTACCGTACACTGTACTATTACACTGTGAGCAAGTAAATCGATATATTCAAAAATATATGGATATTTTCATTACCTCCACCAAGTGGTAACTCATACAACGAGTAAAAAAAATATAATTATCGTTATCTGTAAAATTGAAAACAGTACTGAGCACTGCGTCATTTCTTGATTGTAAAATTTTGAGCGTTTTCGGTAGCTTTTAGTTACTATACTTAAAATATATATACTATACTATGCTAAGTACAAATAATAATTTTTCCATTAACCTAAACTTTTGAACAAAGGATAATATTAATTAAAATAAATAGCTTCTTTACCTACTACGACTCCTGTGTTTAATGTAGATATAACCCGCTAAACGGTCTTTACTGGATGATTTATTTCACCAAAAGAGAATTTGCCGAGCACAGGGTGACAATTAACACGTTAACACGATTGTAACTGTAGGCCGAGTGCTAATGGGGCTCGGAACTTTCACTGTTTAAACTGAGATAATCCCTCAGTTCCTGTTATCTCCAAACAAACCTTGCACAACATAGCACATACTGTATAATGTTTTATCCGTTACCTGCATACATCATAAACAAAAAAGTATTTGTATTTAACCAAAAATTAAGTTTGTTGTATAGAGCGATCAAGTTTTTCTTACGGTATTCATCGTTTCATCGGTTAAAACATAAAATACCTACAAAATTAATCTTTAATCTGTAAAACTAATTGTACAGAAACATTAAAAAGGTTTATGCCTTATGCACCTGCGACTATAAACGTTTTAAATTGAAACGTTATAAGTGCTTAAACATCAAATGATGTACACACGCTAGCATTCATGGAACCAGTAATAGTGACCGTAGTAACTTCATAAACGTTTCACATTACCTTTGAATCGGTTTGTCTTTAATTCCTAATTCGCATTTTGTAACAAATATATTGAAACTGTATTGACATTGTGATTAAATGAAATTACGACTGGCACTCTTAATCAAATTAATCCAAAAATCTCTCTTGAAAGTGGAATGTAAAGTTAAACGGTAGAAAAGCGTAACACGTTCGTTCACGACTCTGTCTGGACTCCGACAGGGAGATAGCCTGTCATGCTTGTTATGCATGCATGCATGTTTAATACAGCATTAGAAAAAGCGATAAGAGACACCCAGATAAACACAAGGGCACGATCCTAAACAAATGTATACAAATTTCAGCATGGGCAGATGATATTGATCTAATTGCTAGGACAAAAAGAGATTTCGTTAGTGCCTTTACAACGTTAGGGGCTGCTTAAAATAAAATTGGACTGCAGATAAACTTAGAGAAAACAAAATATATGTACTCTGCCAACAAACTACCACTAATCCCAACCCTTCAAAACTTTGAAATAGGCACAAAATATATAGAGGCAATAAAAGAGTTCATATGTCTTGGCTCCCAGGTAAACAGCACTAACGACGAAGCCAATAATGAAATAAGAAATAGGATATACCTCGCAAAGAAAACATATGGATTTCTTTAAACATATTAATAATCCATAACTATTATGGATTAAGAAGCACCTGGCATCCATCTTAATCTTAAAAACCACGATTTGCAAAATTTACAAAATACTTATCAGGTCAGTGTTGATATGTGTTTCAGAAACCTAGACGATGACAAAATAAAGCGTGCGACTTCTAGATTGCTTTGAAAATTGGATTTCAAGAACAACATTTAGAAGAATACAGGAAAATTGAATGTGGCGCAGACTTTATAATTATGAAGCTTTAAAAGCAGACGCTATACCAGCTTTAAAAACTGCCGGACACTATCAGGATAATCAAAATATACTGGCTCAGGTGGGCTGTACACATAGAGAGAATGGAGGAAGGACAGCTAACGAAACATATTTTTTACCAGAAACCAAGAATCAAGGGGAAGAATTACCAGTAGTAGGGGAAGAATCAAGGGGAAGGCCCCGAAGTAGATTCAAAGATCAGATAGAGAAGGGCCTCAAAACGCTGAACACAAGAAACTGGAAAGCCAGGGCATGCGATAGGGAAGAATGGAGGCGACTCTTGGAGCAAGCTAAGATCCAACAAGGGTTGTAGAGCCACGGCTGATAATGGCTGATATTATGAAGTACATTGGACACCAGAAATGTACAGTCTGCCGTCATTTGTTATATACAAATCCTTAATTTTTTTGTTGGTAAGGAAACATTGATATTAATGATACTCAAAGTAAAATTGTGTTAAATAATTAATTCTATACGTTTTAAAAGTCACAACCCTGAAAAGTTACGGAACAAGTAAAGAAAAAGTTATTTGAATAACGGTAACCCGTTTTAGTATTAAACAAAATGTATACTTATGGGTGAGTCCTTCAACAGTGGTTTACACCAACATCAAATACAGCTATATTTGCGTTAAGTATTTATGACCTACCTTCCTCTTATTATACAAATACAGAATAAAACTAAAATAAACAAAGGTATACGCATATGTTTACAATTTTTACAGTGTAACATGCCATGCAATATAGGTAACGTCACGAATTAATTTGTAATGAATAATAAAATGTTTTAATTAATACAGAATATAAATTTGATAGAGGCTACGAAGCTATGAATAAGCATTAAAGCAAATAAACCAGCTATTATGGCCACATGTACGCTCGATATTGTATAATTATTAAATGACTCTCATTTAGAAGAAACGACTTCTTTTAATTAATATATATGTAGGCCTATTAATTAGCAACTCATAAGCGACAGACAATAATACAAAAATTAAATATTAAGTGTTTGCAAACGCAAAATACAAATATAAGTTATTACGTTGATGTAAACATTGTTTTAAACATTCAATCATTCATAATTTTTTAAATTATTTTTCGTAAATTACTTAGTAAAAGATACGACATACTTGGTCAACATTGTTACTAGTGTACTAATAACTGCATTATTTATGATCTTCTTCTTCTTCTTCTTCTTCTTCTTCTTCTTCTTCTTCTTCTTCTTCTTCTTCTTCTTCTTCTTCTTCTTCTTCTTCTTCTTCCCGTTCCGACTTCTCAGAGTCTCTGACCATTTTTTCCTGAGTCTTCCACGATCTATCGTCCTCACTGGCCGGTATTCAAACGCCTGTTTAGAAGTACGTGTCTACCATGCATTCCACATGGGGCTTCCAATTCTGTCTGTATTCCTTTATTTTCTCTTCAGAACCGAGTGTAACCTTAGGTGTTTTCTTACGTCGTCGTTTTGTAAATGATCTCTCAAACTACATCCCTTAACTGCTCTTAAAAATTTCATTTCCGAGGCCTGTATTTTTGAAATATCTTTTCGCAGGCGAGTCTATGTTTACATCCATAAATTAAATTCGACACTGCCACAACCTTCTAGAACATTAGCATTTCTTCTCCCTCTGCATTTTATTCTTCAATGGTCAGCTTATTGTTCCGCATGTAGCTTGTATGTACTGATATCTGCTCTAAAACACTATTATCAATTACACGTTTTGCTGTTAAATGTTAATTTATCACCTCTGTATTTTAAAACTGAAAGATACATAGGTGTAATTCTGTAATCCTGTGCTGATTCAAAGCACATCGAGTGGCACTAGCGAGAAGCAGTTGGAATAGTCGCCTTAGAGCCAGTTGGAGCTCCAGGGGCTGTGATTGTTATTCACAAAAGTGCTTATGATCTAAACTTAGTAACGCTACTTATGGAAGACCCACGAAAGAAGCTCCATGTTCATTGAAATGGAAACATTTAATTGTGCAATCACAGATTACCAACAATTTAATTTTGCAGACTCCGACTTCTAATAAATTCCGACTCCGACTCCGAAATTCAAATTAATAAAAGATGTGTACTCGGATCATTTAACACTCTTCCAGGCAGTTTGGTAATTCAATAACTTTTATTAGTTATAAAAAATGAAGACTATTCACATTTTACTCGATTACTATTTTATACAAATTGACAGTATATAGAAGTTTTAGTAGTAGTCTCTGGAGTAACTTCTCACTGCAGCTCGTCATAATTAAAACGAATGCCAAAGTAAATTATATTACACAGTTAAATATTGTTTTTTGAATCCAGTAAAATATAGGTTCCTAGGACTAGATCGCAGGATTTCATACGCAAAGAGAATATATCATTCTGGTTGAATAAGTTTAGGAGTAACCAAAATGATTAGCCGGAATGAAATTATCAGACTCACCTAGTTTAACAGTCTTGGTACGCAATTAGAAAACTCCTTATAAATAACAATGCGTAATATTATAAAACACATACACACACATACACTCACACATCTTTTACAAAAAATATCTAGATCAATTAAGCATATAAGTTACTACTTACGTAAGTATGTATTGTGTACAATTCATTTGTTTTCTGCTATTTGCTAACGTTTTGTGTTGACAATCAGGACGGTATAATCTATTGGCTATTTTCGTAAAAATTAACGAGTTAATAAAGTATAACAATAAGTCTTCTGTTTTTTTGTTTTCGTATAATTGCATGAAACGTTACCAAGGAAGACTACAGTATACACAACTTAGAGGTGACGTAACCATTGTTATTAAATTGTATTTAATTAGTGGAATTTAATATAAAGGTAAGTAGGCATTTTAATTTTAAAAGAAAGACAAAGAGTTTCGTTGAAAATAGAAATGCTGATGTTTATGTTTATCTAATGTCCTGGGGCCCACTGTACACAACTTACTCTCAGCAAGTTGGGATAATGTATTATATTTTTTACAAAAATAATTTATTAGCCAAATAGGCTAAGAGGAAGAGAGAAAAATTGGAAAATTAATTTCATTCATGGCTGAATACGATTACGTTCCTTCTTTATATTCTGTATTCAATCTTATTAGGTTGTTTTATTATGATTTTTCATCGTGACTTTCAACGTGCACAGTTACCTAACGCCACTATGAAATCAACGGTTTATTAGATATTGCAAAGAAATTAGTTGATTATTAAAAATAACGAATTAGAAAATTCAAAAATATTATCTTTGACAAGTTTACACTCTGTAGAACATAAAATACCTTTGCTATTCAGCACACATTAATAAAATATAATCTTAAATATCTAAACATATATAATGAACAAATTATACAATTACTTTATATTGGATGGGTGTCTGACTTTAAAAATAGAAAATTTAAAATAACAACTTGTTTATAAAATAATATTAACTTTACTAAAATAAAATATAATTTATGGTATTAATATTTTAATAAAAATTTATCATTTACATGAAGAATATTTATGGTTTAGTGACATACCCAATTTGTAAAATTGAACAAAAGAAATTTTTTATTTTTAACAACAATTTACCATTACGTCTTTTACTTTAAAAATTTACATTATTTACATTTAAGTCTTGAAGTCTTAACTATCCCATATTATGTTCTTTATGAGTTCTTTGCACAAAATTTTATTGTTCATTTGTCACCTGCGATTGTCGAAGTTACCGTTGCGTGTGTACGTGTGTGCGCATCCTGAATGATGAAAATGACGATGGTGATAATGCTGATGCGTTCTCGGTACTCTATGGCTTGTTGTGTATGATGATCCAATGTTCCTCTATCAATTGTGGTATATTGCAGATGATTGTGATGATGATGAGATGAAACCTGTGATGAATTCACTTCAATCGGCAAACTTACATAGTGACGGCGTGTAAAGATATCTTGAGTCTGACTTCGTCCAAAATTGTCGGAAGTATTTATAGTAGCCGGCAAATTAACATGTCAGACAGTTTTTAACACGTTAAATACTGTCAATTCGTGCGTAGCGTCTAGTTTCTACTGATCACTTTATAGTCCGTTTTCGCGAACACGTAAATTTTACCTTTACCGGAGTGTTTGCATTGTCTTAGTAATTTTTCACTCGTCATTTACATATAACTCAATTGTAAATTACTAGTTAATTGTGGTAGTAATTAACATTAATTTATATAACGTTTTTAATATTGCACTTTCCTGCAATAATTTTGCATCACTATTTACGTTTAAATTTCCTTAATCTAATGGTGTTCTTAGAATTGTGATATGTCTTTGGTAACAGGTAAAACAAGAAGCAGAGCTAGATATGGTGACAAAACATCAAATAAGTGGATGCTTGAGTTCTGAAGTAATGACGTATCAGCTAAAATGGTACCCCCATGTCAGGTGGGTGAAGACTATCCGCAACCTTCGTGAGGAAGGACTGTACTTTTGGATAAAATGTTTGTAGGTCGAACGAAGAGCTGGCCCAAGATAGCTGCGATCTGATTCCTGTAACGAAATTGGACTTTCGCTGAGAGTTATTGGCCGAGGCTGAATTATGTCAATAGTGTTAGCAAAGCCTTTCCTGTTAATACTATACTAGTCATTTTTCTTTTTTAAAATCGATTCTTTCTTTCTTTCCATTCGTCTTCTGATTTCCTGAACGACGATTCTGTTCACCCGTATAACTGTAAGTTTCTCGGCAAAACATTTCTTCCTTACAAAGGTTTTGTAAAATACATAAAAACACTTGGAACTCTGACAGCTGTATCGACCTCCTAAATTTGGTCTCTTTGACATTGGCTTAGGAGGTCGAAACAGCTGTCAGAGTTAAATAAAATCTGTGAAACGTACCAAGTATTTTTATATATTTTACAAAACCTTTGTATTAATATGTTTCACCAAGTGGCCAACTAGTCATCAATTAGTTTCTTCCTTAATACGAGGGCTATTTGTTTTTCAACCTCCGATAGACCAATAAACAGACACATGAATGAGATCAATAATTTTATTATATACAAAAGTTTCATATATATGTAAACTACTTTTCTACATAGTCACCACCATTGTTGAGGCACCAACGTTTCTATGCCCATGTTGTAGAATGTTCGCTCCTGAGTAGTCAGCCAATCTGCCACACTGGACTTTAGCTCATCACTGGAGTCAAACCTCTGCCCACGTAATCACTTTTTCAAGTCAGTGAACAAATGGTAGTCACTTGGTGCCTAGTCTGGGCTATAAGATGGGTGGTAACGATGCACTCATTCTTCGAGTCTTGGTGAGTTGTTTGGGAACCCACCGAGCACAGAGTTTCCTATACCCAAGCTTCTGAGTGAGAATATCATAAAGAGCAGACCTAGAAATTTTAAGAAAATCAGCAGAAAATTCAGTAATTGTGAAACGACTGCGCTCTCAAACCATCCTGTCTACCCTTTCAACAACATCATCAGTAGCCACGGACTTTCTTCCTTGCCCTGCTTCATCATGAACATCAATTTGCCCTTCTTTAAATTTTCAGTATCATTCCCGAACTTCACTCATAACATTTTCTCCATACACAATACACAAGCTTCAATGAATTTCTGCAGCACTATGACCTTCAGCTTGAATAAATCTAATAACAGACCGAATGTCACACTTGGAGGCAATTTCAATTGTAGTTGCCATAATTAAACTGTCGTCACCACAGTAATAGACAAAATAACTATAAAACCAGTGGTTATAGGTTAGAAGAAAGCCTCATAAACATCAGTCAACAATCAGATTGTTGCTATCACAACAGAACCAGGTTTGCCAACTCACCGGAGGTTGAAAAAAAATAACCCTCGTACGTTTGTATCTTCTGTTTAACACCCACCATTCTGACCCATGTCATAACGCTATATTCCACACAGGCTAGTAAATAACTAGCCATTAGGGAGGTCAAAATATTTTCCAGGAGGGGCAAACAAATTTCCAGAGGAGAAAAATATTTATTATATATTTTTCATACATACACACATGCACATATTAGTTTGTAATTCTTATATCATAATAGAAATAAGTATACAGATTGTATTAATTTATTAAAACATTTATTGAAAACAGAGTAAGGAAAAAAAGAAGTTAATGACTTCAGCTCATTGCACGCGATAAACTCTTGGAATAGTAATGTTTGAACGTACTAACTTAATAACTCTGTAATGTAGGGAAATGTAAACCACAGTAGTAATGGTGTGTAAGAAATACACACGCGCGCGCGCGCGCGCATACACTTTCTGACATAATTACCTCTAAAGTAATTAAAATATTAACATAAAAATTGTTAACCAGTGTTACTAAGTTTAATTACATTTGCTTAATAGTTGAATCTAGACTTGTTTCCTCACTACTTTATATACACGCATCTCGTATTCTAGGGCACAAAACTTATCAAAAGCTCAAAAAATTACATGGATTTTATTTTACAACAAAATGTGTGTGTGTGTGTGTGTGTGTGTGTGTGTGTGTGTGTGTGTGTGTGTGTGTGTGTGTGTGTGTGTGTGTGTGTGTGTGTGTGTGTGTGTGTGTGTGTGTGTGTGTGTGTGTGTGTGTGTGTGTGTGTGTGTGTGTGTGTTATCAAGTACTTCACGGCACACCTCCAGTGGCCATTTTATGCAATCCAGTCTCACTGCAAATTTCTTCCGTCTACGAACACAGTATTCATCCATTTTCCGTGAACGTCCTCGTCTGTTCCTTTAAATTACTAATTTTATTAAATTAATTTTTTCAGATGAAAAAATTAAACAATTCTTTTCCTGGCTGTTTAACTATTTTTATATCTGTTTACCTGTAGATGAGTGGAAATTTATGACTCTATACAAACTATATTGCCTGAAAATATATATAAAGATTACTTAAGAAGTATGATAAACAGGACCAAAACTTGCAGGTTAAAAGAAAAATCCCTTGTAACTGAAGCTACAGAAACGGTTCTTTACATTTAGATAAAACACCGTGACGTTAGAAAAATAAATTTCTCTTATATAAACATGCCAAAAGTTTTAATTTTTGTATATTTTATTTTTATTTGTTTACAAACCAAAACTTTATTTACATCAGCAATCTTTGAGTAAAACAAAATAAAATATACAATGTATGTGTTTATACTAGTGACCGCATTCGTTTATCCGCTCTTGGCAGGTACCCAAAGAGATTAAAATTCTCTTTCCAGCAACACTGTATTTTATTGTGTTATCAGAATCATGTAATAACGAGATTTGCTGAGAAATACATAAAGGGTTCGGTTTTTATCTTTATGTTTTATCTGGCCACATGGCGTAAGCAATACGCCGGCTGGCAATAAATCTGTGAACATTTGGTGTTATTTTTTAAAAATAGGGTAGTATATAGCGGTATACAAAACTTTGCTAAAGCTAGTTGATAATCGTAATCAAGGTGTTAAAGGGATGTTGAGAATAAATAGATTTCCATGAAGTAAATATTATTAACAAAATCCATTCTAATAATAAGATGTATACTATACTAAAGCACACTGAATTATTAAACAACAATATTATTATTATTATTATTAAGAAGAAGAAGAAGAAGAAGAGGAGGAGGAGGAGGAGGAGGAGGAGGAGGAGGAGGAGGAGGAGGAGGAGGAGGAGGAGGAGGAGGAGGAGGAGGAGGAGGAGGAGGAGGAGGAGGAGGAGGAGGAGGAGGAGGAGGAGGAGGAGGAGGAGGAGGAGGAGGAGGAGGAGGAGGAGGAGGAAGAAGAAGAAGAAGAAGAAGAAGAAGAAGAAGAAGAAGAAGAAGAAGAAGAAGAAGAAGAAGAAGAAGAAGAAGAAGAAGAAGAAGAAGAAGAAGAAGAAGAAGAAGAAGAAGAAGATTTAATAAACCTTTTATATTTTATTAGTATTCCTCCTTATGCTCTTTTCTCCTTATTCTTTTGATTGTTATTATTATAAATGTCTTATTCTTTTGATTGTTATTATTATAAATGTCATATTGTGGATTAAATTGATTTTAGATTCAATACTACACTGTGTATAGTCATAGTCCAATTCAATCCAGACACGGTTCGGTCATCTTCAGCCTTAGCATTTAACCATCAGTTCTCATCGATTGTGCTGTGAAGGTTAATTGTGTCAGTGGCAGGCAACATATTAACAGTAACATACACAAATTCCTACAACACTGCAAGCTCTCATTACCAATATAATATAATTTGATAATTATTTTTGAAATTCCCCCTGCCATTTAAGATTGTTGTATTTTTATTAACGTTTAAAATAAAATAAAACGTTTATTAGCGTTTTTGAGTGAAGGACAATTAATTTAATGGGTTAGTTTTGTAATTACGCTATTAGTAGAACACATGTTAGACGCTGATAGTAACGAAACTTTACACGCGATGTCGAATTAATTAAATTTATAAATTAAAAGTTTCAAAATTATTATAACTTATTTAAATACCAAAAGGTTGTACATAACGGCACATGATTCATGTATATGTCCAGGTCTTAGGAGGGCGCAGTACACGGGTTCCATTGGACTCAAGCCCCGCTAAAGCTTTAAACGACTGTCAGCAACAGATTGGATGTGGATTTGCTCGCAGCGTTATTGCTGTTAGGTTGAAAAGATGTATTACTTACTCCTGCCATTGCTGTTCAGTGCTCACTTTCAATCGAGCATCAATGTAGTCCAGATTGAATTTCTTCACAAAAAGGAATATTATCTTTTGTTGTTTACTTACTCTATAGTTGTGGAACATAGAAATAAACCCTGCTCATCGTTCACTTTTGACGTATACTGTTTACCTGTGATAGTCTTCACAGATGTTACAAGACTTAGTCTGATTTCTGTATTTCTAAACTACACAGGCAAATCGTCAATTGGAAAAGAAATCATGTAATTATTATTTCGTAAAATTTTAGTTATTGTTTGCAATAAGCCTTTATGGCGTTATTATTAAGACGGTTTATCTGTATCTTAACCTAAATTTTTATCTCCAGTCTCCAGTAGGAATCTATAATTTTTAAGCCTACTTAAAATACAAATAAATAAATTCAATCACTTTCTGCTACAGTTCGTTTCTTTATATACATATATATATAAAGTATTTAAAATTTATAATTATATTACCTCAAGTTGTTCTTTTCCTTATTTGGAATATGTTTCGAGAGTTCCTGTTCTCTCATCTTCAGCCTTCGCCATCTTGTTTCTGGTTAAGTATTTGTGTGTTGGGTGCTGGATGTTATTAAGGTAGTTTGTTGGTATTTGGTCTTTTAAAGTTGTATTATTGTGTGTGGTTGTGGTATATGTTTTTGTATTTTGTGTATTTTCGATATTGAATGCTTTGAATATTGTGCCATGTTTTGTATTGATTTGTACCAGAACATATGTTTATATGTTTAATACCAGAACAAATACAAATCAATACAAAACATGGCACAATATTCAAAGCACTCAATATCGAAAATACACAAAATACAAAAACATATACCACAACCACACACAATAATACAACTTTAAAAGACCAAAGACCAACAAACTACCTTAATGACATCCAGCAGCCAACACACAAATACTTAACCAGAAACAAGATGGCGAAGGCTGAAGATGAGAGAACAAGAACTCTCGAAACATGTTCCAAATAAGGAAAAGAACAACTTGAGGTAATATAATTATAAATTTTAAATAAATAAATATGTGTTGTGTGTGTTTATGTGCGCCCTCCCTCGTGTAAGCTTGTTTCATTCATGTTTCTCTGTATGGTAATAATAGATGATGTTCCGTGTAGTAACTGTAACGTTATACTTCATTAATCAATTACTTATTATTAGCTGTTTCGAATTACTAATCCGCACTATGGAAGGTTATGGATCAAAACACAAAACATATAGACCTAAATGTTAGAGGTTGTTAGTTTCGTCCACAAAAAAGAAACATATCTTAAACTGTGATGATGCAGATAATTCCAGCAAAACGTAAGTAGTATAATAAATTTTTCTCGTAAAAGAAGATAATTTCATATTTCGATATCAGTGATATGGTGTTTTTTGTGTGTGATTATTGTTACATTTACTGGTAGGTCCTCAACTATATTTGAACCTAGATAATTTGTAGGCAAAAGTCTCCCTTTTGTTAAAACTATATTATAAAAACCCATTACAAAACATACGTACAACCTATGATCTTGAGGAAAAAGGCAAAGTTATTTTGATATAAATCGAATTTCTCTTCCAACTGACTATTTGTAGTTGTGAACTAAAAAAATAAAAAATGTAAATTTTACCGTTTAGCTGTTTACTTTTGAGTTAATTAGACGCTTAAATTTTGTATATGTATTAATAAATCAAATCCTGTTACTTTGTGTTAGAAAAGAGTAAAATGTAATATTTTGTCAGTAACACAACCCCAGTCCTATATATAAACGTAATCCTGGTTTCCATTAACCATACAGTTTGAATACATAGTTTCTATAAAATATTCCTAGTCCAAGTGGTAGCGACCTTGAATGACCCTCTGTTTGATGCAGCAGAATTGGGTTCCCCAAACAAAAACGTAGTTTTTTTGTAGATTATAGTTTGCTGCGTACACCAACAACAAACACATTACTTTGTAAACGTTAGCAGGTAATTGTTAGCCAGCTAGTCAGATGTGTTGGAAATCTGACACCGATGAGAACTACTGTCTACTGAAATTTGACTAAGTATGTCTCTCAGTTTAAAATCCGTTATTACTACTACGTGTTATCCACCACACTTATTTAACAAATAGTATTCAACCAACCATGTTAACCAATTTTGTACGAGATTATCCTTCTACATTGTCTACTTGTTAGTAACAGAATTTACCTTAAATATCCATTACTTTTACATTACAGATTACAGACTATCCATTGATTAAGAGACATTAACAAAAGTGTACTTGTATAACTAATTATTAGTAGCTGAAGTAGATGATGTGTGTTTGACCATTAAGAGAGGCAAAAACATTTGCCTTATTGTTGCTACTAGTGAATACCAAAATTCTTTATGTAAGTTACATGAATATTTCTGCATTTCTTCTTCTTCTTCTTCTTCTTCTTCTTCTTCTTCTTCTTCTTCTTCTTCTTCTTCTTCTTCTTCTTCTTCTTCTTCTTCTTCTTCTTCTTCTTCTTCTTCTTCTTCTTCTTCTTCTTCCTCTTCCTCTTCCTCTTCCTCTTCCTCTTCCTCTTCCTCTTCCTCTTCCTCTTCCTCTTCATCTTCCTCTTCCTCTTCCTCTTCCTCTTCTTCTTCTTCTTCTTCTTCTTCTTCTTCTTCCCTTTTATGGAGTACAAGTGTAGCGGCATCTTCTGCCTTCCTTATTTCAGTGCTTACAAGTTGTACCGGCAGATCTTCTCCCCCTTGGTTTCTGTTTAGAAAACACATACATTTATTTATATAAACTGGACGTTGTTACTGTAACATTCTTTACGTATTATGTTTCATAGCGTAAAGTTTTTAAGTAATCCTGCAGGAGGGCAACTGTATGTTTTGACTGAAAAATTGTCAGTAGCTCTGAAGTTAATAAATTGTGTATAAACTTTAATAAAAAGATGGAATTTAAGTTGTCTCTACTACAATTCAAAACAATTTAAGTCTTGTTTGTTAATCTAGTTAAAAAGCAATTTTTGGCACCGAACTTCAATGCAATCTTTAGCAATGGCAGGTTTATGTAAACCTGGCACTGCCTTTATTTACAAAATTACATATTGTAACGACGGAACCATCCCAAAAAGTCGAGAGCGTCTTTCGACCCATTTCTACACTAATCGAGTAGGTGTAGCGTTTCACAAGGTAACACTCGAGTACGTTGCAGAGTGTTCAAGAGCACTTGAAATACTCATTATGCTGGTTTGCTGCAGTAAGGATGGAAAGTTATTCTCGAACACCTTCGCTACCTACAAAACCACATCAGCTGGCTTTGTTCGGTCAGTTTACGTTGAGCGACATCCTTAGTAGGCATTGAGTCATTGTTGAGCATAGATGTATATATACTACTGGATTGCTAACGCTGTGCTATGAATTCGGTTCGCGGCCGTTCAGCTCTCCCCACCACTCTGTAGTGGTTCAACCAGCTCCGCTGCATTGAAACTCGATAACGAAACATCGAGTTTATTCGTTTATTCGCTTCAAAACCGACACAACTGACGTAATTTTTAATAAACAAAGGACAGTAGGTATTCTATAAGCAGAGGAGAAATGTACACATTGTTTTAAAATGACACGTAATTTATTATTGCAATTTTACAAATGTTTAAACTTAGATATCTTTTAAAACATTATAATATTCTATTATTTTATATCATTTACTTTACAATTTTACTATAAGTATTAATTTTGGATTTCTTAGGTATAAGAGTACATTTTTTATGCATATTTTTATGTATATTAAATATTATTAAACAAAATAATTTTGTTTAATTTCTGACGTACCCTTAACTTTGATTTATTTAACAGTGCAGTTTTTTATTTTGCAAATGCAAAAACACACTACCTATTAATTTTATCAATTTGAGCTCATGGCTGTCATCTGTAAAATCAAAATTAGAAATATGCCCCTTAAACAAACTCCTTTTAAAATATCTACAAGCTAATGAAATGCAGTGATTAGAATTACAATTTTTTTTATCCCTTAATGCTATAAATAAATTATATAAAAATTTTACTAGTTTAAATACTTCATAACATGCTCTTATCAATTTTCCCTTTGATAACAACAAACTGAATCGACTACAAGGAAGTTGAATTTCATCTTGTAACAAATCACTACACTTTGTACATTTCATGATCTTATCTACTTGTTTAACAATAAAATCACTTATGTAATAAAGTATATTTTCTTTGTAATAAGACAGCTCACACTGTTTTATATCATATTCTATATGATCTAATAATTCTTCCTCTTCTTCATTATTATCAACCGTCGCGTTACCTGGTCCGCAAAAACTAAGATACAATTTTGATGATTATATCAAACTCTAAACTATTAGTTGTCTTTGAAGCCTGAACACTATTCCTAAACATTTATTTCCTTAATGCATGACGAAACTGATTAACATTAGGGTTATTATTATGACCACCCCTTGATCGAATGCACGAGAAAAGCAATTCAAGGTGGTCTTGAGAAAATTTGTAACATAAAATGTATTTGAACCCTAGCTCATTTAGTAATGTTGTACTCAAAATGCCAACTGAGTTAATGTTAGTAAGAAATCCTAACACAAAAGTCTTTCTGGGATGTTTTATAATATCTACACCCTCAATTTTTAATTTACTTAAATAATCATAGCTGGTTGATAGCACCATTTTACTGTAGTCAGCATTACTTTTTTTTATAGGTTCTTTAAAGTGTTTACCAAAGGGATCCCTTGTATTAAAATAGTCAAACAGTCTATTTATTATTCGAATGAAGTTAATTGTCTCCTCACAGCCCTCGAAATCGGGATGTTTGCTATCAGTAAAAATTGTAAAGCGTCAGAAACACTACTACTTAATGTTTGTGCAGCTATCTTCACATTCATTATTTTATTTTTGTAGAAAACGTGTATGTGTGAAAGTTTATTTGCAAATTTTAAACCCTCTTTAGTTTGTACAGATAACAGATTTTCTATGTATTTAAACTCTATTTTTTCCCCCTTTACCCGATTCAATTATTATTTTATCAGCAAGTGTGTTTCTACATAGCTTCAACATGTCGCAAGCGTCTAACATGTCACAAACGTTATGATCAATATCTTTAATACTAAAAAAAGGTTTTTCAGGAAATTTACAGCAAAGTTTTTCCATTGCAGCAATATTTGTGGTCGTTCCATCAAATGTTACATTTTGTACACTGACGCCAACTTGTTTAAACTTTATAACTGCCATTTTAATTAGCTGCGGGAGTACATTAGAACTTATTGAATTAATAAGAAAATATCCCATTGCACACTTAAAATTGCCTTTCAAAGAAACGACTTGAAAAACTAAAGCCTCGGTTGCAAGTGCCTCATGGTCATCTATTTTTATACCACACCCTACATCTATATATCCTATATGCTTACCTTCGTTTGGATCATAGGCCTATATTAGCTGTTTTCTAATGCTCATGGCATCAAATACTAGGTTAACGTGTTGCAAATGACTTTTAATGCTAACATTATTTTTTAAATAAGAAAACACTTCTTCTATAAAGCCAGGCGAGCAGTTGAAATTGCTAACCCATTATCTTAATGTGGATGGGTTTGGCAAAGACAGCTGATTATTCCTCAAAAAATTATAAGCTTTAGGTGAATAAAAGTATAACGTAAGGGCAAAATCTTTCATTTGGTCCATATATACCTGGTTGAATTTACTCTTAAACTTATTTTTTAGATTGCTTAATATTAAATATAAAGGAAAACCTGAAAAATTATTCTCTAAGAGTTCCAACAGTCTATCAGGTACATTCATTTTTTTTTTTTAGGATCGATATTATGTCACTCATATTCTTGATTTTCTTGTCTCTTCTTCTTATACGTTGTTGCAAAATTTTAACTTTTCTACGTAGGATGTTTTTAGTTGGTGATTGTGGTGCCTGTAACCAATATATGTTACGTTACATACTAATTTTATACAGTACTTAATAGACTAGATAATATATTGCTTAGATGTAGAAATTTAATAAATTGTCTTACAATGCTTTGTCGCTGTTGAATATGTGGGACTGTATGTATATTCGAAGTTGATGATGATGCCTCAAGATTGCCATCAGCTTCAACAGATGGGGTTGATTCCTGTTGAACTTCACTTTGTCCAGTATTTTAAAACCGAATGTACACTTTTAAATAGAAATTACTTCAGTATTTGGGTTGAAATTGAGTACCCTTAAATTTTTAAAGAAATTTATACGTTTAAAATTTATAAAATTCAGTTTTTATTTTTTCAATTTTTATATTTTTTAAGATTTATAAAATAGGTAAAAAACTTAAAGGCTCACAAAACAAGATACTTTATCACTACACTCTCTTTTTCTATTAATTTTGACCGTTTCCAAATAAGTAACCAAAGCGGACTGCAAAGATTAAAAATTTTCCGTATGAGCCCTTTTCAAAAAGATGAAAAGTTTAGTTATGAACTTAGTTGGCTTAAATATTTTTATATAAACAGAAAGATTTACCTCAAATTTCTTAATAAGCCTTCTACGTTTAGGTTGCTTTGTGTGCAAATGAGGTGGGAAGTCAAATGAATTAGGGACTGCATCCTTTTTTAATTTTCTGATTATACCTTCGACTTCAAACGCACTGTCTTCGAAATGCTTGCTACAAAGTCTGGACTGCGCCGACGGTGTAAATCCTTTTCTCTTCGTTGCATTTATCCACCTGCTTCGAAGTTCTGGACTTTTTGGAAACCTGCATTAAATTAAAAAAAAATGAATTTGTTTTTATTAAATGTTTAACTTTCAAAAATATCCTTTTTTGCTATTAAAATTGGAAAATAACTCAACAATATTACGCATACGCTAATTTTCTTTCCAATTTTCAACACAATAAAAGAGCCTCAATGTGAAAAGTACTTGACAAAAACAAATTACTATTTTAATTTTAATAATTTCAGAAAAAAAACATTAATTTAATCAGAGCAGACTACTAGTTTGAGATCGATAAATAAATCAATACTATTTAAAGTACAATGATTAAAATACTATGTTATGTAAGTTATAATGTTGTTGATTTTAACAGCAGTTTTTACCAGCATAGTTCTTACAGTTGTACGCTACACAATACGTTGTCATCTTGTTAACTTCAAATTATAAAACTACTTTATCCACAACCTTCCAACAATCACGCGTCAACGAAAACACGGAATGCAAACAGCATGTAAGTAGACGAGACTACACTGGAAGTACACTACAGAGTGGTGGGGGAACGTTTCACAGCCGGACCGAGTTTCGCGCCTTGCCTGCATTGGAGCGCGCAATCCAGTAGTATATATACATCTATGTTGTTGAGGCTTAGTGAAAAGTGTTTACTGTGCTATAATTAGTGTGGAACTCTATGTCTTGACATTATTATTGCGTGTGGGCAAATTTAACTTGAATTGATGTGAGAATATAATCTTGTTGACTACCTTATTGATTGATTGCAAACTGTTATTTGTAATTAATTAAAGCTGGTGAGTAGTGACTTCACTGGTGTCTGTATTTTTGTTTTTACTGTACTATACGGCCATCAATGAGAACGTCGCGACAATATTTAACATGTATCAATACGTTAAATTTTATTTGCATAGACTGAAATAACACAAATACTTTAATACTTAAGCTATAGTTTTTAAACAATGTATGACGCACGTCAGAAACTATACAATCACCAACAAAAATGCCTGGTTATCAGTGAACAGGTTCAATATATGATTCCAAATTCAGTATTTACATTAGATGGTCTAAAATGTGATAGTTTAAAATAATCAACTTCTAACAGCATATTTGTTTGATAAACAGATTACACACTAAGCAATTAGTTGTCCTTCTGCTACAAAGTGAAGTTACTTACAGTTGCACTACATACATGGTGTAATTTGCTTCAAGTAGGAATGAGAACTAATATCGCTCTGTTATGAGAATCCCAAATGATGCACATACATTCAGTGCGCGTCTGGAAACGTGCGTTCATTCGTACGTCTACACCTAACCTTACACTAAGCAAACACGGAATCGGTGGGGTCACCAATTAGATGACAATGTATAAAATTTATAAGATTGTTATCTTACATTAGCCGTGCAGTAACCTCGGTATGACTGGAATAAAACATTTCATAAAAATTAATAAAATTTATCTAAATTAGTCCGTTGGTTTAGAACAACTGATAAACCAAAATATTAAGGAGAAATTTGAAAACACTATAATCAACGGCATAAATCACCACTTAATTGTTTAGAACAGTAAACAATTATATTGATTGAAATTGAAACGTTTAAATGTTTGTAATGTTTAAATTTTGTAATCAGTTGTTGGTTTAGAACAACTGATAAATAAAATGTTAAGGAAAATTCGCAAGCAATGTAAGCATCGCAATTAAACACTACTTAAGTGAAAACCTAACAACTAAAAACATAGCAAATAATTTCAATACACAGTGGGAGTCAATGACTGAAACATGACAAAATTTCAGATAAACAGGACAAATAAGAAAACAAATTGATAACTGACATAATTATTGACTGAACTATCAAAAGAAGAGATATAAAAATTTTAAATAAAAAAAATTGATAAAGAACTAAATAAGACAATACGAAAAAGAATGATAGCAGCGAAGGAACGATGGATTAAAAATGTAAATAAATCGATTGATCTTCAACAAAAACACGATGAATTTAACAAACATATGAATATTAAAGAAGTTACAGGAATCTAAATGAAAACATCCATAGTTGGTTTAACTGATGAACGCAGAAGAACACTTTTTGAGAGTAAGGAATAGACTACATATGTTAAAGGATTGGTTGAAGATAATCGTGAAAATATAATGGAAAATACAAATCTCTAAACAGGGTCGTGTGTACCTAAATCTGAAGACAAACAGGCTATAAAACAAATGAAAACAGCAAAGCTCTGTGGCCAGATCAAATACTAGCTAAATGGCCGAAACTCTTTGATGAGAATATCATATCGAGTCTAACCACATTTCTTAATGACATGTATAAATCTTATCATTTACCACATGAGTGGCTTAAGCACTTATTTATTCCAATAAAAAAGAAAAACAATGCTAAAATTCGTAAAACTCATAAATTAATTACACTTATGGCTCATTCAATAACGGTAATTTTATGAGTCTCCTTTAATATAATAAGTACAAAGAATGTATGGGCATTGGGCACATTTGTGTGTGCTTTGGAACCAGAGAAGCCATTTTGTGTGTGTACACTCTGTTGCAAAGATGTCGCGCAGGGTAAAAACATGTATATCAATATTTCATAGGTTATAGAAAAGCCTTTCGTAGGGTTAACATCAAAAACTCATCGAGCATTAGATGGAATCAGACTAGACAGGCTGAAATAATACTGAACACAATTTATACTGGAGTCAATATGCCACTGTAAATTTAAACATTTGTTGGTGGGACAGAACAAATATCTTTTAAGAAAGGAGTGGGTCAAAGTTGTGTACTGTCTTCAACTTTGTTTAATATCTACGTTGAGAAAAAATTGCCAAAAGCTATCAATACACAATACGGCGCAAAATTAGGAGGGGCCAATTTAGTATCGTCCATTACGCGGAATCCACTATCTTCAACCCATTGTGGATACTAATAAGTCAGAAAGTGAGAAACGGTATCTGAAAATTAACGTCTATGGTTCATGTAGGGCCAGTTCAACGTTATCTAGATAATGAACCTGTAGAAAAAGTAAAGAACTTCAAACATCTTGGCTGCTGGATCAACCGATTATTGGATCTTGATGAGGACATTAAAGCAAGAATCGGAATGGCTCGGTCTGCTTTTCTCAAACTAAAGTCACTTCTCACTGACAGAACACTGGGCCTGCGTCCCTGGGAGAGATTTGTTAGATGCTATGTGTGATCCGTCCTTCTATTGCATGTCAAACACAGGGCCACTAAAACTAGGCCTACTATAGGTCCTATTAATGCTTTTGAAATGTGATTCTGTAAACGCCTATGGAGAATTTCTCGGGCAAGCCACACTATAAATGACACAGTACTTAACAGAATGGGAGAAAAGCCACAATAACTTGCAACTATCAAAAGAAGAATGTGTGCATGCTTTGGACATACACTGGTACAAAGAGGACACCCATATTCCCCACTAAGACTCATTCTAAATGTGAAAAGAATTGGTAAAAAATGTATTGGTCGGAAAAAATATTGCCTCGGCGCAAGCCCAGGCAAAAAATAAAGACGTAATTTAAATAACAGTCGTCAACGCCTGATTAAGCAGGGAACTAAAACAAAGAGAAAGGAGCCTGTTGTGCTTTAGCAGTAAGAACTATTGTTAAAAACAAATGAAAAAAAGTGCTGTTATAAAAAATGTAAAAGACTAATAATCCAATTGTAGGAAAACAACTTTTACAAAAAACAATTAGAGTAAAATTAAGTTCTTGTGATTATCATATTTCAGAAAAGTTTCACAAACAGCAAAAAGAGTGTTTTCTATGAAAGAGATTTTAATTTATAAGGGACACAAATAACTTGACATACTGTAAATAGAGTTAAGATTTTCTGGGATGGAATGTGTCTGCCAGAGGAGTCGTAGGAGTTCCTTGGGTCTGAGCTTAATAAGTGTCTATGCACTTCGTCACATAAAAAGGCGTAGGCATGAGAGACAACGTGTAATTTAGAAATTTTGTAGCTTTTATAAAGAATACAATTTCATTTTATCAAGTTATACAAGGTGCAAAGAAAATTGATGAATTTTTAAATTATGCCCTTTTTTATAGGTGTCCACGTACATTGTGAATATCAAAATACAAAAATACACAAACCCAACTAGTACAGAGAACACATTAAACATACCAATATCTACAAGAGTACAGCACAAAAATTAACATGCCAAATTTGTAACTAACATAACTTAAAATTAAATTGAACTGTTACTATCATAATGTCTTTACTTCGGTCTACGAACGACTTAAATATAAGTTAAATAATAAATAATTCTTCATTAACTCTGACATTGGGATAACTTCTAATTTACACTTAGTATATGAAAATATTTCCATTTACGATTTACAATAATTATTGTTTAAAATAAAAAATAAAATCAGTTTAAAATCATTTGACACTGCCTTAGTTTAGATTCATTTATCACATGCCTCACGGTGTGCTGTTCGTGCTGATCTCGTTGTCGTGGCTCGTGCGTGTGTGTGTGTGTGTGTGTGAGGGAGAGAGAGAGAGAGAGAGAGAGAGAGAGAGACAGAGAGAGAGAGAGAGAGAGAGAGAGAGAGAGAGAGAGAGAGAGAGCTTTGCCTTCGTTGGTTGTACGCAGGCATGTCGCAATAAAGATACATACAGATTTGTAAATATATTGTTGAGATAAAAAGTACATAATAACAATCTGACCGTCACAGTCGCAAAATTTACATGCTTTCGCTTCTTTGTAAAACTATTGATACGATTTTTAAATCTTTTCACTCTTTTGTTCGAGTTGGTTCGCCGTTACTATACGAATACTTTGATCTGTTACTAATGCGACCGTTGATCTATTTACACAGGTTTAATTACACGACTAAACCATGTATCGCACATGGTGTGTGATTTTTGAAACTATAAGTGTGTAGTTTAAATTTCTCTAGTTATTTAATAATTAAATTATAACTAAATAAACACATAACAATCCAATTAGTTTATACACAAATTTTCACATAAAACCTTCTCTGTCAGTGATAAGATTACTCACGCAAATGAAATAAAACAACAATCATAATTGAATTTTACGTAAAGAAAGTACATATTTTAACAAAATTATCATAGAAGGTCACGGAGTCAGTTATTTTAGAATTAGTTACACAGACATCGCAAGGTAAATCCAATTTGATAAGGTAAAATTATAAAGTAAATTGGTTAATAATTTTTGTTGGATGATATTTTCTTAAAAAAGAACTTCATGTAGTAAATTGAAATTGCCACTAACTTCTAGATAAGAGCTATTTACGATAATAAAATAAATTAGTGGGTTTATAATTTTAATTGTATAAATTAGTAATTTTATTTGCGACACTTATACAATTTCAACAGAATTATAAAAATCAAAATCAAAAATCAACACAGGATAAACCTATTTAGTATGTATACAGATGTATCAGTGTGATGATTATGAACGTGTGTCAGTATTTGTATGTTCTTGTTTCCTTCTCCAAGATACACTCATTGTGCCTGACAAAAGAAGTATATTGAAAAGCAAATATTCTGTGTTTCTATTGATGTGGCAGAGTTTTAAAGATAAATATTTATACGTCATATCTTTATTCCCAAATATAATATTTCTGACGCAAGTTCTAAGTTGCTACAAGTAGCCTGCCGTCGTTACAAAGTAAACGTTTAAAATTTTCATTTCAGCTGTCAAAAGTTAAATTGAATAGTTTACATTACAAAAGTCATGCAAAAAGAGTTCAGTAAAGTGGACTGGAAAAATAAAGTTGACAGAAAAGAGTTTCATATCAGAATTTCTTTTAAGTCAGTATTTTGCCTACTATTATTAACATTTTGCTTTCAAAGGAAATGCAAAATATAATTTTACTGTGTATTATTTCTTTTCAATAGAGATCTTTTTTTTACTTAGAGGTAACGTGTTAATTTCGTATTGTTTATATAGATAAAAGAAGCTATATAACATGTATGTTACATACGACTTTATTAACTACTAAACTTCATTAACTACGTACGGCATACTAAATATCTTGTTATATTAATACATGATATTAACTGTAGGACACAATAGTTGCATTTATTTTGGTCAACTTCTTATCGTCATGTTAACAAAATAAGGTCTGTAGTAGATCTTTATTATATTAATTGATGAATATGAATAGAACCTGAAGATTTGGCCCTTTTAAGTCTCAATACTCTATTAGTGTACACTAAGAGTGATGTCTCCGAGGTGTTTGAATCTTACATAGCGGTCTCGGAAAGGGAGATGCGATCTTGTGTATCCTCTTCGACCTGGCACTGCAGAAAGTGATAAGACTCTCAGGTAATAGTTGTTCTTTAACTACACCACGCCTGTGTAGAACAACATACACCACGTCTGTGCACGTCCTTGGCTATGCTGATGATATAAACATTGTTATTAAGTCAGTTCGGGTTGTGATACAGCTTTTCAAGCATTTAGGTAGCAGCTAGTACAGTTGGTTTCTAAGAAATACCAATAAAAAACTAGATACTGGCAACTCCAGGAAATTAGTTGTGCGTAGGCAGCAAGTTATTAACATTGATGAGAAGATGCTAGAATCTGTTACTGAATTCGTTTATTTCGGATCTCTGTTTACTAGTGACAACACAGTACCAGAAATAAAGCGTAAAATCGTATCTTTACAGAGATTCTACTTTTCCCGTCTGCCCTAGATAAGATCAGTAATCATTTCCAGAGCAACGAAATGCAAACTGTATAAAACACTATTAAGACCAGTGTTGACATTATGTTTCTGAGACATACACGCTTACAAAAAGAGATGAATCAGCTTAAGGATGTTTTAAATGTAACGTTTTGTGGAAAATTTATGGGGCTTCTTATGAAAATGCGTCGTGGAGGCCAAGTTACAACTTGGAACTCTATAAGCTGTCCCGAGTGACAGATATAATAAAAACAATTAAAGTAATAGACGCCTTCGATTTATAATATATGGCTCGCGTGCTGTGTTCACTGAATTCGGTCGGACCGCTGCTCGGCGCTCTCCCCATCACTGGAAGGCAATAAAACTGGGTACGCCATACACTGTACCTATAAAGTGTACTGACGATTCTGCTATTTCATATCAGTTACTGCTTTAGTAGAGCATATTTACGTTAAATGGTATAGGTACGTCACATTTTGACATTAATTAATGACACTAATGTGAAAGATTTTTAAAAGGTTATTTTCCAACACAAACACATTTATTTCAGTGTACGATTTCACTATTTTGACACGTTATTTTAATTTATCGCTAGGTTTAGTTGCGTTTATAAATACTCGTTTATGAACATTTTGTTAACGCCAGTAATGTATTTTCAGACGCATAAATATTAAAAATAAGGGAAATAAAGAATAAAAGACGTGAGCCGTAAATTTTAAAACGTAGGCTATATTATTATCATTTAACTGCATTTTATCTCATCACCTAAAGTCAGAAAATTAAAATATCGATGTTATTTTACATTACAGTTTTTTGTTTTACTTAGTCAGTTACATATTAATTACAAAATCATGCGTATATTAAACATTTCAGAATTAAGACAAATTTATTTAAATTTTGGAGGACACCAAGTTTAGAGAATGTAGCTGCAGAGGTTCTTTCCTTTGCATTATCGCAACACAAGATTTTATAAAGTAATGTTTTTAGTAACTTGACAAATTTCATGTCATGCCCGTCTTTAGAAAACTTGTTGTTTGAAATATGTTTCTATACACTGTGTCACAAAAGTTTTTAGAAGCCGATATACTATTGTTTTTTGTTATTGAATTTATTATCCGAACCAATTATACACAAATTTTACGGTCTTTTCACGTCCGTAACACACTGTAATTAGTTTTTTGCTTGACACAAAAACAGTAAAATGAGTGCAAACGCTCATATTAATGCCATTTGTTATCAGTAAATTAATAAATTCTTCACACATTAACGTTGAAATTATTATTTTTTTATAGTAAAGCTATACAGATAATACAGGATATTATCCTTATAGTATGTGCTAACGTCTTTAACAATATTGCTAATTACTTTAAAATATTAAAATTTTTCGTAACCAGTTTTATTGAAATCTTCATCTACTTCTGCAAAACGCATGACTGAAGTTTGGTTAATTAAATCAAAATGTAAACAATTACTTTTGTTAGATGCCTGTACATTGTTTCTGAACATACGTTTTCCCACTGGCCCAATTGCTTTAGCCCACCAGTGGTGGGGGACCTGCTTCGGACCGTTTTCTGCCACTTCGCCAGTCAGCACGCGATCCATATATTACACACCAATGGTAGTCTCATATCGTTTAGCCATATTATGAAAATGCAACGCACGAAGACACATTGAATCAGATACAGGGAGACATATTTTCCTACTAGAAAAATGAGGAACAGGCCCTTGGTCAGCGCAAGCAAGGAAGACCAAGAAGAAGATTTTTGGATAGTACCGAAGACCACTTACACTCTACTAGAGTGAGAGGTGAGCAATTGACGGAGACGGTAAGAGGAATGTCCTGAAGTCGGTTATGGCCAACCGAAGGCTGAGACGCCATTATGATGGTGATTATGAAATATACTGTTAGTACTTGTTGTTGAAAGTACTAGACTATGGTTTTTATAATATTTAATTCCTTAATTGAACACATAGAATAATCTACAGTTCTTCAATGGAAAGTATGTTACTTTACCGTTTAATACTATTGATAGATTTAACTAAATTCAAACGTTTTAAATATCAAAGTACAGGTGTCCCACTAGTCTTTGTTCACTCCGTTGTTTAAGATCTTGAAGATATTTTAGATATTTACTAAAGTTATTTTATACATCACATAAATGAAAGGAAAAACAGACGGTTTTCTGTACTTCTATAGAAAACTTTAACGATGCCAATAAAATACTAGACATCATAACAAGAGCAATCAAGACAGTATAATAGCTTTTAAACCATAATCACGTACAATAACAATAAATTTGCACACACATAATTTAAACCTCATAAATGAGTTTTTAGAAAATAATAATAGTAATAGTAATAGTAATAGTAATAGTAAAAATAGTAATTGCTAAGTCGGTAAATAAAATAAACTGTAGCTAAGACAAAGAAGCAATTAATGCCACGTGTGATGTTACACCTCTTCTGTGGTCGAATGGAAAGCAGTTGTGTCATCAACTGATTTTCTGACTTGCGTTGCCTTTTGACCCATAAGAACAGTTGTACAAATTGGTTCCAGTTTTTGTTATTGGCGGAACATCACCAACTAAGGTGACATGCTTTCTTTAGTCCTTAATTTACACATTCTAAAAAGAAAGCCATAAGTTGCGTAGAAAACTTTGCATTAATTAAATATAGTCTGCATAAAAATTGTCGCCTTCCATCTGATGTGAAAGTATGTGCAGACATATTTCTTTTTCTTTTTGTGCGTGATAAATACCAGCTTCCTTTTACTTTAGGGCTTGTAGCATGCAAATTTTGGTCCTCCTAACCAGACAGTAGTAGGTTCATCAACCAGCATTTCTTTGTCATATATACAGGTATTGGTTTCAGTGTTGTGTTCATTAAAAGAAGGAATTTTAACAGTGTTTAAATGTGTTTAAAAATGTTTAACATAAATGCGAAGTGTAGAAAAGTCAGCAAATGCGCACACCAATTATATCATACTTAACCAGGTGAACACAGTATACGCGTACATTAAAGGAAAAAATTAGAATAATTAATAAACACAATTTCATCTTCAACTGCTAGCTGCAAAACAAGACTGTGCGCTGTAAGGATGACTATCTTCACAGCCATGTTTACCTCAGAGCCATACGAGGAAAAGTCCGGTTAGTTTGTTATTCTATTGAGAGAAACATTATTCTAGGTACGAAAAAGTAATGGAAAGAAATATTTTATACAAATGTGATCCTAAAATTCACACAGTAGTAGAGAAAAATGGTTATTTTTTTTAAACGAAGTGATTATAATAAGAACTTAATGTAAGATTATGCTTAATATGGATTCGAACACAGGGATGAATTAATAATTGATAAAATGGCCAGAGGGCGCAACAAGACAAAAGCCTAATTTTGAAAGAAGATTAAGGAGATAATAGCAATAATAACTGTTATTTTATTCTTATTATACGAATAATATATGACTATTATGAATTCTAAAGATATAAAACGGTTCGAACCAAAATCAGTTAAACCCGTTAAAAGGTTTAATAATCATGAAAGTTGACTACATCCTAATGGAAGAAATCCAAAACGTACTGTACATTTTGTAACTTGAATAAAGTTTCACTTGTAAGATATGTTTAACTAAAAATCGCTTTAAAGGTAATTTAATTTTTAGGAATATGACATTATACTTAACTACACATAACTGTTTGACGGACTGCGGCAGCGGCTTGCGTTTTGTCTATTTAGAGCTCAGTTACAATAGCTCGTCTTAAAAAATTCATTCCCTTCATGGAATGTTTTGGTGACTATATTGCTTATGGACTATATATTACTAAACGTTTAATTTTCTTCAGAAAATTGAAAAACAATTTTCTTTTGAACTTTCCAAATACCAAATTTTTTGTAACTTGGGAAAGTTCTTTTCTTTCAATTAAAATTTTTGCGGTATTAACGGTTAACAATCATTCAATACTTTATTATTAAAATTTTTGCGCTATTGAAAACTTTAATCATTCGTATGTTCTGAGTTTTCATATTTATGTGAATTTAGGCTTACTGTAACATGATTTAATTGTAGCAGATTTAAAACTTTTAAAAATATATAACAGACAAAAATTTTGAGAGGGGCAAATGTACATCTTAAAATATGTGTTTCTTTTGAAGTAGTTAAAAGTCTCACGAGTATGAATTTCATTTTTGTCAGTTTCTGTTTTACCTTTCCTACACAAAAACATAATTGCTTCTCTTTACTGACTGCGAAGAGAGCAAAGCAGAAAATCCGTTTTACCCGCCGCCCCTCTGTACTGGTGTAGCGTCAAAGGTCACTACGAACGAGGTACACAATTCAATTACACACAGTTCAGTCCTACCAAATGTCACGCTATACGCCACACGCCATTATGACTAACCGACTGTGAACTTGTGACTATTTTTGCTTTTAGCGACACTACTTTAATTCTTCCACTGGAATCTATCTTTCGTTACCGTCAACGTCAGCCGTCGTCGTTTTTTCTCATCTTCCAGTGGCTCATTTTGGTTTCGACAGATGTAACCTTTATAATCTGAAAACAAGTTTTACCCGGGCATTCTTCTTTACCTGCAATAAAATACAATTTTTGTATACAGTTGCACTTAGGAGACTGATAAATAGGTTCAAAGAGTTGTAATGTGGAAAGTGTATGTGTAATTCATAATCGAAAAACAAGGTATGACGGGCTAGTGCGCGCACATGGTTGCATGCATAAGAGTGCTCTCTCTCTCTCTCTCTCTCTCTCTCTCTCTCTCTCTCTCTCTCTCTCTCTCTCTCTCTCTCTCTCTCTCTCTCTCTCTCTCTCTCTCTCTCTCTCTCTCTCTCTCTCTCACACACACACACACACACACACACACACACACACACACACAGTGCTTTGTAATTTGAAATAGTTCGTTACAGAGTTTATTTAGGCTATTATTTCCGTTTAACTGAATTTACAATCTTAAACGCAGCGACAAATTATTCATAGTAAGTAGTGTTATATAGTAAGATTATCGGGAACTATACACTTTGATAAATCTGTATATAAGTTACATCACATAAAGAAAGATGGTAGAAGTAATAAGTTGTTCAAATGCAGGCCTATTTAAATAATATACTTACGTATTTTATGCGAACTATTGTTTCACGCGTAGATTTGTATATAACACACTTTGCGAATATTAGCAACAAAACTTAATTCATGTTGTTACAACGATCGTACAAATCATCGTGGTAAACAATGAAATTAAAAAAAAACTGAACACCAGGTAAATCGTTAATTACAAACTTTAAGACTTTGTAGGTAAACAAAGCACCGATTAAACGCCCGTATCAAAAGAATTCTCAAAAGCACTATTCTCCGACACACACTAACATAACGCACTATAAAAACCTATTACTTAACACAGTTGTTATAATTAATAGAAGCTACTAATTACAGGTATCCGCAAACAACAATTACAGTAATTATTTCAGACTAAACAGTACGCAAACAACATCACTTCAACAACGCACGCTGAATCCAAGTCACGAAACTGACTGGTCTACCGCTGTTGCATCCTGTACTCTTACCCTGCGGAGATAGAGATATAAAACTACCGCTTTCTAGGTGGTGCGTTGAGAATAACCAGTTGTAAGAAGGCGCCTTACAAGCAAAAGATTGAGAAGTTCCATACACAGTCAATGGGGGCGTTGTACACATCCGAATGTCTCGCATGCCACGAAGGTCGTCTGTCCAGAGACGTAGAGTATTTTCTCATTATTGGGTGAAAAGATTGGAGGTACGCGACTAATAACTTGTAAATTACGCGCATAATTTAATTTTTATAATAAGCTACAAAGCCTTAATGAAAAGATAATCTCTACTTTATAGTAAGAATTGGTTAAAAACATGGAGTTTCATAGAATCGAGGCTCTTAATTTTAGATAATTATATGTTTTTGGGTAACGAAAGTTTCCAAAATACAATAGTAGTAATGTTTCATAGAATTTTGAGACAAAAAATATCAGAATTTTAGAAATTGGGAAAGGCAATGGCCATGTTCTGCAAGTATCCAAATATGAAGTTTTATAACTCACAATTCAGGAGAACCGAAAGAGAATATTTGAATAAAGTTCTCGGTGAGAACCAACGAGATTGCTATATTAACGTATGTGTACGTACTATAAGATATTAGACAAACGGAACGAGTAATACTATAATTACTATAAATTTATCTATTAACGCATCTCTGCAGTCACTTCGCTTATTTCTACTTCATACATATGTAAAGCTCATATATTCATATATTAAATGAATCAAAACAATAATATTAATTTGTTATTAGGATTTCACAACCTCCTACGTATTTTTACTCTTATCTATTTACAGTAAGGAAAGTAGGAATATAAGAACACACACAAAATTTAAGAGAAAATAATGCACTATATGGTTATTCAAAATTGCACGGCAATCTCTCGGGGCCTGATTCTACAGCTACAAATAAAAAAAAAACAGTTCATATAAACATAGGTCCGAAAACGGTTTGTTAGCGAGTTACGGCTCCCGAACCAGATCGCCCTGATGTCTGCTCCCACTGTAAAGATGCCATACTAAAATTCGTGGGGTATAAAGAGAAGGGTCAGTTTAGTGGTCTCTTATGGTTTTTAATCTGGACAATTGAGTAAAAGAGGTTCCATAGTTTCCTCTCAATCTCAATTAGTTTATAAGAAAAAACTGTGTAAAACACAAAACATTGGAGTCAAAAAACACTCATTCTTAGATTTGGAATAAAATAACTTCGTTACTTTGCCAATAAACAATTAAAAATTTCTAACTAACCTTGTAAAAAATTTAATTATTAGAAAATTGGTGTGTATAATGTCTATTGAAAATGAGTAAAAATTTTATAAATTTGACTTTAATTATAAACAAAACAGTCCAAAATGCTCCAGAAGAGTGTTACAATTAACAAGAAATGGCACTGTAAACTTTCGAAACACCTACACTTGGGCAGACGAAAGCCCAAGAGTCTGCTACAAGACAAACTGAGACTGATCAACATACTGTTCAATTTAATGTGTGGTGCGGTCTTGTTAGTGGTGATCTCTTAGGCCCTTTTTCTTATCACCAAGATTTAATAGGAGACAATACTTACACATTTGCAAACGAATCTGATAGAACTCTTGGAAGATATTTCACTTGTAGATAGAGTGCAGATGTGGTTTTGGAATGACAGTGCATCTCTTCGCTACTGTAGTGATTTGATGAACCATTTAAATAATACTTTCGGAAAGCGATGGATTGTTCGTTTTTGTCTGTTTTTGGGTAATTTAAAATAATCCTCTAACTGTTGTTTAAAAATATAACTGATTTAAAGCATTGTGATATAGCAAGATTAAGACAATAGCAATTAATGTTATAAAAATCATATTGTCTACACTCAAAGTGTCTGGACCTAATTAGCGTAATCCTTATCTTCCTGAATCTACCTTTTCCTCATGTCCCTTAGAGCTACTACTGGTAAACTGTCAACTAATATTCTTCTCGAATGTTTTATTCTTAACAAAATACTAAATATTATCAAAAAGTTTATTTTGCAAAATTGTAAAAGACAAGTAAAATATTATCCAATAATTAAAGCAAATTGATTAATTTTCCCAGTATTATTTATGGCACCTGTTAATTCATAACTTTTCTTGTTTGTAGGAAACAACATTTCAGTAAAAATATATTTGATTAATACAATGTCAAGTGCCTGTAAAAACCAGTATTTACTCCTCAAACTTTCTACTTAAATTTATTTTTATTATTTTCTAAAGTAAATTTATTTATTATTGAACTGGGAACGGAAATAAGTTTCCATTGCACTTATTTGCCCAAATAGTTTTATTGTTCCCACGTGTCTTTCATTCTCCTTGTTAAGCAGACAATTCATACTTTTCTAATTTTACTAAGTGGGAAAAGATACAAAATGTAAAGACTAGAAGTTATAAGAAGTAAATTTATTACACTATTGGTGTTAGTTTACACACTTTAAAGCCGTCCGAAACAGAGATGTTGTTCCTTAATTCGTTTCCAATGTACTTAAACAGGTAATTGTTACTCCTTAAGTGCCAGATGTTAAGAATTAGCAATACGTTTTCTTTTCAAGATATATGAGATATTTCAAAACCGTGAAGGCTGCAGTAAAGAAATGTTTTCCTCCTATTTTCTTTACAGTGAGTTTCTCCCTGAGGGTTTTGTTTATAAGCCGACAGCTGTAGGTAATATGTTTCTCTTTGTGACGTAAAGTTTACCTAATATATCTCTCTTGAGAATAAATCTTGAAGGAATTTACATTTAAGACATACGTGTAATGCATTTTGTAATAACATTAAAAACGTCAAATGAGTAATGTAAAAAAAGCATTTCTTTGAATTTCATAAAGATTCGAAAAATATTACACATGTAATATGTTAAAATCGATGACATTACATTAGAGACATTGGATTATTATAAGGAAGCAGTACGTAACTAGAATATAGCAATATTTTTTCCGAATATAGGGCAATATCACAAATGATATTTAATTAAATATGAACTTGTAACCATACCTCCAAACTTGTGCAGATCTCATGCAATGAATACTTTGCGGTGTTCAATTACAACTAAAGATGAAACAAAATATTCTAACGAAAGCTTTGAAAGTCATGGAGTGTTTATAAAACGACAATATATTAACACTGTAAATAACATAAATCAATTTAGTTTGGCTGTTGTTGGCCGCTTCCAACTCGAGAACAACAACAAATCATTATGGTTGAGTGTCCGAGAATGAACTGCTTGAGCTGGTGTTTCTATTACTTCCACTCCATAAAACACATTATTTTTTTTCAAATATGATACTCAAAAGTGACAAAATAGAATTTAAAAGTTTAAATCTCTATATATTGGTACCGAAATACTTATAAATAAGCCTGTCAAAAAAATTCTTGAAATAAAAGTAATATGGGTAATGCAGAAAATAGTGGAAGTAAGAAATAAACAAAAATATCTTATTTGATATTGTAACAACCCGTCTTCTAACATCCGCGGTTTTGAATTTAAAAATACAGTGTACGCAGTCGTGGGTGTTACAAAAGCACATCCCATGTTGCTCGTTAATAATAATTCGTGAACTAGATTTGAGCCTAGAAGTAAAATATTGTTAATGGAATAAATCCGCTTATAGTCCAAGCCACGTATTTTATAATCAACTAAACGCTATGTAACTCACCGTCTGTGGCTTAAGTAAATGTCTTTATACAATTGAAATGTTTCGGGACACTTGTCCCATCATCAGAATATTTAAAAAAATCTCTTCATACCATCATACGATGGCACAGTCGTCAATATATTAAAAATATTAAAATTCACATAACACAAAACACAATTACACTACACAAAGTACGCACACAACAATTTTCGGTGTACACCACACGGTAACCGACAGCGTAACTGAGTGCGCTGTCGGTTACCGTGTGGTGTACACCGAAAATTGTTGTGTGCGTACTTTGTGTAGTGTAATTGTGTTTTGTGTTATGTGGATTTTAATATTTTTAATATATTGACGACTGTGCCATCGTATGATGGCATGAAGAGACTTTTTTAAATATTCTGATGATGGGACAAGTGTCCCGAAACATTTCAATTGTATAAAGACATTTACTTAAGCCACAGACGGTGAGTTACATAGAGTTTAGTTGACTAGAAGTAAAAGCCTAGACAGACACAGAGTTCGTAAGAGGTTGGTCACTGGTAAACTTAAAACAAATCGTTTTAATTCCAACGACTACGCACCGTTAAAACACCCTTTACTATTACATATAGGCATGAATGTATATTTACGATTTACGTCACTGGCAAGCTCAGAAACAATCAAGTGATCTATCTCTCAATTGTCTTAAGTCTCTCGCGTAGACGAAAATAATTAAGCTTAGTTTTCTTAAAATTGTTGTAGTTGTTTTAAAATTAAAACAGAATACACCGTGTTATGCCACTGGGGATGTTTGCACTATCCCTGCAGTTAACCTTTTATTGCAATGCAGGAATAACGCCACTACAGCTTCGACGTCATACGTAAGCTACTCAGCTACGCTTCAAAGATCCGTGGTCTGCCATCTTATCTGAACCACTCGGCGTTTTTTGAGAACAGACGGGCACAAGTTTATGCATAACCACGCGATCGGCTGGTATTTGCGGGTCGAAGCTGTTCAGCCAGTACAATGTTTCTAGCCATGCACGTTATAACAAATAGAAAAATGTGTGGGGTCGTAATACCTTCTTCAACAGCCTCACTTTGGAGTCGTCAATTTATAACAAATAGAAAGTGTGTGTATAAGTGTTGTATATGTCGGGCGTTACCTCCGCGCACTTTTTGTTACTTACAGATGACTGGATCCTCTGCGGTGATGTAGTCCTGTAATACAACTTAATCTACTATGTGTTTTGTGGGCGCCACTTGGAATCTTTTGTTCCAAGAAAAAATGTCATTATTGAAAAAATTTAAAATTTTGAATTCTTAATCCTATGAAAGAATGTAAGCAAGACAGTTTGGTTTGAAAAAATAAAGTAAGTTTAATGATTCTTAAAAAATCGTCTGAAGGACTAACATTCATGAAAAATTATAAAATTGCAGAGTTACAAAAAAATTTATAAATTGTTATTATTATTGACAAGTTTTTAATCCAATCAAGTATCGGCTAAAATATTTAATTTTTACTCAGTTGAAAAGCATACGTGAAAAAACTTTACTCTCAGGACGTGACCCCTTTGAACTACCAAGACATATCAATAAGATGCTTTACAAGAAAAATTAAGTGACTTGAAGGTGTGTGTGGCATGTGTAGTACAACAGTGTGACAAATGTAACCAGGTAAAAAATGACTTTAATTTTGACAACTCACGTTCCAATGGTTAATTATTCTCGCACTGGACACTTCTCTCGGGTAGTTTTTCAATCTCGCCTCTTCGTGTGTGCGCTGAATTTATTTTAAGTCAAAAATGCGATTTTTACAACTTCCGCACTTTTTGTGAAACAGTTTGGCAGTAGATTTTCGCTCAAACCCCGCCGCTACAGATCAGCTGTTTCGCGTTGATTCTCAAATTGGCCGTCACAGCGCTGATTCCCATTCATTCGAGAGAAAGGCTTTGTGTGTGTATGTTTACGTTAAGGGAGTTATTGTCAAGTCAGTTTGTCTTTGCGAACACAGCAGAATTGGTTCTCTATTTAAAATTTTGGTCCCTCCTGGGCCGTTGACGTTCTGGCTGCGTGATTTCTATTAAAATGTGCCGTGTTGCTGCTCTATTTCAGCAACACATTGGCGTAGATTCTTGTAGAGGTTAAGTCGGTCTATTTGTCAATGTACGGGAAAAGCCTTCCTTCGTGTCTGGTGTCGATTTCTCGCCTTCGGTTTCGCCTTGGTTGCGTTGATCAGTGTCGTGGGTGATGCGTCTGTTCTGGATTTCAAGCTTGAAGTGTTTTTGGGTCGAATTTGGTCTCTCTTTTATACTGTGTCAGGCTGATTGTTTTCATGAACTTCCGGTATATTTGTGTAAACATTCTTTCTAGAATGTTCGAGAATAATGAAAGGGAACGTCGTGGAACAAATTTAACTTCCGTCGAAGCTTTTAGAACAAAATTTCTTATTCTTCACACTAAGGATATCTCAAAAATTACTCTGGTATTTGTCAAACAGTTTTACATCAGTACTCACAATTTGCATGCCGTTACTACATTTGAATTCTCTGTTTTCAACTGAATCTAATGATACTAATCATGATTGGCTTTTAAATAAATTAACTATAATAAATAACACAATATACAACTCTTACCTTGGGTTGTTTCCATTAGAATTCAATTTTTAGAACAAAAAATTGTTGTGAAACTATTAGGTTTCTTCCACAACATGAACACATAATATAACTATCTTCCTATAACAAAACAAATAAATTTTAACATACATAATACACAAATAAGTTCAATTTTATATGGTCCATGCCTATGGCCTACGTTGTTGTCACTGTTATAACACAATAATTAGTCTTTTTCTTTAACATATATAGGATTTCACTAGTGTACACTAAGAGTTTATTACATTGTCTGTCTTTTGTGATACCTGGTTAGTCTTTATACATATTATTTTTATTGCAGGATAACTTAGCATCATATTGGTTTGTCTGAGATGTCCTTTTCCTTTGTGTGACAAATCTCACTCTTATAAGTTAAATTCTTTCATAATTGATCTTATTTTCAACTGAGTCTGTTTGTGTTTATGGTACACTAAAATATTGTACCATTCTCTTTTATTTTTGTCAATATTTTGTAAACATTTAGCCATATATGGCTATTTCTTGTAATGGTTGATTGGCCTCAGCCATACATGGTATAGGTAAATATTTTGCTAACTCGACTATTACAATGTTTAAGTTAGTCAAATATATTAGTATAGTCGCTTTATATTATATTTCAACTTTCTAATGCAATTTGGTTGCATTTTGTCAACATTAAATGCATAAATATCACCATATTATATGCCTACTACATGTTTTTAGTTAAAACGGTTTTTGGCTATTTTGACTGACTTTTATTCATTTGACAGCTTTCTTTATTTACGATAAATTGTTCATCTTTGTCTACTTGACAATTACATATAGCTTTATCTCAATTTGATAATAATTAATTTTTACATGAAATCTGAGTGATTGGTCTCAAATCCAACACATTAATATTTTTTGTCATAACAATTATATATTTTTTATTTTAACTTAGATTCTTTCTAATAATGTATTTAATTCATTTAATGCATTTATTTTATTTACATTACATAATATAATAATGGATCATGTCCATTCATTCACAATAAATAGTTCTTTATACTCTATTCAGAGTTACTAAACTTAATAATTAATGACTTCATTTTGGTTGATTCTGATATTATTTGTCTCTCTTATAGTATCTTATGGTTTTTTCACTGTTATTCACTTTAATAATATATATGGGGTTTGTGTCTTAGTCATAGTCTGGTCGTTTTCCATGTTAGTAGTATTAATTATTATACAATATTACACAATTTTTTGGGACTACTTGGGTTCGATACTGTTCACCTCACTTTCCTCTTATGATAAATTGCTATGTAAATGATTTCCTTTATGGAACGTTCTGTGACGTTACAACGTACATCCGATTACGCCATCTGAAGTACCTCTCTGCCTGCTTGGGAAACAAGAATGACGTTTTGTTTTAGCAAATGAATAAAGGTCAGGGGAACATGCCATAGTGTGGGAGCTTTGATTATATTAGATATTGTTGACTACGAAGCTCACATTATGATTTCTACTATAGGATCAAAGTTAGCACACTACATAGAGAGCGAGTTTGTTGTTCAGGCCGTCTCTTAATCATGGTCAATTTCGAAGACAGCGAGTCTGTGTACACTGCCGAGTTATGTGTTTTTATGCAGGCTCTTCGGTATTGTGAATATCGAGGCCTGAGGCCCTTTGTCGTCTGTACTGACTTGTTAAGTTTCTCACCGCTTTGGGCAACACAGACACAAACGACCCCCTTCTAAAACAGATAAGAGGCCCTATGCCATGTGTTGTAAAATCAGCGTTTACAATTTACTTTCATATGGGTGCCAAGCCACGTAGGCATCACGAGGAATGATGACGGTAACTCCGACGCACGAACCGCTGAGGTCAGTATTGAAGTAGACATCTTTAACATAACACCTGCCGATTTGAAGTCGTGCCACATCAGTAATATTTAAATCGTGGCAGCAAAAATGTCATTCCTTACGCAGAAACTGCAAGTGTTAAAGAGAATATCGACAATTGGCAACGCACAGAAGAATTTAGTCGACCAAATCAGATCTGTCTGACACTGCACATACGAACCTGACAAGGTCGTACCTGCTACAGCCTGAGCAACAACGGCCACTATGCACCTGTGGCAGAGTACGCGCAGCAGAACACATTATAGGAGGAGTGCTCTTTCTTCGAGCCTTAAAAAAGAGATTTGGAGTAACTGAAAACAGGGGTCGCTGATGGGACGACATCGATTAAGAGAACTATGTCGTTCTTAAAGACAGCTGGCTTGGTCAACCGGTTAAAAAGCACCGGCGACAGCATATATTGACAGCAAAAGAAATCCATTCGTTCTTCTGAATACTTATTGCTGGTTGAGATATAAGGGCTTAAGATCCTACTTGTCGGGCCCAACACTTAGGCTTACAAAAAGTAATAATAATTTATAATACCAACGAAATATTATAACAGCGACAAATAGTTTACAAATTGGCGTCTAAATAAAAAGTTTTATATGTGTATGATTTTTTAATCTGTTAAATTTAAATTAAGTCTGGTAAGTCATACAACTCTTCTGTCATACAACACATTTGAAAAACCTCTTAGAAAACGTTATAATGAGTGTTATTAATTAAATAATTGTAACAATATGAACGGTTTATTAGGAAGATAAAATATTCTTTGCAAAAATGACCTTCTATAAGTTCAATAAACTTCTATAAATAATCTGCATTTAGGCCTATATTGTCCTTTTAAAAAGGGAATATCATATACGCCCAACAAAAACTTATGTAACACGTTAACTTTGTTATTTTTAAATTCGAAAAGAGTCAAGTGTTATATAACAATTATTTTTAGTAGAGGGCGTCACGTTGCTAAACATAGACGTGTATAGCACATTAGTGGGATCGATACATGCTTTCTCGTCACTGATACTACGCAAACAGAGTTTAATGAGGGCTGTAAATTATCCTGCCAGTACACTGTATTCCACATTGCAACAAAGCGTGGCCTACCACACCACTATTACAACATCAGTAATTCACTACGTTCTCATCCTAATACCTCTATGAGGCTAGTTCTAAACACTGCTTAAAACAAACCATACATTTGTTCTCAACTAAATTCAACTCAATACAAAAGTAAAATAAAAATATAGTAATATAACTAATGAGTGATTTGCTTACTGCTACTGAATACAGTGCTTGTTTTCAAAGAGCACGTGCATGGATTTGTACCATTGGGTGCGGCAGCGTTCGTAGTGCATTCATTTTGACTAGCGTAGTACACTAATGTAATGTATGAATGCCCGTGCACATAACGTGGCGTTTTCTTTTTTCTTAATGCGGTGCTTTTTTTTTTTTTTTTTTTTTTTTTTTTACAGTAGAAGCTGGATTGCTGAGCGTTTGCTTTTGCTGTTTAAACGTATTTCAGGAATAATTCCATAGTTGGTAATATTTCAACTTGGGGAGGCATTAGAATCTGCCAGATAGTCGCATTGTTAAAAGGTAGTCAACTTCGTTTAGGTTAACAGCATCTGCTTGTAACCGTAAAGCAGAAGGAAGGAAAAGGACGTTGCGGACACCAGAAATTACAGAAATTATTCGTCCAAACCTACGCAAATAAATCGTTTTACCGCTCACTGAGGCACTGGCGTTAATGGGTTAGCGGCCAAAGGCAGTGAAACCACAATAAACAAGAAGCTTAGGCTTACTACTTTACCAAACTTAAGATTCAAATTTGTTATGTTTTATAGTTTGTGTTCAATAACTTGTATTTAAAAGTGTCACGCAATATGTTTTCACTTCTTTATAACTTATATACTACAGATATTTAACTTACAGATACTTATATACAAAAGCCAATTATATTACAGTATACCTTGAATTTTGTGAAAGTATAATTTCTAAAACAGCAAAATTATGTGAAGCCCTGGATACACGTGACTAAACACGTCCTTAATAACAATTTACTCAAGTTATTAACACATGAATAAGAATTGTCTGACTTTCTTAATACCAGTTGAAATAAAATAAAAAATAGAACCTTCATAAATCATTACTAGAAATTAGAAGCAAATGTAATATTTAAAAACGCAATCAATATGCATAAGATTCCTGTAAGATAGCATTACGGACAATGTCCACATAACTGAAACAAAGAGAAAATGTATGGAGACACGTACTGATATATAAAAGAGTTAGTCATTCTATACTCATAAGATAACAAAACACAGGTAATAAAGTATCACCAGTTACAAGCACGACTTAAAATTTCAATTTATCAGTACAACCACAGAGTCGTTTATAAAACCTTTTGAGCTTTAATCTCCACCACGTATTATTCAATTTTTGTCTAAACTGATATCTACTTTCGGACATGTTTTGAAATGAAAAATGTAATTTTGTCAGTATCAAGTATTTTGTCAAATTCAGACTAACACTATCAATGTGCTAAGTTGGGTTTTTATTAAATCAAAATGTTAAAAAGGAGTTTTCAATTTTTTATAACTACTACTGATGGAAAGCAATGAAGATTCGTTCATTAGCTAAGACAGATTCATCATTTATGATGACAACGTTTGTGTTGACATTTTGGCACTTTATGATAGAGTTTCAGGATGTCACCATTAAAATAAAAACGGTGAATAGGCTCTCATATATTGAAGAAAAAATATTCAAGGAAAACAAAGTTGTGTTAACATGCTTAATATAACTTCAATATATACAACCGAGTCTTAAAAAACCATCAGTAAGCCTGTTTTGTTAAAACAATAAGATCCATCATAAGTGGACTCATTAGTTACTGCTAGATGACAATTATTTCAAACTGCAGAATGATCCACGTCACTTGGCAAAAAGTGTTATTTTTAATTTTTTGTAACACATTGATAACTACCATTATAAAACGCTTTTGTCGACATTTTGGCACTTTACTATAGAGTTTCGCAGCTTATTGTTATCATCAGGACCTGTATAGAAGCAATAGAGAAATAAATGATGCATATAAAATGTGAGGGATTTATGCTATATTTTAATTGTTCTTAGTGATATAAGACTAATACAATTTGTGTAATACTTGTTACTAATATTATGTAACACCGCTGGACAATGTGATTAACACAAAACACTCATGTCACGTGTATTATTTCTGTATCGCACGTATACGGAGTTGCATGATGACAACAAATTTTATCGAAACGTCCACCCCAAGTGACTTAAAACTGCATCTGCGTAATGACCTCACCACAACAAACCTTTCATCATTAATAAATGATGGCCAACCCTGTATATTGCATTGTTCATAGCAGGCTGAACAATTTTAATAGTTGTTGCACCAAAATTAATATGTAAATCTGCATCGGTTTCTCTTCAAATAAATTGATATATTCCCTCTATACAGCAGTTAGAAGTACTTTCAATACTTTCATAAACGAGTATTAAATTTTAGTTTTCGATAATTAACAACTGTGTAATTTACAGTAAATTTCACATCCTACTAATTATTCCACTAAATATTTTATGTTATATATCTCTATTAAAATATAAGTCATGAGTCTGCTTTTACGAGTATCGTAACACAAACGTCGGTTAAGAGACACTAGCACATGGAGAATCTTAACAAGATAGAATATGATGGACATTAAGTTGAATAATGGACAAACATCTAATTATGTTGAATCTCTAATTGCTCCACAGTGACGTATAATATTTATACTTGCCCAGAAATATATTGATTTATTAAATAACTTATTTATAGTATAAATAATTGATTAAAAATTAATTATTTTACGAACGCGCACAATCAACATTTACCGAAAAAAGAAGAGTAATTTTTCCAATATTGTATAACTGATCATAATACTTTAAAAGCTAATAATATTCATCTTTTACGTCCATAAAATAATTGGAATTATCTGAATATACAAGAAATTATTAAAATTAAAAGTAACAAATCTAAACAAAAATATCTCTGATAACCAGGTAGACTTTACAATTATTTTTTATGCTATGTAAGCAATAATATGTCATTTATGTTTACATATGTAATAGGCTTGTCGTCCTGTATAAGGTTCTTTCAGCTAAGTTACAAATGCATGACATTTAATTGTGCAGAACGTAGTAATCCTTGTTATTTACTTGAGCCACATGAGAGTGTATGGGCACACACGAGCGCGCGTATGCATGCACGTACAGGCACACGAGAGTTTAATAAAATTAAAGTGACAAGTTGTATTTACTTAACCGTTATAGAAGTGTGTCATGTCGTGTAACGCTAATAGGCTACAAATCCTTTCGTGTAATTACTGTCATAGAGAAGCGTATCGTACATTGTTATTTTATTGCCAAAAAATACTGGCTACGGCATTGGTTATTGGTTATGGCATCGGGCGATACATTCAATAAATTTACCTGCGACATGACTACAGTATTCAGAGTCTGTAGTCATTAATTAGGTTGTTAATAGTTGTTAATAACGTCGGTAACTTTTCAATATTTTTACAACAAGCATTACGTTATTATTCTTAATAAATTGCGTTTATCAAAATCTATTTTACCTTCAATGTGTATTGTTTCTTGCACGCTGTTACGGCAACGTAAATAATTTTAACTGCTTCAATATCATTTAAAGCGTGGCTAAATTAATTTCTCATTGTTTAATATTTTCTATCTTATTATCTTGTTTTACAAAGATGAACATCATTTTGACGTGATAACGTCTTATAAATTGATGAACACCGGCTGCACGCACGAAAAAGTGTCACGTTCCGTCTGTTTTTTTTTCCACAATTTCGATTCCCCACAGTCTAGAAATCTTCGGTCTCTGTCGCTTTTAACATGATAATGTTTGTTATATAGTAAGTATATTTGTTATATAGTAAATATTTGTTATATAGTTATATAGAAAACATGATAATGTTTTCCACAAAATGCGTGATGCAAAATTTGTAACGTCATCGAAAAATGTAATTTATGTGTGAGTCTGCAGTTTATGCACATTATACGCCTAAAAACATTATCATGCTTTGATGTTTCGGTTTCGTCGAAATTCTTTATCATTGTTTGTATTTCTGTATTTTATGTTGAGCTCCTCCTTCTTTTTTTTTAAATAAATTATTAACAATTTCTTTTGCAGAACCGCTTATTCATCAATGTTTCTTTATGACGTTATCACGCAAAACTATCGTCAGTAAACCGACTTTACAGACAACCAATTTATTTTTTTTCTAGTTGGTTCCGTCTGAGAATAAGCTAGGACAAAAAGGAATGATGTTATTTTGAGCTCTAAACGAAGAGAATTTTAATTAAAAAATTATTTAAATGAGATAGGGAATAGAAAGAATGCACTTATTACATTCCAGAAAGGAAGATAAGAAGTCGTTAATATTTATAAGCACTGCTGGCTGCAAGAGAGTATGTAGCAAATTTCCGCCATCGAGAATAAAAAAAGTATAATCCAATAAACGCAAATCGGGTGTAGCACCCTGCATTGTACGGTATGTCAATCAGTAACGGAATTAATCAATACAGACTGCACAAGAAAGCATTTAAGATATTATTAACTATTTCTTAACACCAAATTGTAGTTTACGGTTCAGTAAAAGGGCCAGATTATCTTCAAATCTAAAACTTTGCGCCTTTTACTTCTCTTCATAAAGTAATAACAGACGTTCATTTAGTACTACCGTTAATAGTTTGATGTTAGTATTTTTAGCGACATGTAACTTCCCCTAAGTTGGTGTTACTTCGTGTGAATGGATTTATCTGTATAAAAGTGACACTGAAACATTCGACGCTAGCGTCAATTAGGCCTATGTCGCCTAACTCAGTAATTGTTAGATAAAGTATATAGGAGTAAAAATGTATAGAGTTCCCAAATTTTTATTAATTACTGTAATGTGGAAGTTGGGTAATTTCTATCTTCTTTGCAAAGAGGAATTTCATTGACGTTAATCGCAAGGGAGTTTAAGTTTTGTATTCATTTGAGACACTCTTGTATATACTAGATAAAAATAATAATTTCGAGAATTCTAATAACGACAGAAACTCGCCAACGAGCACACGACGCTAACACGAATACATGTTTCTAACCTAAAAACAACAGTAATAAAAATAAAAATAATATTAATAATAATAATAATAATAATAATAATAGATATCGCCCCCATAATCAAATCCTACGACCGATCCTACATCTTGGCCTCGTGTAGGGACGAGCAACAGATGTTATGCTTTAGCTGGCTTTCAGGCCAATGGTAACTGAACGTTGACAAGGATCCGACGGAAAACACTATAACCTACGCTCTGATAGATCATGCCAATGTCGATGGATGTACGTTAGTGACTCGCGAAGTGGGCCTCGGGCCACCAGGGCGTACCCAGTTGTGTTTAGTTTAGATGATTCTACCGCGGTGGTCTGTTTATTTCCGGGTTCTCGTGAGAACGAAATGTCATCATCGTTTTTTATCATAATCCTGGGGTTCAGGGATCCTCTAACAAAATTATAATCGTGAAAATTCTCGTCCTCGGAGAGTATCACGACGATAACATTTCTATAACATTGATAGTCAATTGATAATTGCACCATTTGGAACTACACACATAATTAAGTATGTAACTGTGATGAAAACAGAAGACCCTTGCAAATTGAGACCCTTGGAAAATTAATTAGTCATGTGCTGGATACAGAGTAAAAGAAACCTCGGCTGGGTTTTATGGTTGAAACGCAATCAGCCGATCAAGCAAAGCGGTGTTAATATTGAAGTTGACGTGAACTGCCCTAGCTTGTTGCAGGTTGAAGGGATAGACAAACGTCGCGTCTGATTCGCACGTTGTAACTTTCAACCAGACAACATTACAAGAGAAAGACAAAGTTGATATCCACAGGTCCAGCGTGTGGTCGTAAGTCCTTTTTTCAACAGCTGAAGAGTAATCGTAAAATAGAGATGCACTTCATAGACCAGCGTAATGGTTTTATGACCGGTTAAATAAGTCACTTGCTTTAGTAATAATGACAAAATTCTCCCAATCCTGAACTGAGAACTCATTGACTGAGATCTCAAGATCGCAAGTCAACTCACCTCTGACCTCGGATCGCTGTTTTAAGGCTTAAAAAGTAATGTGTGTTACTGCGAGTACTCTGCCGCATGCACACACTGGCCGACGTTGTTCAGGTTACAGCAGGTACAGGTACGACGGTGTCAGATTCGTATGTCCTATACGTAGTCTTGTAAGACAGACTAACTCACGTTGACTACGTTCTCCTGCACGTTGTCACCTGCCGACATTTTGTTACGGCTAGCAGTTTGTTGCGTAACGTTTTTCATGTTTCTGGTACAATTTACATATTACTGGTACGGCAGCAATCTTAAAATCAGCGGGTTTTCTATCAAATGCGTCTACTTTGGCTCCAGCAATTGTTGCGGTAGAATCAACGTCTTCGTTGCTTGATGCCCACGTGGGTTGGCACCCATATAATAATACACTGCAAATTGTGATGCTGCAATACATGCTACAGACCCTCTATCTGTTATGGTAACGCGTCGTCTGTAGCTGTCTTGTCTAAACAACTTACGAAACTCAGCGAGTCTGGCCAGATAGCTAAGCGCCTCAGGCTTCGATGTTAAAACTTACCAGAGTAAGGTCTCCATGGAGAGTTTATATATATATATATATATATATATATATATATATATATATATTGCTGTAAAACATAATCGAAGGAAACGTTGAAAATTACAAAATATCTGGTTGATTACCGAACGATCTATACTGGAATAACATAGAGTAACGTGCCTGTTGTAGGTGGCCATATTAGTCAATCAAAATAGAAATTTAAATTAATTACCTCTCCGGCTAATTAGCTAATAATGTAATCATGTGTGAAATAGTAAGAATAGCAACGTAACTTGAAACAGTCACAGCTCATTTGGACGTTACAGACACTACAAGGTACAAGAAAGGTATAATTAAATAGTAAGATAAATTAGAAAGGATTGTCAATTAACGAAACAAAACAGATTGCGTTTTCCCTTGCTGAGGGTTAAACGTTATAACTGAAAATTTGTCAGTGCCGGTTGAAGTAAGTCCTTAATGAATGAGAATATAGTAGACCTAAACAACCCCAAATTGACAAAGCGTTCTACCGAATAAAGAATACGCGCGCACACACACACACACACACACACACACAAATACTGTACATTTAAAAGTAAATTAAATCTACGTTACACGTCAGTTTAAAAGAGACAGACTCACTTAACACTAAATCCTTGGAGCATACTCTTGGAATAACCATTTGCATTTTCCATTCTGTGTTTCTACTAGGGTGAGCAATAAATATTACTTTTTTCTCTCGGAAATCAGTTTATTGATTACTTCTTCATTTTATGTGCTTTGGTTACAACACAAGATATGACTCCAAAAACATATACACTTCTGGCGACATGTAGTGAAATCTCCAGAACGTTTATTATTCAAATTAGCAAGGATACCAAAATTAAGTTTCATATAGTCACCAGAAATAGGCAAATAATCTATTCCATATAATCAAGTGCACGACGATGACGATAATGATGATCCACGTAAAACTGGTAAGACGTAGTCTGACGGGTAACCAGAGCACGTGGTGACAACGTGGCGATAAGAGTCAGTTTGATCATGTAAAGATTTATGTTTATTTCTTTTCATTATGTGCGTAAATGAATGTGTGTCAATAAAAATCGTTTTGTGTACTATTTTACTACTTTAAAACGATTTACGAATACACACTTTATTAAAAAAATAGTTCTGTAACCTTCCAAAAGGGTACACTTACAATAAAATTGCAACAACATGCTTGAAAATGGAATTGAAAGAGGAACAAGGAATGAAAAACTCCGAGAAAGCAAGCAAAATGAAAAATCCAATCTTTACTATTAAATTATGATCACTTGCAAAGATATTTTATAATTATCATCGTTAGAACCAGAAAATAAACACAACTTCTAATACAGAATATTTTTCTTCACTCGAAGCATATTAGTGAACTGAAGGAAAGAATTGTTTTAAGTTAGATTGTTGTAAAACTGCATTAGCGAAACAAACTATTTTCTTACTGGAATAAAAACTACAAGCAAGTTATAAACTTGAAAATTGAATTGAAAGTTTGTAAAACTTTATTTTTAACTATATTATCTTTCATAAAGTCACATCAAATTATATCACACTTCAGTTTGTTTTAAGTGGAAGGTTCAGTTTATTCGGATTCTGTACGTATATATAGTTTTCTGCTGTTACTATGAGACAACAATACATTGTATTTTAAGGTGACGTATTTATTATTGTTGCTGTGTAACCAAACTTTGTTAGAATAGCCGCATACATACTTAGGCTACTTACTGGTTTTGTAGAGGTCCGTAATCTTTTTAATTCACACCAGTTTTTAAACCTGCATCAACAGTTACTATCAATTTTAAAATGACCTTTTAGTTAATGGCTGCTGTTTTACTGGTACGGTGGTTACTCCATTACCCATGTCGATATAGCTGTACTCTTGTAGCCGACGTGCAATAGAAAGACCATCCTTTGCTTCTGATGGGTTCGTTTTTCAGGCACGCTTTTACTATGTAAAAAGCAACATATTTACAGATACATATTGGTTCTGTTTCAGCAGAGTGTTTTATATCGAACCACCGCATGAATGTTATGAGTTCCTATTTTATTCGACGACAGGAAGTAAATCAGAAATCTTCATAAAATTCCTGCAACAATCTATACGGTATTAAGAAATTAAAAATTCTTGTTTGTCTCCCCTTTTCCTTCTGTTTAATATTTCTTAATCGCGTTTTACTATCTTTGCCCGGGTCAGGCGGTTTGCCCGGATTATTCACTGATGATGACCTCTTGTTTGTTTCACTTTTACACCGACTACCGTTTATCTTATATCCTTGAATGGAAACGTCATAGCTCGATATCCAGTTTTATTATGGGTATGGGTATGGGTATGGGTATGGGTACATCCTGTATCTATATATATGTATGTTGTTTCTGTATCTGGACGATGTGTACGTTGTCTGAGTTATAAATTGCCGAACACATGATATGTCGTAAAACCTGAATGCCAGATGATGTTATTGCCGAATTTCTGTTCAACTTACGAAACCAAAAAAAAGTTCATTACAAAGCATTATGTATTCCTTACGCCCCATTTTACCTAATTTTGTATAAGACAGGAAAGATCGCTTCATTGCTGTCTGTGATGCAGGCTGTTCAATTACATACGCATGACTGAATGACACTGTCCTTACGTTGTGTTAGCATCAGGATTACGCAGTGGTCTCAGTCTTCCCATACACGCCTCACAGATAATACTCGATTATTACACCGTCACCCAGGAGTACTCGTTTACGTTCTAGGCGCAGATACCGAACAGAAAATAGGTGTGTTGTGTTGAGACGTGTATTGCAGGGAAAAACCACTAAAAGTGTTATTAGAGTAGTAAGTTGTGAATTTGAGATTTTGTGCGCATTATAGGAGTAGTTGCTGTGACTTCCGAGACGGTAGAGGTATGGACACCAAACTAGTGTAAGGTAATTATTGTGAATTAATGTCTGAGGACGTCTGTAATTAGTATAGCAACTAGCACTAGCATTATTTATTGCAAGTTAATTAGATGATACTGTTTGTTACATTAGCGTTTATTAGTCAATCGTAAACTTGAAAAATTGTTGTATAAAAGTGTTTATTTTTTTATTTTTTTAAATTTTCATTAAAATTATACTTAGCGTTTCCTCTGGTGTTCAATTATATATGTCACTGTTAGGATGAGACGATACGAGCAACTGACAGAACATTATATTTCTAAGAGTATAAATTGTGCCTTCTCAAAATTGTAGCTCAACGATAATTATTCTGACTTTAATATGTAAAAATGTTATCGTGTTTTCGATATTGCTCACACGCATAATGTTTGTCGCTAGTGCGAAACGTTTACCGAATGTATATAGGAGTGTTCCCTTTAAAACTAATTTAATATCACTTAATACCATACCGAAATAAATATAAAAGTGGGCGATTTTTGATCCCGTGAAAATAAGAATTGTTGACTATATCATAGGTTCTCATTTTTTGCCTGTTTTATTAGGATAACCCAATGTCTACAAATATAATGCTGTTTCAGTGCCATTCCAAATACTGTTCCGACCAGTCAGTTTTAATTTGAAGCATTTTGCGGGTTATAAATATTCAAACATAATTCTAAAATAATAAACACTATGAACAAAGTTAATCTGAGAGCGTCTCCTAAGCCGCTGAAGTTATGGTACATAATAGATTTTTGAGAAAGCGCTAATTCTCACAATGGATTCCTAAATTCTAACGACTATCCAATGGCTGATTCTTTGTCACAAATCTTTATACATTGTGTTGACCTGTATTGGAGTTTTAAAGTATTGAAGATCACCCAGAATTTTGTCTAAGTTAAGTTGATTTCGTCCGAGTCGTCGGAATTATTTGAAGTTAAGTAATGACGTATCCATTTAACTAGGTGCTATATCATAAAATATTTGGTAGTATATTTTGATGTCACAGCTATTTGATATATCATAAAAAGTAAACACCCTGAAGACGATGCAAAGATTCACGGGTTACGGAAGAATTACACCGTTACTTATATAACGTACTGAATTACATTATATACTAATCGGTTTATACTTTCTTTGCCTAAAGGCTTACTTGTTTTTCTACTCAGCAGAAATTTGTAATGCAAGCGACGGAATTAATAAATCTTTTTTGTTGTAGAAAACGTTACTTTAAGAATTAGAATCTTTTCATGTCGGCATATTTTTTTACCACGAGCGCTATTTGCTAACCTGACAATGTAAATAATGCATTTAATATTTAAAAAATTAAAAGATTCAGTTGTTTTAATTAATTTATTAAATTTAATAGCGTACATGGAGAGTCACTTTTATGGCTATAGTAAGTATATAACAAAAAGTTTTCGTTGACGTATATTCATAAAATATGTCTTGAATGTATTGAAGAAGTTTATCTTATATGAGAGAATTATTTACTTTTACCAGTATGTAAGTATACTGAACATAAAAGAAAAATAACCCATTTACAATACAAACAACATTCTTTGTAAAAAAAAAAATATTGAAAAAACAAGAATCGCATATGAACTCTCATGAAAGTATTTATACACACGTAAAAGAAATATAAAGTTGGCGGCAGAAAGGAAACAGTTCGAATAAATTTGTTTAACAAAACGCAATTGAATCCCTCCCACAAGGTCTACTAACTCCATTCACTTTCTCTGTATTTTATTTCCAAAATACAAGTTGAAATATTTCGTAATGTAATTAACAGTTACCAGCAATCCATATTGACGCTTCTATTATGAAGTAATGTACAATAATACAAATGTATACTGATTACATTGGAAAAACTATTTGTTCAAGTGTAACTGTCAAACTACTGCAGATTTTTATTAAAGAATTAGTATCTATTAACAGATTACAACAAAAGGTTAAGGACTTAACATCGCGTGGAAAATATTCCCAATAAAATCTGTTGTAAGAAAACGTTTTCCAAAGATATCATTTATTTACTAGAGTTTAATTTGCTTAACGTAAAACAGTCAAAACTTGTTAACTCAGCTTACTATAATCAATAAAATATGAAAAAACAGGAAATTATAAACACTATAAATTTTTACTTATTAATAAGAATGTATACAGCTCTAACTATATATTTATTTACTTTGTACCTCAACTATTGTCTATAGTGTGCATTTAAGTCAAGGAACTTCTTTCTTCGAACAGATTATAGTAAACGTGGTTAGTTAATGTTGTTATTACACATATAATAGATATTTACCATAAATCCGTCGTGCGACTTCGTTTTTCTCGTCTTATTTTGACGCGTTTCGGCAACGAATTGCCATCTTCAGAAATCTTAATCACTCATAGGAGATCGTTAAAAAATTTAAAAACACTAAAATCATTACGGTAAAAGTGCACTTTTACGACATTGGAAACTCACAGACGCGAACATGAAAGTTTATGTTTCTCGCGTGGACAATATCGATCGACTGCTTTCGCGAGGACAATATCGATCAACTGATTCAATGTTTATATAGCCACTGATAAACCTGTTTTTCTTATTATAGCCCGTATGTACTGTGACATTTCATTTACCGGCGCCCGTGTGCAAGTATTGCCGTGTCGTACAATATGTTATGTGAAAATGTAAGTTTATCATTCAAGACATAATCACTGTTGATTTTGACGGCTTTATATATTTCGTATTCCTCAAGCGCGTCCATGTATTTTCCTTTCCTGCAGCAATGCAAAGGCTGGAAATTTGTCTCAAAATCACTGTAGTTATGATTACATAGTATCAGGTGCCTGGACATTTGCCTGGACCAGGCACCTGATACTATGTAATCATAACTACAGTGATTTTGAGACAAATTTCCAGCCTTTGCATTGCTGCAGGAAAGGAAAATACATGGACGCGCTTGAGGAATACGAAATATATAAAGCCGTCAAAATCAACAGTGATTATGTCTTGAATGATAAACTTACATTTTCACATAACATATTGTACGACACGGCAATACTTGCACACGGGCGCCGGTAAATGAAATGTCACAGTACATACGGGCTATAATAAGCAAAACAGGTTTATCAGTGGATATATAAACAGTGAATCAGTTGATCGATATTGTCCACGCGAAAGCAGTCGATCGATATTGTCCACGCGAGAAACATAAACTTTCATGTTCGCGTCTGTGAGTTTCCAATGTCGTAAAAGTGCACTTTTACCGTAATGATTTTAGTGTTTTTAAATTTTTTAACGATCTCCTATGAGTGATTAAGATTTCTGAAGATGGCAATTCGTTGCCGAAACGCGTCAAAATAAGACGAGAAAAACGAAGTCGCACGACGGATTTATGGTAAATATCTATTATATTAATATAAGCGACTTGGAAACAACTAACCTAAAATTGTTATTACACGATAGTATGTAGCTTTTAACTCAACACTAATTATTTATAATAATTAGTACATATAAAAACAAGTAGGCCTTTACTTCAAATCAATAAGGTCTGAATAAATTTCGAAAATAATTCCTGGAAATATAAGGTATTTGTTCAATACATTAAAATAAAGTTTTCATAAAACTAATACCATGTCACATAAAATGTACTCAGTCAGTAATAAGTTTGTCACTAAGTCACGTTTTGTGATCCAATAATAATTTCCCTTTAACATAAGATTCTGCTACAAGCATTGTGGCGAGGAGGATGGAAGTGGACACAGTTCCCACACAAAAGTAATGAGCTTTTCGGAGTTATGAACACTTCTCTCTCTATTTTCTATCCACAATCGGTGTTTTCTGTGCCATAAACATTTATTTAACTCAGAATTGTAGAAGATATTTCAATAAAATTATATAATTAATATATTATATTTACAATTTATGAAACTATTTGTCGCTTTTTAGTTTGTATATATAATTGACGAATTAAGCAATAATACCCAACATATTTTGTACGATGTGTTACCGCATTTACTACTGATCTTCAAGTAAAACCTAGATTATTTAAGTCGATTAAGTTTGAATACATAAAATAGCCATCATTAAGTGTAGTGAAGAAAACAATTTATTTAGGTGCGTTGCACGTGTCTCTCACATATAGTTTGTCACTCACCATGTAGAGTTTAGTTTTCAAATTTTGTATTTTACTATTTTCTGTGTATCATTAGTTCTAATTATGCGTAATGCAAACCGATCACGTGGATATTACATCAACGTTTACTGAACAGTGCAGCAGCCGTAAAATAATCTAACATACTGCATACATAATAGTAATCAAATATGATAAGCTACCTAATTATTGTTTCAGAAATTTATTTTCAATATGAGCTACAGCTCATATTGAAAATAAATTTCTAAATCATCGTTTCCTTTCATTATTGGGTAGACCTGCATAGTCACCTACACGAACTAATATACCTTCACATTTTCTGAGCGTGCTGTTAAAAGTAATAAACTGTTTATTAACATTCAAGTGAAAATAAAATATAACAAAACTCATTTAAGAATTAATTATAAAATACAAATTAATTGTAATCTTAAACACTTCAAACAAGAGCAAAATAATTCAATCAATCCTTTAGTTCTTAATAGCCTAGCAATATAATTGTTCAGGTAGCAATGCTTAGCATCGGCACCTCCTTTTTACTCTGACAGTACAACGTTACACTGACCGTCAAGTTTCTCTATCTAACGTGTCTTCCCCTGTTTCTTGTTTTACTCACTATCTCGTTCCTTCTCTCACTCTTTCACTATTTTTCTGCTTTGTAACCACTTAATTTCCTAAGGAAACACGATTATTGTTTAAAATTTTATTAATACATTAATGCAATATCTTCTACCGTGAGGTTGTCTATTTCAATCTTCTGTTCACCTTCAAATTAACCATCAAACTTAAATTTAATAATATGGGCGATTTTGTTCAGTCCTAAATGATTTAGTCGGTAAAATATTACGACTAAGTTGGACTTTATGAAAATTTTTCAATAGGATTACAGGCAAACACAATATTTTTACTTTTATTCAAGAAATAAAATACTTGACTGTTTACACCATACTATAACATTATTTGTAAAATTTCGTTTTGTAAATTTAACAACAAATTAAACCACTCTTACAGTCTGAGATAATCTAGCATTTCTGTAAATAATAACATTTAAAATAAATTAATAAAACGAGAAACGATTCTTTTTTTTAACACCTAAAAGTTTAGTTTTAGGTAGACATGTAAATAGTAATCATATACAAATAGAAAGTGACTAAATGTGCACAATTTTTTACGAAATTTAGAACGGCTTTTCATAAAACGTCATACGTATTCTGTGTTTATACACATGCAAAACATTAAAAAGTAACAGGCCTTTCAAATGTAAAGTATTCAGTAATGTGTGTCTTGTACAGAAATGAGGAACAAGGAGTGGAGCTGTAGTTAATACAAAACAATTTTGACATTCTACGTACACACAGTCTGTTGCTTCTGAGAATTCAGTACTAGTAAAGGACATTTTAATAGACTATGATGTATGTTGCTTAGTGATTAGGACACAAAGTCTCAGGTGAGCAACTGTATATAACAGAGACATACTGAGTAGAGCCAAACACCATATGCTATCACAAATCTATCCCTCGAGTAATTAACACAAAACACTTTACTGTAGGCAAACGCATATGTAACACCTGTACATTATCATGTTCTATGGCACTTTGTATTAGGTATACTTAACTAATGTAGCAAACAGTTATAAACGCTACATATTCTTATCGATGTTAGTCCTGCATTGTACGTAAAAGTTAAGTGTTTTCTATTTAACGAAATTAAAACGGTTAGGTGTCTCATTTGTCTGTAGCGTGTGTAATGAAAGAAACCTACAAATTTGCAAATCTGTTTTGTATATTGCAAATATGTATTTTATATTACGTATAAAACTCAATTGTTTAAGATATTTTTAAAAATTGTGTACTATCATTAGGCCTATTAAATGTATTACTTGTATCAAATAATATATGTTAAAACGTATTGTAAAATTGGTAACAGAATTTATTATTTGACCTGGATTCATAAATTGTTCCTTAGAAACAATTTATGTAATTGTGCGTTAATTTTTGTCCTTCATACTGTACTAGCTAGGTTCTACCGGTGCTATTCCACAGAGCGGAAGCACGGACATACAAAATTAAGGTGAATACAAAGGGAGGACAGTCATAGTCAAGAAAGTAACCATCCGTTAGTGAAATTATGTTGTTGTCATTATTATTGTTTTTTTATTATTATTGCTGAACAAGACAGAGTTCGTGTTCCTCATCCCTACTATTCTCCCCATGCGAATAGGATAAAAAGTTGTGGAGACAAAATGGGCTACTAAATACATAGGAGTTATGGTAGACTATAAGTTAGGCTGCAACAGGAGTCACCTTCCTAAACAGTCTTATGGCAAAAGTCAGCAGGCCAAAGCCTAGTAGGCGAAGACTGTTAATGAACGCGATCCAGTTGATCATTTTGTATGGGGGGGGGGGAATTGCGTGCCAAATCCAAATGCCAAGGAGGCGTACCGTAAACGGTTAACGCATGTACAGAGAAGAGGCTCATTAAGAGTTGCTTCTGCATACCGTATGGTCTCCGAACCGACCGTTCTAGTCATTGCGGGAGTAATTCCTGTCGTTCTCCTTGCTAGGGAGCAACAGGCTGTACATAGATGGAAAAGAATATTCGGAAAAACTGCAATACAAGAGGAGAGAAGACGCACTCTTGAAACATGTCAGATGTTGTGGGAGCAGTTGACTCGAGGAAAGTGGACAGCAAGGATCATCCCAGAAATTAAGAAATGGATGGAGAGAAAACACGGGTAAGTAGGGTACTACCTTACTCAGTTTCTGAGTAAGCATGGATATTTCCGCGCCTGTCTGTCAGGCTGGGCAAGGCACCGATGACCCAGTGTCTTTTCTGCTCTGGTGAAAATGACGATGCGCACCACACCCTTTTTCGTTTGCAGTAGGTGGGATCAAAAAATTGGATGCAGAGTTGTGTCATCTAACACCGGATACCATAGTTGACGTCATGCTGAGGCAGAAAAACTCCTGGGACCGGGTGTCACATTACATCGAGACAATCCTACGAATGAAGAAGACCGATTTAATTCGTAGCGCGACACAGGCACATAAAAGAATAACACTGTAGGAGCGAAAGGCACGGCCTAGCTTGAAGTAATGTGAAAACGGTCCCGGGATAGCGCTCAAAGGTATGAGGAGGTGTTTTCCGTTGATAGTGCGAGAAGAGAGTCAAACATTATGGGCTGTTGGCTTATATGCTTAAATAGCATTTCCACCTAAACAATAACAAAAAAGTGCAATATTATTATTATTAGTAGTAGTAGTAGTAGTAGTAGTAGTAGTAGTAGTAGTAGTAGTAGTAGTAGTAGTAGTAGTAGTAGTAGTAGTAGTAAACATATAATAGTAGTAGTAGTTGTTGTTAAATTGTTATTTTTCTTACATTTTCTTTGTTAGCTACTATCAGTATTTTTATCGCTATTTTCCTGTGTCAGAGGGATTATGCAACATTTCTAACACAATTTTTACCCTGCAATAATTAAATCTGTTCGGATTATTTGGCATGCTTGCAAGATGACTAATATTTGAACATAGAGTAAGTATTTTTGCATACGTAGTTGCAGCTGAGACAGGTTGGTTACCAAATTTTATTTACAAAACATCTTGTCGTGATTTTCAGCGATATTACTTCAACATAGTTGAATCTTCGTGTATTCACCGGCCTGTAAACCATACTTCGATTTTATGATCCGCAGCACACATAATGTCTGTGATCTAGGCTTCTTATTTTTCAGCTCATACAGAACTATATCTATTTTACTGGCTGACATACTGTCATCTTAAGTTATAATGTTTGTAATCATAATAACACTATTCTGTTTACTTAAACATCTGAAACAATAATTAGGCAGCTTACTATATTTGAATATTATTATGTACGCAGTAGGTTAGATTATTTTGTACAGTTGTTGAGTTGTGCGTCAGTTCAATTAAAACGATAAAAAATAATATCAGATACTTCCAGAAGTATTTATAATTTGATAATATATAATATTTTACAATCATAATGCAAGAACTGATTGAGTTACGTATAAAGAAATGATGAAAATAATAATAATATAATTAATTATACGGGTCATTGTTATATAGTGCCGTCGTGTGAGTGGAAGACATATATTCATTATTGTGCCTTCGTGTAGTAGCCTATGTGTTTTATTAGTGCATGTTGGTCAGGTAATTCGTGTCTTGTATTTATTACAAACGTGGCCAATTAGATTTATGTATGCGTTTAGGGGTTCAAAATAATTTTTCTCAATTATTTTTACTTCTCGCCCTTTTATAAATTATTCGCTACAAATATAATGTTATTTATTAAATAATAATAATAATAATAATAATAATTGATTTACGAGAGAGTAAAGATATTTCTTGCATCAGTTACTTCTTTTGATTGGAATAACTGAAATATTTTAGCAAAAATAAGATCAAAAATATTTCGATGAGGAAATCAAAAGCTGATAAAAAGGCGAGAAAGCTATGAGCATATATAATCTTAATTCACTAAGTATGTAACAACTGACAGGGCAATGTAAGCCACGCTATAGTTAATGTATTAATGTTGTAATATTTCATGATGACAAAGTTTTGTTACAAATATGAGTTTACATTAAAGCTCCTACATTAACCAGTGACTGCTGCTTCCTGAAGAACAAAGATTAAATTTACAGTTAAAAAAAATGAATCATGACGGCTATGTAATGATATTATTTGTCATTCTTGTGAATAGTATTTCCTTTGTACATATGTCTGTGGATTCATATAAATTTTATGTGCTGTAACACACTGCATTGTTATGTAAATAGGTTTCGCATGTGCTGTGGCCACAACTCACTGTCGACATAAAGTAACAGCACCTCCCCTGTCTCTGTGAAATATGCTCCAGACACATTGTCAGTGAGAGAGTTGTTTACGTATGTATAAATTCTGCGTGAAGACTAAAAAATGAATATCAAAACCATGAACAGAAATATAAAAAGCAAGAGAATAACTCAATACTTCGCGTTCCTTACTAAAAAAATATAAGCAAAGATAAAAAATAAAATAAGCAAATAAAGAAAGAGGGAAAGAGAAAAAGAATTAGGGAGAGAGAGAGAGAGAGAGAGAGAGAGAGAGAGAGAGAGAGAGAGAGAGAGAGAGAGAGAGAGAGAGAGAGAGAGAGAGAGAGAGAGAGAGAGTAAAATAATGAGAAGACATAAGACTTAGCAAAAAATATGGGACGGACCTGTACATATTTAGAGATATGGCAGCTTTATTGACTCCGTTCAGAGTTTAGTTTCAATTGCTACTCTTCTGTTCGAGGAGCTGTAAATGTCTTGTAGGACTTGATATATTAGAGATATCAAAATGCTTTGTTCAGTACTCAGTGATCAGGTGCTTGACTCTAATTTACGATAAGGCTGGAATTAAAAATACTGCAACAGAATTAACTTGACCAATAATAAAAGTATGTAACGCCGCAGAAAACAATCCTTTGCCCGAGACTACAACATCTTGCCTTGAGGGACGCCGACTGTCACTCTTTAGTTGACTAATAGGGCAATGGTAACAGAGTTTTAATAAAAGTCTGTGAACAGCTTGTAAGCACACCGTAACCCACGGTGATACCGTTTGTGACAACGGTGAATGGCTCTACGTTATTGAATAGCGAATGATAGCGTCAGAGCAGAAGGACACGCTCTTAGCTACGGTACTCCATGGTTCTGACGCGGAGGTGTGTTTAATTTCCCGATACTTATGGTAGTAGCAGTTTCTTTTTAATTCTAATCCTGAGCTTGAGGTTCCCCTAGAAACCTTCGTCATAACTAATTCTCTTTCTCGATAGATAAAAAAGTAGGAACTACTGTATTATTATTAATATTGAAATGATTCTGGTGTAATTTGGAACTATCCTAGGGTCTTGTAAAGAAAACAGAGTTTGGGAGCCGCTAAAGTAAGCAGCTTTCTTATCGTTAAAGCATCACAAAAAACATCACATAAGCCGTAATGGTCTGTAGAGACCATAGTAATGGTCGGTAGAGAAATGCTCAATTATTATGAGGACGAGATAGTAAAGAAATGTCCTTTTACGGTATCGTTGCTTGTCGGAGGTGGATAGTGAAAAGGGATGAACGAATGTCTTCTTCACACGTTTTAACAATCAACCGGACAAAACTATTATTAAAATTAAAAGCTGGTATTCACAGGCTGAGCGTGAGGGCTTCCATACTTTAACCTACACAGTACTTCCTGTCTTTCCAGTTGGGCAACACAGCTTATAGACGTGCTAGATTCTATCAACAACTTCATATGACTAAGGATGTCATGCTAACAGTAGCCACATTTGTCAACAAATATCGTAAAGCACAGACCAACCTATCGTATCGTATCCGCGTTTATTTATCGCCGTAAAGCACAAGATGACGACAAAGTTGAACGATGCAGAATAATAAAGAAACAGACTGCAATCAGGCCACGACAGGCTCAAAATAGAAAAAGCAACTCAATTTTTACCCAGGCTAGCAATAACAACCACCTCTACCCATGGTGGTAGGCCGGCACCTTACTGATTCCCATCATACTTCCTTTCTTAGCGTAGAGGGAGGACATTCTAAAAGACAGCCTGGGTTACAAGAAAGCTCCTGGTGCTCCTGAGACGAAATATGGATCAGAGTTGGGTTCTCTGCTTATAAGCAGTAACCTCACCGATTTTGGGGACCTGGCACTGCAGAAGATCCGCAAAAACACAAAAAATGATGGCCGAAGGGAAACCCTAAGAGTATACCTGCGAATTTGCAATCCTTTCCATAGAACATATGCTTGAGTGGAATATAGACGGTTGTGTTTTGCATTACGTTTAAATGTAAGTTGCCACTGACTGCTGTGTGTAAGTGTGTGGGGGGTGTATATAAGAGACACACTTGAAACCAGCAGAGCATTTCAGCATCAGGAAGTGCTAGAACTTTAGCTCTGTTGTTGAGCCCAATATGATAGTTAGAGAGGGTGTCGCTGCCTTTCTTACCAACAACTCTCATGCTGGGCAAGTGTCCCTTGTGCGTAGTACGTCCGCTGACTCCAATGCTGACGCTGGAAGATCTTAATGCACAAATTTGGGACTGTTCCACTGCGAAGAAAACCGGCTCTAAAAGAGAAGAATTGCCATTTACGAATGAACTGGTCATTTGTAATACCGGTGACAGCACATATTTTACGAGCCGGAGTGGTACTTTCTCAGCCAATGCTCTATCTCTATGCAGTCCGACTTTTTCTCCGTGCCTCTCGTGAAGAGTTATTTCTGATCTCCATGGAAGCGGACACTTTCCTTTGCTCTCACCACTAGAATCCCGACTTTTTCTCCGTGCCTCTCGTGGAGAGTTATTTCTGATCTCCATGGAAGTGGACACTTTCCTTTGCTCTCACCACTAGCATCCCGACGAGGGAGGTGCAAGTGCCAAGGAGGTGCTACATGTACAGTGCCAAGTGGACTGGCTTTGCAGAAAATTTACGAAATGTAGATGTTGTTGGCGAAGTAGAACAGAACATATGTCGTCTAACTGCTTCCTTCACGGGAGCTGCTCACACTCACTTCCCGCGGAATAAAGGTTCTCTACGAAGCACGGCACTGCCGTGGTGGAATGCGGAGGTTAAGCAACCGATCTCAGAGAAGCGGAGTGCTTTTACCAGATTTATACGGGTGCCGACTCTGGACAACCTGATCGCTAACGAACCGTCTTAGATCCTCAACTCGGAGAAAGTTTCTGGCTGAGAAGAAATTCGTTAGGAAGATTTTAGTGTCCGGCCTCACCCGCTCGAGCCCACCAGCAGAAAAAGTCAGGATAAAGATACGGGCAATTGGTTTTCAAGCCTTTGGCTGCCCTTGAACATGATCAGCAGTGATGTCCAACAAAGATGAATTGTGCACATATTATGACACAGTTAGTCGTTCTAATAGCTGTAGAGAAGATTCAGGCAAAAAGAGGATACAGAGGAAGATGGTTTAGGCCAGGGTTGTCCAAACTACGGTCCGCGGCAACCCGGCCGATGCTGCGTTCAGTTTTTAAATAGATCGTCAAAATACTTCAAATATTATAACATTTTAATAAATACAGTAAGTAAACAAGAAATAAGTTCAGTAAAATGTTATAATATTTTGTACAAGTTTAAAACATTTACGTGGTTAATGTTGCAAGAAAAATGCTTTCAATGTTTGGATCGACTTATATGTGGGAACAAACGTTTTCAAAAATGAACTTTTTAAAACCAAAGTACAAGACTAACTTGTCAGACGAATATTAAAATCCATTCTAGTGATAGAACTATCAAAATTTGACCAAAAACGGACAGAAATTATATGCCGGAAGCAACTCCACACATCCCATACGTACATAAGAAAGCCCAAAAATAATACATAAGAAATATCTTTGAATGTTATTTTTCCTTACTTTTATTTACATTATTTTGAATAAATGAATTTGTTTTCTTTGGATAAGTCTGCTTAAATTGTATATAAATACCGTAACTATACCAATTTTATTGACTTTATTATTTCGTAAAATTAAAAAAAAAGTTTCTATATATATTGTTAGCCCCCCTGACTTACAAGATTTTTCAATTCGGCCCTCAAATGAAAAAGTTTAGAGACCCCTGGTTTAGGCTTCGGAAACGCTGAAAATCGTTTGTACAATATCGATGAAGAAATTAAACTTTGCCATAAACACCTCAGCGGAACTAGATAATATTTCTTACACATAAATCAGTTATCCTTTTTACACTTGAGCTTTTTCCACTAGCCCGACATTAAGCGTTCATTGGAATGCACGAGTGACATCATAAGTTGCTACTGAGCTTTCTTTCATAGAGACGTGTCTTACAAACGCATGTGAACTGGATGGCAGTCGCTGAAAACAGACAGGCGCATGCGCATTTCCAGCGTTGTACATCCACTCAATCAGCTGGTGTTTGTGCGTTAGATCTTTTCAACCAGTATAACGTTCCAACCCTGCACGTACATCCGATAGTGCCATCTGAAGTACCACCATGACTGCTTAAGAGACCAGAGTGTCGTTTGGATTTAACCGATACAGAGAAGTCAGCAATACCAATCTTTATGTAGGACCTTCGATTTTTGACTAACAACCTTTGATTGTCGACTAAAAAGATCACGTCCTGCTTTATAGTGACGCGTCAATGTCAGCAAACGGAATGGGGAGCGTATTTGTTGTTCAGGGAGCCTGATACTATTTTAGACATTGTTGAGAGCCACAAGTTACACTACCGATTTACATGCCGGTTGGTACTGTGACCATTAACGACTGAGACTATCTTTACAGACTAGCTGAGTTTCATCACAGCTTTGGCCAACAGAAACACAGTCGACCCGCTACTTCAACAGATAGGGGCCCGCTGCCATGTGTTACAACATCAGGGTTTATAATTTACATTTATATGAGTGCGAAACGCTGTTGAAAGTTCTTCAATAGACAACTTTAATATAAGACCTGCCGATTTGAAGATTAATGCCACATCAGCAATACTTTGCTGGCAACAAATATGGAACAGCTTACACACAAAACGGCGAGTGGTAAAAGAATATCGGCGTACGGCAACATGCAAGAGAACGTAGTCAACGTAAACAGGTTTGTCTCACATGTAGGATACAAGAATCTGACATCGTTGTACTTGCTGCAACCTGAATAATACCGTCGTGTATGTACAGTGGCAGATTACTCACAGTAAAGCACAATATACAGGAGTGCTCTGTTTTTCGAGCGGTGTCAGAGATGATCTGAGAACAGACGTCGCTGATGAGACGATAGCGATTGAGAGGTCTCTGTCGTTCTTGAAGGCGGCTAACTTGATTAACCGGTTATAAGACAATTATTCTCGGGGGCAACCAATATCAGCACCAAATGAATTCCATTTCTTTTTTTTTGTGATTATTGTTCAAATATTGGAAAACCATGAAACTGACAGAGGCTACATTGGGACGAGGAAACTGCCTTTCCCTTATCTTTTACTGAAATTATGTTTGCCAATATCCGCTCTTCAGGACCAATGTAGAAAACCTTTGAGCTCCAGAAATCGTGTCAAGCGCATCATCAACGCGAGTTAGTGGATAGCAATCTTTCTTTTCTCGTCGTTCATCTACAGATAGATTATGCAGGAACTTAGACCACTGTCCTTCTTCGCTGTCAACCTACTGGAGAAGATGAAACAGTTGACGAAGGGTCGATAATACCCTGCTCTCAACATATACTATATTAGCCGAGACATTTCCTGCTCCTTAACTAACGGAGGTCTTTGAAAAGATTGGCGTATCGGTGTTATGTCGCCCGTACAGATGTATATACATGTACAGATGCAGTGTTGTATAAGAGATCACAACGCGTTTGAAGTGTCACGTAGACACACACAAGTTATCGTAAGCTCAGCATATACATTGACACTGCTTGGCGATAAGATGAATCATTCTTCACATGGGTCTTTATAATTTTTAATATATTCAAGTTATAACAGATTACGTATAAATGAAGAGTTGGGTAAGGTGCATTGACAAAGTCGGTACATTCAGTGGTTCAGTGAACAACTAAATATTTAAACTATAAGTTGAAATTCTCTTGACTTCCCGTATCATTAGAGATAGTTCACCTTTTGAAATAAAATATTCGGAAGATACAAAGAATATATTTGCTTTCCTCTGCAAAAAGAACAACGGAAAAAATAAGGTTACAGGGATGTATATAAGGCGCTGTCAGATCTTTGATAACTCAACGTGTGTTTCCTTTGAATTCGCAATTCCGTTCGTTCTCATATGACTGACACATCTGTAAACAACCCGTTACTGGTACTGTGTAAAGACAAAAATACAGCGTTGTTGCTTTTCAAGTTTTTCTATATGTTTTTATTATACGAAGTATAACGTAGATTTCTATTCAAACATTTTAAATGTATAGTTTTAAAATTTTGCGCCAACCGTTATTATTTAAGAATATAATTTTTCTAGCGTTACTACGCAAGCGCTACTAGGCCTCCACGCAAAGTTTATTTATAATTCTTATATTAATCTTAAAATTTAGTATATTTCACATTTTACAATAAAAATGTACTATTTGTACTTACTTTTTGTTGGTTAATTATTTAACGATTGTATAAAAAATATTCCCTGTCAAATTAATTATCATAGGTTTATACTCCAGTTTAATGTTTTCAATTATCGTTTATGCTTCCAAAACGTCTTATCACTTTTGGCACATTCATATGACATACACAATTGCAATGTCTAAATCAATATCTACATGATTATATGTAATATATACGAGCAAGTAATACAGTTCAAAATATGAAATAACTTTCCAATGACTGTGTGTGTGTGTGTGTGTGTGTGTGTGTGTGTGTGTGTGTGTGTGTGTGTGTGTGTGTGTGTGTGTGTGTGTGTGTGTGTGTGTGTGTGTGTGTGTGTGTGTGTGTGTGTGTGTGTGTGTGTGTGTGTGTGTGTGTGTGTGTGTGTGTGTGTGTGTGTGTGTGTGTGTGTGTGTGTGTGTGTGTGTGTGTGTGTGTGTGTGAATTCTCTATGTATTGATAGAGGAGTAGAGGACAATTGTTACTGATTGTGAACGACATTTGGCCATTATTTAAATGAATGAAAACTATCCACAACGTTGCATCCACCATTACAATATTAGACTGGTTTTAAGTAAATACAATTTTTGTGTTCTCTTGAAAGTTCTCCGTTCAATGACCCATTTCTAAGTAACGAGTTTACCTTGCTTACAAACTAGCATTGCAAAAAATATAAGATTTAAAAGTTTTAATAATTTACATAATACAAATTCTCCTAAAATAGCTAAACCAGTACTCTTTGGCTATTTATAATATAAGGTATTGTTTTTGTCCGTTTTATATAAGGTGATGACCGTGTTGAAGTCGTCGATTATCGTTCTCGTAATGGAAAATTCCTAAACACAAGATATAAATATTACTAATATATTACAGCATATAAATTGATTTTAAACTGACGAACGATTTAAGGTGAATAATAGGTCGGAAGATAGTAGAGAAGTCACTAAAGAAATCGTCATTGCAAACGCCGCTGTAAAGATAAAGAAGGCATTTCCTAGTATACCGAGAATATGAAAACATTAAAAGTTTTAATAAACTGGTAATTTTAAAAATTTAGAATAACTCAGAACACGAGACGATTATTGCAGACATTTAAAAATAATAACAGCTATTATAAATAGTTTCGCATGTAAACTTGCAGTTATAACAAAATCGCAAAACTTTATGTAATCAGTAAAATCCAATCCTCTTTAGCAAAATAATTAAAATTTTTTACATACATAATAAAGGGAAAAATTGTATATATAAATATTAAATAACACATTAAAAATTAATGTACTAATTAAACTAAAGTGACAGATATTGATAATGTTATTAATTTTTGTATAGTAGTAATTGCTGAGTAGGCAATGCAAATTGTTAAGTATAAAAAATATTATTACTCATGAGAATAGGCGTGTGTTTGTGTACTTGGAAACATAATGCATAATTTTTGTAATACATCATATGGAGATGTATTACCTACTTCCTTAACCTACTGCCTTATCGACTGCCTTAACCTACTTAGGCCTATAATGATCCAAACTCACTTGTAATTAAATACTTACAAAGAAAATGTTCATTCATACACATTTCGTGACTTTCATTCTTCCTTATTCAAATGTACAAATTGTGTTTCAGTGTTATGCCGTCAAAAGGAATGCTTCTCGTTGTTATTCACACTTACATGTATCTTTTTATGTTACTGTTAGTATACTGCTTATAAATTATTCATTTCATTATTTTTAGTATTTCCAGTTTCAAGTTAACCAACAATTATTTTAAAATAAACTTAAAAATTTAAGAATGGTAATTTTCCGTGCAAATATTATACATAACCTTCCGTCGAGAACTATGTTTGAAGGTTGTATGAGGAACCCGGTTATCTTTTTAAAACACACCGGTGGTTTAACTGAGCGGAGTAACAGCGAAATGAGCGACCACACGAGAGGAACAAAGCCTCAGTGTACTGTTTGCATAGTTAATAGCATCAAAGAGAATTAAATTGTCAATGGCAAATGTCATTGTTATTTATATTACAGTTGTTAAAACACACACACACAAACAGATATATGTATATTCATTAATTGAAAAATACACTCAAACTAATGTGCAAGATACAACTGAATTAAAATCTAGGAAATATCTGAACCGTTAAAACCCATGGCTTACAATTTCTTGCTTCAGACAGCATTTTCATTAGTAAAATTACCAAAGTGTTACGTAACTTGAATATTGTTCATATCAAAGTAGATTATTAACAAATACCACAGCGAGAAATACAGAGGTGTTTGAGCCACTAGAAGAGTGAGTAAAGGGGAGGAAGTGAAAGACAGTATGTAGGGAGAGAGAGAGAGAGAGAGAGAGAGAGAGAGAGAGAGAGAGAGAGAAACTTTTTTGACTTTAAATACTTTATTGAACAACAAGCGCTGCTTCTGACCTGTTTTATTGATGACTACCACAATCTTCTAACATTTTAATCTTTTACAACTTCAAACACAAATATGTTAGTCTTGTAGCGAGTACGACCTCGGAGATATAAAATGGTACAGTCAGAAGTACGTATTACGTACGCTCCATTTTGTCGGAAATAGTGAGGGTTCATTCCGTGCTTAAAAATCAACATCTCTGCGACCACGCTTGGATCACTGTAATTGAAATTCGTAGAGAAAAGAGTCACACCGTTGCGATTAAAGTTTTAAATAAATGCTAAATAATTATTAAATAAGTTATTAAATAGTTATTAAATAACATTAATTTTCTGGGAAAATATACTGCTTAAACAATGAAAGAAAGTGTAAGTACTTTTGAAACTACAAGTGTGTCAAATATTTTAAATAAACAACACATAGCAACTTAATTTTAAAAATACTTAACTTTATGATACTTAATAACATGAATAATTTTATATATATTGCCTTTCAAATTTGTAATATTTACTAATATTGTTAATTAGTATCGGTAATTTAATATGCAGTGTTCATAATATCTTTCTGAAAATTTAAGAGAAATCTAAGCAAATAATTCTCCAATCATTGCTGTCTCTCTTTCTCTCTTTCTCATACCTTTCTTAACCTCATACACTGTCTCTTACTTCCTCCCCCTTACTCACTCTTCTAGTGCCTCAAACACCTCTGTATTTCTAGCTCTGTACACCAGTATAATTTCTCTTTACGCTTTTCACGTTAGTTATTCATTAAAGTGCACTTTTGTGACTGTTACATTTAGAATAATGTTGTACGGAAAATGAAGATTAAAAATCTAATTCAAATGTTTCTAGACACCACAATTTTTAAACAAGAAATTTATCTGGAAATTTACGAATTCATCTACTTTCTAATTTCACTGGTCATTGCTTTTTCTGTTAATATACGAGAAAGTGTTTTCGCGTATATTTAGTAAGTGTTTAGAGTTTAGTATTCAACGGAGAAAAAATTAATTAAAGGAGATCAACACAATTCTTTCTATACTTTCCTTTCTAACTTTTATAAGCATTTGTAATCATTTTATATGATTGAGACTAAGACCGTGAAACAAAGGAGGAAGTTATTAAACGCAGATAAATCAATAATTACAACTTTTGTGAGCATTTCTTCAATCTCTCCACTGTTACAATAGTCCTCTTAGTTATACATATGTCTAGACGCCACTAAGACCCAACAAGTAATGTAAGTCAACACGATCTATACCTAATTACAATAGTGTAACAGGGAAATAAAACGTCTTTGTAAATAAATAAATCTTAAACTTCCACTAAAATATCTTTACAATCAGCGCATTGTACATACCGTTAACCTACTTCGCGGCATTCAAAAAACCTTTGCCACAGTTCTGAATGACTCCTGAGTAATAAATTCTATCTGGTTACTTCAAATACATGGCAAGCATCATGCAGGTTACGGACGATATTTATCAGCATCAAATAACATTGGACTTTACCTAAGCCTATTCGTCATGAACTGACATTCATCCAGAGTGCTTTGGTTTAGAGACGGCACTGGAATTCCTTCCATCCACTTCTACAAACCTTGGTACATAACTGGCAAACACCACTTTTTCGACATTACTGCTCCCCCTATTTCATCTCCACTCTTTTGTATAACATTCTCCTCAGGATTGTTTGTTCTTCTATTCTTTGCAGTTCCGGTACGTTTTTAGTCTCTACTGCCACATTACGTTCAACTGCCTTAGTTTTTGTTACATTGATTATATTAGTGTCGTCTTTACATTTACCATTCGTACAGTGCAATGGAAGTACAACAGGGACAGTATAGGCTATGCACTAATATAACGGCAGGTGCAGGTAAACACACAACATTTTTAAAATTATATATAAATTTTATGTATGTAAAATTTTGTACATTCTATATAAAATATATATAAATTTTCAAGGTGCTTAGATAAGAGAAATAAAGTTGTTTTTTTGGTTTTTGTAGCACTAATAGCCTACTATTGCTCTTAGAAATATTAGAATAACCGTTTATTGTAATGTAGACATGGACATGGCTATACCGAGGAAATTGCTGCCACTGCACGAATATTAAATACGTTCATATTCTACGTGACATTTTGTATAGACGTACGCCTCTGTACTCACACAGACACACATCTTCGTATACACACCTACGCGCAATTCTTTTATTCACATTTCGAAGACTGAGCTTTCACTTTCCGTTTGCAATGCTTTAGATTTTAAATTGTGCGGTTACGTATATTTATATTTAATTTACTTGCTTAATCATATAACTAACATTAAAAAAAGTTAAAGCTTATCAGCTACATGCATACCGCAGGCATTCTGGAGTTATACTGGTTTTGCAACCAGGTTGTTTAGTTTATTTCTTTAAGTACATAAGGGAAAGTACACTATGTTATGAATAGAATTCAATTTTGTAAAATTATTACAAAGTAACAAACATCAAAATATTATAAATACATAAATACAGAAAACTTAACCAATAAGGGGGGAGCACTTTCATGAAAATCGAAAAAATATCGATTTTTTGTTTAATTTTTTTTTTTGGCAGAATAGAATCTTCCCATTAATATGGTATATAAATCATTTTGATATCATAATTGGAAGTGCCTTACAAAAAAATTTCCCCTACCTATGTTTCGTGTAAATTTGGCACACTATAGTCTATACTCTATATACCCTTTGCAGTTGATTTTGACCTTGGTATTTAGTTTCCAAATCAGAATCTGTTTGCAAACAGCCTTTAAGGAAAGCTGTAGAGGAAGCAATATCTGCCACATGCCTGGAATCGGGGAAAGTATTGGACATAGAAATACATTCAAAATTTTCCTTATGTAGCAATAAATTAATTAACATTCATGAAGAAGGATGTTCTGCCAACTTTGCTAGAACCAGTGGGGCTATGGAGGTAGCCGGAGGTGTAAAGATATTTGAACGTTCTGTGGCAACCTACAGTGTACGATACACAGACTACCTCGGTGATGGAGACACTAAAGCATATTTGGAAGTGTGTGAGAGAAAAACCATATGGACCTGATATAGAAATTAAAAATTGAGTGTAGCTCACATACAGAAAAGGACGGGCACAAGATTAAGAACTCTGAAAGCAAAGACAAAAAGGCTTCCTTTTGGTACTCTGCTCGGAGGTAGAAATCGAATGGTTTCTAAGGTATAATTCTAAAATTACAATCCTACTATGGTTTACCTATTAGGAGAAATAGTGAGTTTGTCAAGAGCATGAAAGAAGCCATATGGGCTCCATACTTTCCTGTTATGGCATCCAACGAAACACTACAAAATCATGCATTGTGTCCAAGAGAGGAAACAACTGGTGCAAATTCAACTTGCCAAAGCTTCAAAAGAAACCTATGATCATAAAAAACACTTTCATCTGCCTGTAAATATCATGAGCTTCATAAAAGCTATCATTCAAGACCTTGTCAAGCCAGAATTACTCGAAAAATGTCTTCAGGGCAGGACCCAGAATGTACGTGAAGCCCTCAATAATGTTATTTGGACCTACGTAGCAAAAAAAGTTTTTGTTGGAATGAGTACCTTAAAATTTGGTGTTTATGAGGCTGTCACAACATTTAATGATGGCCACATTGGTAAGTGGATGCTATTCAAGGAATTTGGCTTGAGATCTTGAAAACACTTTACAAACATGATGATGGTCCTGGATCGGAGGCGAATAACAAAAGTTGAGACTGCTCAACAAGAGCTAGAAAAAAAGATAAGGAGACACAAACATATGTTAAAAAGAAGATCAGAAGATCATTTTGAAGAAGAAGAAGCCCAAGCACCATCATTTCGTCCAGGAATGTACTAGAAGGTAAAACGAATCACATTTATAGTGTAGTTTTTTTTAGTTTTTCTTCGTTTTCCGAAAATGAGCTTTTTTAAAACTTATGTACTTTTTTCTCAAAAACTATAAAAGATACTACCCTGACATTTTTACTGCTTGTGAAATTAATTAAGTTGTATATATGGATCTAAAATAATTAAAATATCTTAAGAATTCTTGAAGTAAAAACATAAGTATAAACTTCAAAAAAAATTATTTTTTTCGTAGAGAGGATTAAAAAAACATTTAGTATATTATAAATTATCATAAACTAAACTTTTTAGTTCCACTTTTGTAAAAAGGTCCAAGCTAAATAACAAAAAAAAACTCCAAGCTGATATCTTTTACAGTTCATGAGAAAAAGGTACAATCGTTAACATGGTCGCGTATAGGGAAAAGTGCTCTCCTTAAACAGTTAATAACTAAGCATCGTTACCGCAGTAGAAATAACTTATTGAGTGTTTGTTATTCTCGTGTTTCCCACTTTACGTCAGCGATACCATCGCAATAAAATATTTTATAGAGCTATGAGATTACCCGTCCAGTAAATCAGTACTAAAGAAGTTTGCAGCATTTTACTGATATACTAAATTTCTGGAATCCTGAAAATGTAAAGGACTGTCTCACGAAACAACAAAATAAAACCATAACAAATGTAATCAACGGGGCAAAAATATAAAGACTTTCAAATTTCTAAATTATATAATTTCTGAATTAACAGCCTCATCAGTAGCTCAACGTTTGAGTTTACAGCGCTATAATTGTATATCAAATAATCTAGATGCACGTGAATTTAGAACACTTGTTATATTTAAAATTTGCATGTGGTAATTTATAGAAGAAAATAAAAGGAGTAGGTAGAAAGAATATGCCATGATACGCGATCGTCAGAAGGTTAAGAATGCGCTACAGAAAAAACAAATTTCCGAAAAGTAAAATCACGTTATATGCATTATAATAAATAGATATATATTGGTTATATTCTGAAATAAAAAGACTTCATTTTAAATTTCAAATAGAAAACATTAATATTGTGTGTATTTAGTAGCATACATTTAGTTTCGGAAATCTAGATGTGTAGTAAGTCAATATCTTGAAAAATGGGTGTGACAAAATGGATGATTGAGAAGAAGCAGAAATTTTAATACTGCATGTGCGCACAAACAAGAATGGACTTACGAGCATATTTTGATACATAGAGTCTGAGCCGCTCATGGAGGTTATACATTCCAAGTTTACACAGCTCACAAATTTGGAACACATATACAATTATAGCAGTCAAAAAATTAAAAATTTAATTTTCGTGCTTGACCAGTTGTTCTCACGCTACGGTGGCAGTGACTCTAAGAACAGAGCCATAAACAAAGTAATTGGGGTAGGTGACAACTAACGCCCTATCATACAATAGAAGCGCGTTCGGTACGAGGCAACAATAAGAAGTGACGACTTGAGTTGACAGGAGCGTACCAACGGAGAATTATGACACCGTAACAATTTGAACAATGTACTTGGCTCAGCCGGACGTTTACACAGAATCGAAGCGAGCGTGCATTGAGGGTGCAGCTAAGTAACGAGGTCACTATACAGAAAACGAGACGAGAGACAAAGGGTTCAGGACGTACTGCAGTCTTTAGAAACGATCCAAACAAAAAACTATGAAGAGAACCAGCGTCAAGTCACAGCGGGATATACGCTTAAGTGACAAGCTGAAATTTACAACGAGAAAGCGTGGAGGTTACAACCGTCGACACTGGATGGAAAACTGTTAATTGCCATGACACAGAGTTTCTGTAACGAACAATACCCGGGATATTAAGAGTAAACCCTTGCTGGAGACTCGAACAATGAGTTGATTGACACGCGGGGAATGGCTTGCATTTCCCAGAACGAAAGTGACGCCTGGACAAGACGATTCAAAGGACATCTCTAGCTACCTATCAGAACAAAGTATTTCACGAGAGAGAGCGAAAAGAGGCCCGTTTCCATAGCAACTATCAGAAGAACAAATCAGTGGGTAGAAGACTGGAGGAATTCGAGATGGTGGGAAACGACTTCGAGAGAGGGTAGAGTTTCAGCCTATCATGGTAATCTTAGGCGTGGACAAGCCAGAGACCAAATTTCTAGTAGGGAGACGTTAATTCACAATGGAACAGTAATTCACAGGGAACAGTAATTCACAATGTGCGTGAACGTGGTAATCATATCTATAAATCACTATAACCAAGACACTTTTATTCAAAGGAAATATTAATTAGCCACATTAATAATACCTTTGCGTAGTCACACAAAGAACACACAGAACATTTAATCAAACATGGATATGCGCGGAGACAATTTGGAGCGTGTGAACATAGAATAACACAAAACACTATTCTGTTAACGACGCGAGTGAATAACAAGTGAAAGTGATCATCACCATCGCAATTCAATGGAGCAACATTTCCAACGATCATCATCACCTGGAGACAGCACCGATGGATTAACGGATTAACTAAACCAAGTAACTCTTTATGATCTTGTTAACATAACTAACTACTGTCCTGTCTCTTTCCAAGAACCTAACCCTGAGCAAATATGAGAAAAGTTATTAAAAGAAGGTTGCATTCAGTATATATATTTATGTTCTATTAAAGCCGTCCATCTGGGTGAATGAACGCATTAGGTAGAATAATATTATTTGATTTGTTGTATGCATTTTATATATGTTGTATGTATTTACAGGTACCAGGAAGATATTTATATGTTTGTTATTGAATAAAAAATGTTTAACATATAATAAATTAGTACCTAAGCAATCAATCAATAATGCGTTCATCATTCTCAGTAAACCCTGTGTAATTCACAAGTCACATCACTATTATAATTTAATATTAAACACCTAAGTAAATTAGTAGATTTGTACCTTAATTACGTTGTGGTAATTAGCTGATGAAGGGTCTACTCATTCACCCTTACATCAGTAAGAATTAAGAAAAGTAAAATATTAATTAAACCCCAATAAACCGTATAAAATTGGCGCTCCCACAACACGGGGCTATCTAAAGTATATTTTATATAATTAGGGTAATCTATTAATTTATGACCCAAATTTACCTATATATTATTGGCGCTCCAAGATCGTGGGGCACGGCAAACATAATTAATTAATTAATTGCCAATTCCATTTATATACAGCGTACAATGTAGCCTACGTCATATTTAATACATTAAGTTAAATGGAAGTAAGTAGGCAAAGTTGTTTATTTATCATAAATTTTTATTGAGCATAGATAATTGTATATGAGCAATTATTTCTGTTACGTTTTCAATTTCTGTAATATTTATGCCAGTATTTTAAACCATTATCCAATTCCCAATTTCAAGTAGTTTTTATTATCATTGACTAGTATTTTTAATCATTGACAATTTGTTGGCAAGTATAACCAGAAGACAGAAATAAATCTGTTTACAATTATCTCTGCTTAGAGATACTGTAGTACTGTAGGACGAACCTGAAAACACATTGGTAATGTGTAGAGTTGAATGGAAGCATATTCGTCACACTCTGATGTCTCTATGTGAATCTCCTCTAAATTTTTCCGCTTTTCAACTGATCAAAACGTCTTGATTTTTACTTCTGTTTCTAGAGATCCTATAACTTAACAGCTTTTGTTTTAAGACAGTCGTACGTAGGACACTTAGATACAAACCTGTTTGCTCAAACTTTTAACGCTTCAATATGAAATTTATAAATACAATTTTGTAATGCAATAAAATTATAAATAAAATAAGAAAGTAAAGTTTACAAAAAAAACATACCCTTCGTTCTAAAAAGTTATCTTAATTTATATTAACTGCCATTTATTCTAGTTGACTTACTAGAACAAACTTATGAAGATTGCTTTTCCAGTAAGTGTGTCCAAGGTATAAGTGTAAACATTTCAATATTAATTTATATATGGCGCGGGCCGGCACAATGGTAAAACTTGAGACTCACAATCTCAACCTCAGCCTGCCAATCATTATTGCTGGTGGGGACACCAATACAGCGGTTAGTGTCTGTGTAGGCTATATAAGTCACAAATGCACACTTACACTGGACACTTTCACACAAAAATCCCTCTGTCCGCCGTCTGGCTCACCACTGCATGTTGTTACTAGACCCCAGCCGTTGAGTAAGCAAGCGACTCTGACTTTTAATATATATAGTGGGAGTAAAAGCCCATATGTGTGAAAACCTTCGTTAATCACGTTACAGGAATTAGTTCATGTCTCCGTAGTAAACGAACTATAGTGTGTTGCCATGTTCTTACCCAGAAAACTCGTGGTCAGTTTTGCACCGTACAGCGCTCGGTAACGTAAAGCTTCCCGTGTACAGTTGGCAACGTCCGTCGCAGCGAAATGTCAGTTGCTTACTCAACGGCTCAAGTATTGATGTCTGATTTCTCTATGGTGGTGGTGGAACGCGAGTTCTACAAGGGCCAGCTTGTGAAAAACTCGTAGCCTTAACAAGACACTTTTATCATAATTTTTACAATGCTTTTTTGTTATTACAATCTTAGTTTTTCATGGTTTATATACAACGACGAATTAATTTTACAAAATATACCATGATAAAAAGAAAAAAATAAACTGCTTTAATTACTCGTGACTAAAATTAAAACAATGTACATATACACAATAAAGGCGTATACAGAAACTTATTTATGGTCTGAGTAGACCACAACATAGTCCATACGAATTTCAAGTAACATTCCATACTAAATTTACTTACTGTACATATACAATCAAGAGTCTGACCCCAATAAACTACTTAGCTTTAAGTCTTCAAATCCTGTGAAGAGAGAGAAAGAAAAGAGAGAGAGAGAGAGAGAGAGAGAGAGAGAGAGAGAGAGAGAGAGAGAGAGAGAGAGAGAGACAGACAGACGCGCGCGTTCCCGTACAGATATCACGTAGAATATGAATATATTTAATATCCGCACACCTCCAGCAGTTTCCTTGCTGAACTGCACGTACGCATGTTATGGCACAGCACGCGATCTTATCTATACTACACCAAACGGTTAAAATTTTATTTTGGAATTCAATAAATATGATTCAACGCACAATCTCAACAGGAACGTTTTATTCCATATCAGGTATTTCAATAATTTACGCCTTTAACACAAGAAAGGAATTATCCAAATGCAAACTATTTCATCTTACAAATCTCAATATATTCGGTTAGATTCGGTATCACTAGTACCAAAGTTTTAGTGCTTTAAGCATAACTGAAAAATTCTGAAAATGGGATCTTCTGGGGCTGCAACTTTTTTGTTTACCTATTCTGGGCATTGCACTGAGCGTGCTCTGAGTGTCCTTAAGATGGAGTGTGATATAAACATACTGAGTAAATAATAGGAACTGTTTTTGTTTGTGCTTGATATTGATACAAAACAACGCAACGTATAAAATGTATTGGGGTTTTAGAAGTATCTGATATTTATTGTGAACGGAACACTAAAATTTTAAGTTAGTTTCATCATGGATGAAGTTGAGAATTAGTTACAATAAAGGATTAATATAATTTGTGTAATGTAGCAATAAAGGAGTTCATTCTATGACTGTTGCTACAGTTTGTGTGCTGTTTCTTCAAGTCACTATATTCAAGAATATTTATAAAGGTGATTAAACGTGCACTTGTTTTAATTGCCTCTTAGTAAACTTTATAGTTGAATACGCCTTCGATTTACTAAAATTCTAAACATTTTTTGAAAGCCTTTTATACAACTTTACATTCCTTTAATATTTTAGTATCGAAATCTATCCGGCTTATTCTTTTAAGACTTACGAGTACATGAATTTTTATATGATTGGTTTACCAGCCCATCGCACAACTCTCAACCTGGAGAACCAGGTAATTTGTAATCAAGGTTTGCTTCCTTTAGCCTTTGGTGATCCAACACCTAACTGCAAGGCACCAGCTTTACCATACAATGACAGGGGCTCTATCTTTACCCGAAGAACTGGGGTGCCACCTCTGCCGGATCCGCCGTACCATAGTGTTTCTTGTCCGCCTTCACCGCCATTGTGGTCTTCCATGTCAAGGTGGCCATTGTCGTTTGTTTACATACCAAGATGATAAGGAGGTTGAAAGCAAAATTAGTTTCTTCCAGTCGCTTTGTGGATGTATCATTAAACACTTAAAGAAGAAAACAATGAAAGAGACGCAATTTATATATTACAATCTAATGGCCATACCTCAATTACTGTATGGTAGTGAGACTTGGATTAGAAAGGCCAAAGATATATTTACAAAAAAAGGAGCGGAAATGAGGTTCTTAAGGGCTGTAAAGGGTTGTACTAGGAGAGCTCTTATCATAAATGATCATGTTAGAATAAAGCTAGGCATAGCTGAAAGCTTAAATAAGAAAATCTCCCGGTACAAAACGGAGTGGTGTTTACAATTAGAGAGAATGGATCCAACTAGATTTTTAAGAAAAGCCCTTGAATATCATATAAGCGGGAATAGAAGTATGGGAAGATCCTGTAAACGATGGTCGGATGAAGTCCATTGAGACTGGAATTAGAAACTAGCCCAAGCCGTAAAGATGACGACGATGACGACGTTCCTAGTGTTATGTTTGATTTACCATCTCCAAAATTTTTATCATATTCGTAAAATGAATATGCAAATTCATTTTATTACAGATCACGGGTAATTACCTCAAAAACTGAGTATACCTTATAGTAGGTGGTGAAGATCAAGACCTAGAACTAGGAACAAAAGTGATAAAAAATATAAACAACTTCAAGTACTCGGGTGTAACAATGACATCGGATGGTGATAGCAACCAAGGAACAATTGAACAGTCTGCTTTGGAGTCCACGAATAACAACACTCAATGAAATCAGAATATATAAAATTGTAGTCAAAAGTATAGGTCTATATGGAGCAGAACTGTAGGAAATTAATAAAAGAAATGAATGCATAATAAGAGCTATGCAGATGGATTACTGGCGGAGGTGCTGTAGACTAACAAGACTATATAGACTAAGAAATGTAGAAATAAGACAAGCGATGGGAAACGGCTTTCACATTATAGAAAGAATAGAAGCAAAGAGACTGAATTGGTTCGGACACCTAAAAAGAATGTCGGATGAGAGATGGCCAAGGAAGGTATGCGAATGGACTCCACCCTCTAGAAGAAAAAAAGGAAGACCTAAACATTAATGGAAAATGGACGTCGAAGATCCAATGAATGCAAAGAGGACTTACAGAACAGGACTGATTAGACCGGCCCCAGTGGAAGCTGGGATGCCTGAGGCGGAGCCAGCCGTAATGAAATCACATAAAAAAAAAATCCGTGTATAAATGTTTCGTTATTCCTACGAATAAGCATCGTACTCAGCAAAATGCTGATTTTTATGTTTGCACCGCGGCATACAAAACCGTGTTAAGGAGGTGCTCCAACCGTGATTGGGGTTTTTCCAATCAGTGTATTGCCTTATCAGCAGGATATTCGACATCAATATCTCTGATAAAACAGGGAAGGTAAAACCCAAGCGTTGTATGCAGTCTTGTGATAAGCTTGCTTAATCAGCAAGATATAAGTTTGTAATGCTAACAACAATTTTTTTTAATGGGTACACGAGAGTAAAATACACAGTTTACGTATAGTTACTGTTACTTAGTTTTTACGTATAACACTATCACGTAACATTATGATTTTGATTGTGTATCTCGTACACAATAACTACAATGAATGAAACTGTAGATACTTTCAAAGTTTAAAATAAAAATTACAATGAATGTCAATTAATTGTTTACTTACTCTCTTACGTAAATATTTTTTTCACATTTTTTGCACATGACCTACTCACCTGTCGACCAATGTTTTAAAGCACAGAAGCTTTTACTTATAAATCGGGCAAAACATTGTGCCCAATATATTTTGAAATTAATGGTCTGGGAACATGGCCGTCTTTAGTGTCAGGTCGGAAAGTAGAAATCTGAAAACGTTGCGTCTGAGGAGAAGCAGCAGTTGTGATCTGTATCGTCTGAGCAGTTAACTTTATACTTTGTGCTGAGTCAAAAGATTCAGCGCTAGTTCAGTCATTTTATCGGCAGTTTTGACGTTATTGGCAGTACGAAATTTAAGGCAGTAATTAGTGCTGCGCTCTACCCGTGGATAGGAAAAACTAATAGTCTAGACAACGGCGGTCGGAGGTCGACACCGCCGTCTTTCAACAGCATGAACGTACCTAGTGCCGCTTTCTGCCGAGAAGTTTGGTAGGTAAAACCAACACGGTGGCAGACTCCATCGTAATGTTCGTCTAACAAAATACTTCAGGGTTGACGGACGCTTTTCTCTTCGGTGGAGAGGTATTAATTTCCAACATCTTCTAACTACTATGGTGAGGTAGTTTCTTAAACGACTGCGGTGAGTTTTGATTTCATTATATTAATTATATACTAAATTTCACGGGAGAAAACGTTTTTTTAGTAAGCTTGAGTAAGCCCCCACTTGTCGAAGCATGCGTTCCAGGATACGTAATTGTTGTAAAGTTTTTATAAACCAATAAAACTTGATTATTGGAGTGTCAGAATCTCGGCCTTAATACCTAAAGTACAATAACCACAAAATAATTAAGTTTGAACTTTCATTAACACTGATGTAACGAGATTGTGTTGTGCACTTAACCTATTGCACAATGCCTCGTCATTAAGTGGTATAAAGTTTTGCTACAATGACAGTAAAACTTTATACATATATATGGGAACTTACTCAGGCACGTTTTAAACGTAAATCATGTCTCATTCAAAGTAATAGTATTCTCAGATTCTATGGAAAAAAAAACTATGTGTTTTAAATAAATTCTGCACCACGTGGTAACCTCAATTTCACTCAAAGTAATAAGTTCATAAGATGTTACAGAGCCAAGATAAATTATTATATTGCAAAAGCAACTCACATTCAGTGAGGTTCAGGTTATAAAGGGTTATAAAGAATCATTGTTAGAGAGTTTTTTTTAAGTAAGGCATGTTGGCCAAAATAATGTTACCAAGTTTTATTATGTAGCACATAACTAGGTGTTGTTTTTATATATGATTTTGGAGGGTGTCCAAACAGTGGGGGCATTTGTGTGTGGTCTCTCACTAAAAATATAATATGTGATCAGGGTTCGCCGAACAGAGACAAGTCCTGCTACATGACTGAAAGAATGACATCTTAAAAGCTCCACACTCGACACCGAAGAGAATAAGACCACAACAACCACAACAACATGCCAATCATAAGATCGCCACGTTACAAATAAGAGATCATCCTTCTGGGCACATAAGCAGGTGAAAAACAACCATTTATAATTAACACGTAGAATCAACATGGCACCAGTTATACATAATCATCAGTTTTTACCTTTCAAGTTAAACTTTCATTTGGATCCCCAATTGATGGGACAGTTTAGTGTGAACACTAAGAATTAATTGTAAAATTTCAATATAGGTATAGTAAATTGTCAGTTCAGAGACTGACATGTCTACAACACAGCATCCAACTTAGATTTCCACTCATTTCCTTATAGGGCTTTCGCTACAGATTTAAAGTCAGTTTTGTTATTAGTAATTTTCTCAAGTTTAATTTACTATGCATAAAAACATATATTTTCTCTTATTTTTAAAATCAGGTTATGTCATTTGTACAAAAGGATTACTAGGGAGGTAGGTGAATTTTTAATTAGTTTCGACCAAGCTATGCAGGTCGAAACACTTTTCAACTTGTTTGTCGAAACAAGGTTGTTGAGACAAATTTGTTGAGACTGGTCATAAGTTGAAGGAACATGTCCGTCTCTGACACACAAATGTATTTTTTTTATATAAGGTGCTAATATTGTGCAATTTTTCTCTTTTCATTAATTGGCCCTATTTTAGTCTATATAAATTCTTTATATTAATCATGGTAACTGGGGGGCGTTACTTATTTTAAACAATTTTATTTCTCACCTTAATTAAGTATTTTAGCACTTAGCCACTTAGGCACTTCCTTTGAATTTTTATTAGGTCCTGGGGACATTTGCATGCAATACTTTATGATACACATGACGTGCAATTAACCCACACCATGGGGGTACATTTATAGAAATAAATCTTTAATCCTAATTCGGATTATTATAAACGGAAAAGTTAGAATTTATATACACCAGAAGGGTAATATAAAAAGGGGCGTGGCAAGAGACCTTTATGTATTTGTATACTATTGTATAATGTAATTTGTCTTGTGGAACATGTTATGTCTGTATATTTCTGTGTACATTTTGGGGGATATATATATATATATATATATATTATGCATTACTGTACTTTTGGTGGGATATAGGGATTTATTATTCAGGGTCTTTTACAACAGAAAGTTAACACATGTAGGCATGTGGATATATCCTTTTCATTTTCTTTTTAAGGGAGGTATTCTATCTCAATAATTGTGGCTGATCATTTCTTTAAGTTAATTAATTATTTAATAGTATACCAAGTATAGGAAGTGTCACCTTTAAAGTTCATTTAATTGGTTGAGTAATTATTTTAATTATTAATAGTAACTGGGAATGAAATCATTTATCTTCATTAATTTATATACTGCATTTTAAAAGGAACATATAAAATAAATTTTATATTTTATTAAATAGTTTAATGGGAGTTTTATTTTGAGGTTAATGATTATTTTAAATTTTCAATTCATTGATGGTGACATAGCAAAAATTATTTTCGTGGATTCAGTTAATATATTTCAGGTGGCCTTGTTGAGAGGGTATACTTCTTTATTTAACCATTTAAAGGGGAATTATAAATCACTGTTGTATTTATTTGTTCATTATATTTTTATTATGAGATAGAATAATAAAATGGGATTGTTAATTATTTAATTCTTGAGTTTTCATTGCAAGTCCCGTCTCACTGGATCCAGCGCAATTTTTAGCTTCTCTAGGCCTTAGCCTAGTTTTAATTAACTTGTAACCCCTCTTTACAAAAGGAAATATTCTTTTTGTTTTAACTACTCAAAATGAAGTAGGGGTTTCATTTGGTAGCAGAGCGCGCTTACGACGAGGGTCCTGTGGGTGTGACGGGGCTTGCAAACTTAGGAAATATTTTGGAACTTTCACAATGTTAAGTTCAAATAGAACTTAGAAAAATTTTAAAGGCCCTATATCCCAAGGTTGAAAATATTTTGTTAGTTTTAAGGTTTGAAACATATGTATATGTACTTGCCCGCCTTGCATAGTGAATAGTGCCACGTGGTAGGAAATTTTAGAAGGGGAGATCCCTGGGCAAGACTTATCGCAGTCGGTGCTTAGTTAGTTTGAGTTTACCTTGCCCATGTTTGGGGAGGTGTTGTTTTTTGTGATTATGCGGTATGGCCCGATCGGCAGTCGGTTTCTGCCGATAAATGGTAGCCGGAGGTAACCTAAGAAATGGTTGAAATAAATTTTCGTGGTCGGTATTTTTGTTTTCGAGTTGTGTGTGTGTCGCGTTCCTTTTGTCTGGTGTAATCGAGTGTGAGCTGTTCAGGTAGTGGGCTAGTTCTCGCATCGGTAGGTGGACCCGCAGTCTACTCTTTGGAAGAACAGTACGTGAGTTTTTCTTATTCCAATCTTATTATTGTCAATATGTTTGTAGGTGTTAGGTATTTGTAGGGTGTTGTGTTTGTTGATAGTGTTTTGCGAATTGTGTAATTCTGGCGGCGCTATGCTTCCAGAAATTGTCGTCCCCCGACCACCGGGAGGAACAGAAATTGCCCCACCCTCTCACCCCAGTTCTCCAGAAATTTTCGGTGGTAGATGGATTTAAGGAGGACCAGCTGCTGGTTTTCTTGGACCTTGTCCTGCAGTTGGCAGCCTATCCGGGTATATCCGATGGGGAGGTCTTGTGCCTTATATACCCGTATTGCCAGGGTACGTTGGCACAGAAGGTCACCAACACTTGGCGTCGGGGCGGCACGGTCGACACTTTTCATGCGGAAGTGTTGGATTACTTCATGTATCCTCCACGACGTTCCCAGCTTAGGCTGGATTGGTTCTATTGTTATCAGGCCGACGGAGAGCCGTTGGGGGATTACGTGCAGGACATACGAAAAGCTGCCCGGGTATTAAGATTAGGGTTGACCGACACCGAAGTCCTAGATATAATTTTAGGAGGACTGAATTCCCAAGACAGTTCCCGTTTAAGGTTTGGGAATCGTCCAAATTGTTTCGCGGAGATGGCCCGGTGTTGTGTTGCTTCAAATACGGTCCGACCAAAGGTCGCAGTAATTGTTCCGGTAAATCCATTTCTGCCCAAGGTGGATCCAGAGCCGATAACATCATCATCGCCTACGCCGGAAGATGAGAAGTCACTTGATGGTGGAGCTTTACCATCGTCAGTAGAAGTTAATTTAGACATTGCACATGGACCTGGACAGCTGGATTCCAGGTTGAGTACTGTTGAGGAAGTTGTAGTTGCTGAGAGTGGTGAAGAAGAGGAATCGAAGGAGGAGGCAGAAGAGTGGTCTGCACATGCTACGCAGGGGAGTATTAGTGTAAGTGTTTCGGAGGCTGCAGGTGTTTCTGAGGTCGCGGATGGACTAGGGGATGTCCAGTCTGCAAGTGTGGTAGAAGTAGATGAGGTAGAAGTTGGGGAGAAACTGGGTGGCAGCGTTGCAGAGTTTGGGGGTGAGAATGATGTAGTGTGTGAAGATGTGCAGACGCTTTCTGTAAGTATTGTTGAGGATTCCGAGGAGTGGAAAGAAGTTCCAGGGGGACCAGGTGAGCAACTAGAAGATGAAGATGTGCAGTGTCGTGATGATGATTTGGATTATGTAGAGGAAGAAAAGGAAGAGGTGGAAGAAATAGAACCAGAAGCAATTGTAGAAGAGAAGAAGATAGAAGCAGAGGAGTTAGAGGTTGAGGATAATCCAAATCGGGGTAAACGTAGAAAGGTAAGTTACCTTGATTATAATTCAGATGTAATAAATCAGTATTGCTCTACACAAGATAGTTTCTCAGAGAGTGATGTCCACAAGGAACGGGTTCCTAAAGTTCGTCATAAAAGGGTGAGACAAAGCGGTTGATGGGTAGCGGGTGGATGTTCCCCACAGTCCCAGTGGTGTACATCTACTTCAGGGTTGCGCCCCTGCCTCCGCGAGCCTTGGTTTTCTCCACCCATCCTTATTTTTGGAGGGAACCATGTCCTTTACCTTAGTCCTAGCTGTTGAACTTTCAATGATCCTTGCCCTTTTCATCTTCCCAATTTTCCTACCCCTCCCCTCAGAAAACAAAGTAAAAACCAAAAAACAAATAAAAATTAGAAAGGAAAAAGCAAAAAAAAATTAGAAAAGGAAAAAGAAAAAATATCCGAGAGGAGTTAGAGAGAAGTTAGTTGGAAGAGTGGTGACTACGTGGGTAGTAAGTTTAGTGTCGTTTTCATTTTTCTTTGTTGTAGGTTGTCGTTGATTTTTGTAGAGTCCTGGCCATGCCGCATTCCCTAGTTGCTTTCCGTTGTAGTTTAATTTTGGTTTAAAGAGTAGGTTGTTCGAAGTTGCTGTGCTGAAGCAAACCCCCCCTCGTTAGTTCTGCAGTAATGAAGACCAAGTGAAGGGATTGATGTTCGCGTGCCCTCGATGCGGTTTTCTCTGTCCGGCTAATAGGGGCCGTCCGCCCTAGTATAGGGATGTTTTTTTTTAACGACTAGTTAGATATGTCAAGGATATGTGATGCCTTGTTTTAGCATATGGCTGGTCAGTCCATATGTGGACAATAAAGTTATAGGCGCTCACATACCAAGGTATTAGTTACCTTGTTTTGGTCTTCGGACGCGTGTGTGAGTGGCAGCAGGAGGAGTAGGTGGTGGTCACCAGAGAGTGTGACGTATTGGGGCGGTCCTGTGGGGTTGGTCTGGCGGAGAGGGTCGCATGAGAATGGTTGCATTGGCGTTGAGTTTTCCAATCCAGTAAGGAAAGGGGGGGGGTAGTTGTTGTACTGAGTAGGTATCAAGTTGGGTCTCAGTCGGTGGGCGAGCCTCAGGAGGTCAGAAGACCTAGGTAGGAATCTTTCTTTTGTCTTTAGCTGTCTCTCTCTCTCGGGCTGTATGTGGACTCTGATCAGGTCAGCATGCAGCACTCGCACACTTACATAATACATATCTTCTTTCGTCTCTTTCATTTTCCCTTTTTGATTTCTGTTCTCCTGAGAGCAAGCTCAGCTGAGCCAACCCAACCACGATGTCCACTGGTATCTTTCGGGGAGAGGTACACTGCAGGGTACCCTCCTTGCCTTTAACGTTGGGGCAACTATGTTGCCCTTTTGGGGTGAGGGTGTGCTGAGTCAAAAGATTCAGCGCTAGTTCAGTCATTTTATCGGCAGTTTTGACGTTATTGGCAGTACGAAATTTAAGACAGTAATTAGTGCTGCGTTCTACCCGTGGATAGGAAAAACTAATAGTTTAGACAACGGCGGTCGGAGGTCGACACCGCCGTCTTTCAACAGCATGAACGTTCCTAGTGCCGCTTTCTGCCGAGAAGTTTGGTAGGTAAAACCAACACGGTGGCAGACTCCATCGTAATGTTCGTCTAACAAAATACTTCAGGGTTGACGGACGCTTTTCTCTTCGGTGGAGAGGTATTAATTTCCAACATCTTCTAACTACTATGGTGAGGTAGTTTCTTAAACGACTGCGGTGAGTTTTGATTTCATTATATTAATTATATACTAAATTTCACGGGAGAAAACGTTTTTTTAGTAAGCTTGAGTAAGCCCCCACTTGTCGAAGCATGCGTTCCAGGATACGTAATTGTTGTAAAGTTTTTATAAACCAATAAAACTTGATTATTGGAGTGTCAGAATCTCGGCCTTAATACCTAAAGTACAATAACCACAAAATAATTAAGTTTGAACTTTCATTAACACTGATGTAACGAGATTGTGTTGTGCACTTAACCTATTGCACAATGCCTCGTCATTAAGTGGTATAAAGTTTTGCTACAATGACAGTAAAACTTTATACATATATATGGGAACTTACTCAGGCACGTTTTAAACGTAAATCATGTCTCATTCAAAGTAATAGTATTCTCAGATTCTATGGAAAAAAAAACTATGTGTTTTAAATAAATTCTGCACCACGTGGTAACCTCAATTTCACTCAAAGTAATAAGTTCATAAGATGTTACAGAGCCAAGATAAATTATTATATTGCAAAAGCAACTCACATTCAGTGAGGTTCAGGTTATAAAGGGTTATAAAGAATCATTGTTAGAGAGTTTTTTTTAAGTAAGGCATGTTGGCCAAAATAATGTTACCAAGTTTTATTATGTAGCACATAACTAGGTGTTGTTTTTATATATGATTTTGGAGGGTGTCCAAACAGTGGGGGCATTTGTGTGTGGTCTCTCACTAAAAATATAATATGTGATCAGGGTTCGCCGAACAGAGACAAGTCCTGCTACATGACTGAAAGAATGACATCTTAAAAGCTCCACACTCGACACCGAAGAGAATAAGACCACAACAACCACAACAACATGCCAATCATAAGATCGCCACGTTACAAATAAGAGATCATCCTTCTGGGCACATAAGCAGGTGAAAAACAACCATTTATAATTAACACGTAGAATCAACATGGCACCAGTTATACATAATCATCAGTTTTTACCTTTCAAGTTAAACTTTCATTTGGATCCCCAATTGATGGGACAGTTTAGTGTGAACACTAAGAATTAATTGTAAAATTTCAATATAGGTATAGTAAATTGTCAGTTCAGAGACTGACATGTCTACAACACAGCATCCAACTTAGATTTCCACTCATTTCCTTATAGGGCTTTCGCTACAGATTTAAAGTCAGTTTTGTTATTAGTAATTTTCTCAAGTTTAATTTACTATGCATAAAAACATATATTTTCTCTTATTTTTAAAATCAGGTTATGTCATTTGTACAAAAGGATTACTAGGGAGGTAGGTGAATTTTTAATTAGTTTCGACCAAGCTATGCAGGTCGAAACACTTTTCAACTTGTTTGTCGAAACAAGGTTGTTGAGACAAATTTGTTGAGACTGGTCATAAGTTGAAGGAACATGTCCGTCTCTGACACACAAATGTATTTTTTTTATATAAGGTGCTAATATTGTGCAATTTTTCTCTTTTCATTAATTGGCCCTATTTTAGTCTAAATAAATTCTTTATATTAATCATGGTAACTGGGGGGCGTTACTTATTTTAAACAATTTTATTTCTCACCTTAATTAAGTATTTTAGCACTTAGCCACTTAGGCACTTCCTTTGAATTTTTATTAGGTCCTGGGGACATTTGCATGCAATACTTTATGATACACATGACGTGCAATTAACCCACACCATGGGGGTACATTTATAGATATAAATCTTTAATCCTAATTCGGATTATTATAAACGGAAAAGTTAGAATTTATATACACCAGAAGGGTAATATAAAAAGGGGCGTGGCAAGAGACCTTTATGTATTTGTATACTATTGTATAATGTAATTTGTCTTGTGGAACATGTTATGTCTGTATATTTCTGTGTACATTTTGGGGGATATATATATATATATATATAAATATTATGCATTACTGTACTTTTGGTGGGATATAGGGATTTATTATTCAGGGTCTTTTACAACAGAAAGTTAACACATGTAGGCATGTGGATATATCCTTTTCATTTTCTTTTTAAGGGAGGTATTCTATCTCAATAATTGTGGCTGATCATTTCTTTAAGTTAATTAATTATTTAATAGTATACCAAGTATAGGAAGTGTCACCTTTAAAGTTCATTTAATTGGTTGAGTAATTATTTTAATTATTAATAGTAACTGGGAATGAAATCATTTATCTTCATTAATTTATATACTGCATTTTAAAAGGAACATATAAAATAAATTTTATATTTTATTAAATAGTTTAATGCGAGTTTTATTTTGAGGTTAATGATTATTTCAAATTTTCAATTCATTGATGGTGACATAGCAATAATTATTTTCGTGGATTCAGTTAATATTTTTCAGGTGGCCTTGTTGAGAGGGTATACTTCTTTATTTAACCATTTAAAGGGGAATTATAAATCATTGTTGTATTTATTTGTTCATTATATTTTTATTATGAGATAGAATAATAAAATGGGATTGTTAATTATTTAATTCTTGAGTTTTCATTGCAAGTCCCGTCTCACTGGATCCAGCGCAATTTTTAGCTTCTCTAGGCCTTAGCCTAGTTTTAATTAACTTGTAACCCCTCTTTACAAAAGGAAATATTCTTTTTGTTTTAACTACTCAAAATGAAGTAGGGGTTTCAACTTAAATATACAAAGGTCTTGTTAAAGTTTATTGTTAATGTCGATTTTTGTAGTGAATAGTGCTGTTTAATGTTGTAGTTTAAATTTTACATTATTATTATTGTTTGTTGTGTTTTTTTTTAATAAGTTGATTTTAAACACGTGCTGATCAACCACGTACTTATTGAAACATAACCTAAAATAAAATTTGCACGTGTTTATAAAGCTTGTCTAGAATAGATGCTTAGAATTTTAACTTACAGTAACTTTCCAAAATTAATTTATAACAAAACGTTAGTCGACGGAAATGATAGATTGTATGTAATGCATTTAGTGTAGTTTTGTCAGTGATAATGTCACTGAAGTGTTATGTCCCTGTTTGTAAAAGTAAATACAAATCCGAAGATTTTATACATTTTTGTGTAAAGTATAAATTGTATTCTTACAAAATTTTTAACTTTTGTTTTTTTCACAATAATGAATATTTATGGGGCACAACTATTATAATTAAATGGTGTTCAAAGACATTTTGAATGTCATTTCTGTACCCAAAGTAATTAACATTTTTTTAAACTAATAAATGTAATAAAAGTGCAACATTGATTTTACATTTATTTTTATTACTGTCTAAAAGTAGTGCATTGTTACTTTTCATCATCTAAAAAGTAAAGGATGAATGATGTTAAGTAGGCCTATAAACATTGTGTAATAAAATAGCTAAAGTGAACATGTTAGATTTTTATTTAATTTTGTTGCATTACTAAAAACATGATATTTATAGCTAAACCTGAATTATAAAATTTTAGGTCTGTCTGTTAGTACTATACGTTGAAGTTGAAGAAATTAGTGAATTAGTATTAAGTCTAATTAATTATTTTGTTTCAATTTTGAATTTGTATCAAATGAATGAGTTAGTTACATATTTCTTAAACAATACACAGTATTATACATAATACAATTTTAATTTACAGAACAACAACAAAATTATAAAACTGCTGTTTACCGGCAATTAAAAAAACGCAATTGATTATTGAATTACATGAATTAAGAGATCGTACTAGTCGGCCTCAAATAGCAGCTTGTTCCAGTGTTGCCACGTTTAATCTTCCGGTCTTCCACTACAGTCGGCAATGTCTGCTAGCCATTTCCATTTCCAGGTTCATCAATTTATTTTGGAATACATTCAAATTTGTCAGTATTTAAATCTTCTAATTATTTGATAGCTAATTGAAATAAATAACCGTTTATGGGTGCTCCTTCGAATAAAAAATTCTTTGTTGACTATATTAGATTCTGGAGATAGTGTTACTCTCTTACGAGGAAACATTCACACGGCATACAAATCCTGAGTTTATATAACAAGGTGGGCTAGACGACTCGAGTTGAAACGTCTATCTGTTTCTGTGCTTTTCAAAATGCGTTTTGTATCTTGAACACCCTCGTAAAAAAACCACTAAGGACCAGCTTACACGGTAAGGTTATAAGAACGCCGTACGTCGATAATTCAGCTAACTCCGTTTCAGCAAGCTCAGAAAATTGTCCAGCGTTACAAGAGTGCATAGTGCCATATTTACTAAGTGTAAAATTAGACAGCGTTGTTCAGTGGAAATTTGAAGTATTTAGTTGTACGACTGCGAGCTAATGAATTATTATAATTAATTAACTTGACTCGTATTATTGTGTGGGTTTTTATAGCACGTATCGGACAACTACATAACTAAACTATATTAACAGAACTGAATTTTTTAGAAAATGTTTAATTACATTTATTAATTAACAATTAACATTTCTCTTGATTTAAAAATTTGCTTAATTTAAGATAAAAGTCGTACGTTTACCTTTAAGATCTGAATATATAAAGTTTTGTAAACTTTCAAGTAAAAGCAACGTGCCCTGCAACATGTAGAGTAAACTATTAATAGATAGTCGATAGATACTCTCTTGTCTAATAGATAGATTACTCTCTTGTACGTACTGCTGAGTATAATTTTTTCTCTGCAAAAAATTCTTCAACATATTATACGAAATATCTGTAGTGTGGAATAAACTAGTGTAAGCTATTGAAAACTAGAATTTCTTAGTAATATACGAATTTAATGCACTTGTTCATAATACTGTATCTACACAAATAAATTATCCTGCAAACCAAACCGGGTATTGTAATGAACGTATAATGACTACTTTGTCTGTCCGTCACACGTCACACTATATTTAAAATAAATACTCCCCTTAAAATAAATTTCTGAAGTCACGTAACTCAAGAAAATATTTGTATTTCGAGGCCTCTTGCCGTTGTCTATCAGACGAAAAATCAGACTATTTCCCCCACACTGAGCTTTATGATTAACGTAAGGAGTTGTTTTCTTAGCCTTTATCTGTCATCCAGAAGCTACACAACACCATACTTAGAATTCCTGTAAGTTTTCGCCTTTAAACTTTAATGATTGCTTTTACCAGAAAAAAGTGTCGGGTATCGTTCGGCCTAACATCTTCCGTAACTGTTTTCGTAACCCTCTGTCGGTTTTTGCGGCCTGAAGGAAATCCACGAGGGTGTAATACGATACGTTGCCGACGATGTGAAGAATTCACAGCAATCGATCACGGCCTAACATCCCGGTATTTAATAAGTTTGAGAAATTTATTGGTTCGTAAATTTGGCTGTGTCTCTGTTTTGTAAAATTTTCATTTAATTATTATATTCTACCAATATTGTCTATGATGGACTCCCTGTTTGTTAGTATACACTGAAACCCTAAGCATGCATAAAATGTATACATCAGAGAACAATATTTATTTTTATTATTATATCTTCAATTACAAACGCTTGCAAATTTTATTATATTTGTTTCGGTTAATTTTATGTCAATCGTAGTAAATATCCTTTCACGATTAACGGACTGTCGAGTAGATTATTCTTTTTCTAAATAAACACATTGCAGCTTGTTCGATCCTTGCAGTTGCACTCCAAAACTAACCTCATAACGTAGTGTGTAAGGTCTATTAGGTCTATGAAACCGTCAGAAAAGATTTTTGTATTAAAAAAATGCTAAACTATAAATAAATAATGCCATTCTTAGAAGTCTGATTTTAGTTCTCAATCGCTGAAAACAGTTAATGCTTCAGTTTTTTCCAGTTGTCTTGCTACACTTCAGCTGTCACACGAAGTCTCTAGTTAGCTCGTTTCAGTTTTAGTTTCATTAAATCAAATTATTGTTAAAACTAATTTTCTCTAATTTGCTCACACAGAAAGCTATCTTAGTATTTATGTAAGACTTAGAAATAAAATATAATGCATCCTAATAATATCTTTAACAAATCAATACGTTACTATTTTAATTTTTACTAAAACGAACTGTCACAATTATCACTGTTAAAAAAATTGAAACCTTTTCAAAAGCAGTCAACTTGTTAGCTAATATATGTTTATTATGTTCAACATTTCCTGACCATTGTTGCTGCATGTAAGGCGTATTATGTCAAACGTGATACCAAGTGAAAAGTATTCAATACCAGTACAATTTTGACCGTAATTGCTTAGCCCGTATTGCAATATGCGTGTAACATGTAAAAACGTATAATTTGCGTCTTGTGACATAGTACGACGATTGGACCGGTCGTGGTGTTTGTAAATCAAATAGTCGAACATCAGAGAAATTACAAATTAGAACTTTAATAATTGTTAAATAAACAAGACAAAAGTAAGTACGCTTATGCAAACAATTTTCCATGCTTACGGATAAACAACACTCACTACGGTAAACATCAATAAACGTCACCTTACACCTCATTAACAGTGCCACGCTAAACAACACACAATAATCACTTTACACTAATCCGCAAGTCACAGTAATAACAACTTCGATAACGCACGCTATAATTGTATTCATTCTCATGCTTTTGTTCAATAAATTTATAAATCTTTAGATTTTTATTTATGTTAGGATATTATTTTACAGTTCTTCTTTTTCATCTTTATATGACACAGACGATCTATAAATTGGATTATTGAAGTCAATTCAAATTATAAGTAGAAAGTAACGGTAATTATGTAGTAAGCAGAATACATGTATTTATAAAAGTTTACATACATATAAATCTCAAAAAATAGAGCCTACGTAAAGAGCTTACAAAAAACTTACTACATTGTTATTACAATAAAAACAAAATGATGAATATGTTTTGTCTGTGTGAACACTTGTCACAAAAACTTCTCCTTTGTATTGAAAGTCCAAACCTTTATTTTCTTACCAACTAAAATGAGACGACAATTAAAATCGCACATAAACTGAAAGCGTTTTAACATTCTGTATATTTAGCCATTAGTTATAATTATTAGCTCATTTATGTAGAACATATACGTAGGTATATTACTAGTAAGTCAATAGCCGGAACACAGTAAATTTAAACCAGATTTAAAGACATTCCTATTTTTGTATACCACTGTACTCTGAATAATCAGAGTACATTACCGGTTTTCCATTATCATTTATAACATTGACAGCCGTACACATACACACCTAATGGCAACTAACAACGCATGTCAAAATCAGTTTTCAGCATAGTGGCATTGAGCGTAAAATATTTACCCTCAATTTGCCACTACGGCGTTATATGCGATGCCACGACACAAACCCTGTTCTTAGCCTGCCTAGCCTGGATTTATACACTAAAATTTAAATTCTTAATGTAATATTTTTAATGTATTATTTAGATAACTCGAAGTTTAATCTTATGATACTTTTGAGCATTATAACGAATTAATACTTTAAAATTAATACTTTAAAATTAATAATTTAAAATTAATACTTTAATCCAATAACCAACTTATTTTTCTGCTGAAATGTCGACAGTTCAAAGTATTTCCTGCGCATATAGAAGCAATGTTCAACTTTAAACGTCGCACCGTGGAACAGCAAGTGTACAATAGTGTTGTGAACAGTGCAAATAGATTTAAAAGAGACTGACTGTCTTAATAGTGAAATTAAAAATTACATAAAAATCTTAATTACATAAAAAATAGGATACATCAAACCAAACTCAATGGTTATCAACTCTTACCAGCTTCTATAATAAACGAATTTTCAAATAAACAAAATGGTGCGTTTCAACACATGGTAGAAAAAATTCGAAATAAGAAAATCGCGAAAATAAACCGGATAAGACAACATAATGACAACCTTCCAAAATTCAATCCGGACTGGCTGATAAATCTCACTGACATCGACATTCCTCTCGATATAAAACCATTACTTTCTCTTGGACCAAAATTTGCCCTCCCGGATAATGATAATCGCATCCCCACTGAGAGAATTATCACCGAAGTAGAACACGTTCTTCACAACCTACCTGAAGATAAAAATCCGGAAATTGCCAGGAGTGAATGTATTAATATTACTGCATTACTAACCACATTAACAAAAATAAATCAAATAAAAAACACCAACACAACCAGCTGTCTAATATTAGTAAAGCCACCAAACGCTTCTTATCAGACAATAAAGACATTTTAGAACTGCAAGCAGATAAATCTAACAAGACCTTTATCATGTATAAAACTGAGTATTTCAATAGAATGAATTCATTAGTAGGTGATTGTAATACAAATGTTAAGATTAATAGGGACCCCACTACTTCTTTAAACAACTCAACCGTGAGAATACTTAAAAAGGCTTTCAAAAATTGACAACAATACCTATAAACGCTTAGTTCCCCATGCCCCAACTCCACCTAAAATTTACGGCTTAGTAAAAACTCATAAACCTGACAACCCTCTTAGTCCTATTATCTCATTTATAAACTTCCCTATGTATGAAACATCTAAATGGCTAGCAAAATATTCTAAAAAATGCGTCATCTGAAAAGTACAACATTAGTGATAGCTTTACCTTTGTTGAAACTATAAAGAAACACACAATCCCTCCCAATCATGTTTTAATTTCACTAGATGTTTCCTCCCAATTCACTAATATAAATATTCAAACAGTGATCAACATTTTAAATAAAAATTGGAACTGCATCTCGACACATACAACATTATATAAGGATAGTTTCCTTAAACTTCTGTCGCATTGTTGCAATAATGGTTATTTCACATTTCAGGGTCAATTTTTTAAACAAACATACAGCACTGCTATGGGCAGTAGTCTCGGGCCCATCTTAGCTGACATTACCATGAAGCAGTTTCTTGACACAGTTATCCCTACGCTGCCATTTAAACTCCCCTTCTTATATAAATACGTGGACGATATTATAACATGTATTCCATATGACCAACATGACACTATCTTATCTCTGTTCAATTCCAAACTAATGGGCTTTGAACGAATACAGTTCACAATAGAGCATGAACAGAATAGTTCCATTTCATTTCTTGATACCAAGTTTATTATACAGACAGATGGTACTATAGTCACTGATTGGTTCATAAAACCCACGAACTCCGGTAGATATCTGCATTTTAATTCCAACCATCCCATACATCTAAAAACTAACTTAATCCACGCGGTATATAAGAGAGCCACCGATCTAAGTGATCAATCATTTCATCAAAAAACACTGAGTTAGTATTTAAGATTTTCAAAAAACAATGGTTACCCAGACCACATAATCAAACAGACATAAACATCGCGCGAATCAGCTGATCTCCAATTTTACATCTGCCCAATCTAATACACCTGAGCCTAACGCCCGCTGTACTTTTCTACAACTTATGTTAAAGGGCTACAACTTAAAAAATGCCTACTAAAAATTCAAAAAATTTAGCATTCAAAAACCAACATACTGTTCGATCCCTCTTCTCAAACCTCAAAGACCCGACATCCAAAGACAAACGATCTAATGTCGTATACACTATCCAATGCAATGACTGTCCAGCCACATACACTGGTATTACGTCCCAATTTTTACATAAGAGAATTTATCAACGTAGCTATGCTTACCATCAAAAACCCCATAATGATAACTCCAATGCTTTAGTATCTCACCATTTAAACACCGGCCATGAATTTGACTACAACAACACCCAAATTAAATATTACGAAAATAATTATTTCAAAAGATGCGTACTTGAAATGATTCAAATAAAAAGTGACCCTCACTCCATTAATTTTCGTACTGATACTTAAAATCTGTCGCCCAGTTTAATAATGAACTTATACACACCGGCAAGACATGAATTCGAAGAAATAATCAGTAGTCTCCCTAAAGGATGTGTTGGTCATTTTTGTGGCCACCTCGTTGTCAGATATTAATTAGTGTCACACTCCCCCAAGTGCAAATCTTTTCCCAACTGCCTTACTAACACATGTTACTTTCATTTCCTTCAAATGTACAAGGGTCGTCTGTTCTGTTTTATAAATAGGGTGTTGGTCCGGGCAAATTTACAGTTGTGTGTTTGGCGTCAGCAACAATTGTAAGTGTCTCACAGATCATATTATATAGTATTAGCTAAGTAACATATAACAATTCTTATAGACACATATTCGATCAGTTATAAACTCAGTACAGTGGGCATCTCCATTGTTCATAATTTACACTTAGATGATAAAAAGAAGAGAATAAAATAGTGTTATATTTATGTATGGATGCTCGAATGTGTAGCTGGCTTGTGAGGTGTTTTGTTGTATGTGTGTGTGTTTATGTAGTGCTAGCGTGTGTGTATGTACACGTCTGCGTGTTAGATTGATGGTATATATCTGTTTAGATTGTGAGTGAGAGAGAGACAGAGCGCCCGAGTGGTTAATGTGAGTGAGAAGGTGTTGTATGAGTATACAAAGAGACAAGACTGAGAGAGAGAGAGAGAGAGAGAGAGAGAGAGAGAGAGAGAGAGAGAGAGAGAGAGAGAGAGAGAGAGAGAGAGAGAGAGAGAGAGAGAGAGAGAGAGATTATGACCGACATATATACGAACTACATGAGACTATGGTACTCTATATAAACCAAGTTCCAGGTAAATAACAGTGTACAAAATATAAATACTAAGTAATAACCATTTTCATATAATAGATCTGTTATCTATAATGTTGTGTTATAAAAGTTTGTAACCCTTTAATGCAAGTTGGTAAATCTATTCTGTTATCGTGTCCATAATTCTCTATTTTATATGAGGATGATGGTGTAATAAAAATAAAATGGTGAGTGTTTTAGAGTGCCAATTGTGGACAAAGACAAGTGAGAATGAGAGAGAGAGAGAGAGAGAGAGAGAGAGAGAGAGAGAGAGAGAGAGAACGATAGAGAGATAATGAGAGGGAGAAAGAAAAAGTGAGAGCGAAGGGTGGAAGAGTGAGAGAGGAAAGAAGGGAGTCAGTGAGTGAGATGTAGTAAGAGAGAGAGAATGGGTGGGAGGGATAGTGAGTGATAGAGCGATTTCAGGTTAGAGTGAGAGGCTGTGAGAAGGACTGGTAGGGGGAGAATGGGTGAGAGAGAAGGTGTGATTGTGGACACATACATAAATTACATTATTCTATATTACTATTGACTATAATTTACAATATGATTACAATTATTATCCAAGTTTACCTGTTAGGAAAATTTACCAGAAACTTTTGTTTGTAACCTTTGTCAACTATTTGATGTAAGTCGTAATGTTCTACAGTTATTGTGTAAATTGTATGTTTCTAAATTATGATTGTTTGTTAATACCAGTAGGGAGTGAAACATGTTAACAATAACTTTTAATAATTACGTAGTAAACATCCCCTAATTTGTTTTAGTTATAGGTAATATATTTTACTTTGCTATATGTTGACTGCTGTAGGTATGAACAATTTATGTACCAATCTAATATCCAGTTGTTGATTACTGTTTGTTTAATTAATTAAAATATCATTACATTTAGTCATTTAAATTGTAATACTGTATAAATTAAGTTCTCTCATACTATTATTTGCTGGTTTTCTTAAAGATAATTTGAAGATGTAAACAAACTATCATAAGTCTTCACATATACAATGATACATACTACGCACGCACACACTCACATACACGAACACGTTCACCCAAATATTTAATTGTTTCGTTGTGTTTGACATTTCTTTTGTATTTCATACACGGGTCCTGAAGATGACAATAAATATTGTCGAAACGTCGACGCAAAATAGTTAAAATTTGTGTTATTTATGACCGATCCTCACTAACCATCCACTAAGAAATTCATTTAAAATTATTACTTCTGAAGTGTTCACCGATTTCAATGGAATTACATGTATGAGTAATTGTAATTAAAAAATAACATTTTACCTTCAAACGTTTATTACTTTAATAGTATTTCATTAAACTATAAGCTTTAAACTATATGTCTTATTTAATTAAATTTATCCTTTTCTGGATTACTAAAAATATCAAAGAGCGATTACTTTTTTCCTTGACTGCTGATTTTCTTTACTGCACTAGTAATATTTTCATCTTGCTTGAAGTGGTGCACATAATTGAAAATACCTTGTAAAGTAATCAGATGACTGTGTTTTGAATGTACAAACTATTCTGGATCAAATATTGACGTTTGTAATATTTCGTGCACTGTAGTTGAGTTTACTGTAAGGAAGCAAATTAATATTCTTAAAAAAAACCTGTAAGTCGAAAATGATAATTTATACCAGCGTTCAGAACGGTGTCACTTCTTGTTTATAAACTTTTGTGCGCTTTCTGTAGCTTTTAATTACTTTTCATAAAAAGTCTATTGTCTCAAGGTAAAAATAACACTCGAATACATAATAGCCTAAAATTCAACAGAGGATGGTATTTACTATAACATTGTTTCCTACCACAGATGTGTGTGGTTAATATAGACGTAACGCGGTGAACGGTCATTATCTGGCAATTTATTACACTAAAACGGAAGCTGCAAACGCGCCGGTAGTGACAATGGCGTTTGCACATTAACACGTCTGTACCAGTCCTACTAATGGGACTCGGAACTACGACTGTTTAAACTGAGATAATCTTGCAGTTTCCTCTCGGCACAAACAAATTTTGTCCATCATAACAGGTGGAACATATTTATCTTTACCTGCACATATTACATTTAAAAATTTATTTCTAATGGAACGAAAAATAAAGTTTATTATATGAAGCGGTCTTGCTTGTCTTGCGTAATTATTTACTTTAGTGATGACAAAATAAAGAAATGCGAGTGCTTTACAAATATTAAATCTTTATCTTTAAAGTTTATTATTCAGTAACACATAAAATGGTCAAGTATAAACATAAATACCTAGGTAACTTTCAGCAAAATTTGTATTCATTTCGTCATCTTTACACATTATCGTCAACGTTTCTCCTAGGTTATCAAGAGCTCTTAGTATAAATATGTGAAGAAGAAATTGATATTATGCTTTGAAAATGCACATTTGGAGTCGAAAACGTACAGCTTGGTAGTATATGAATGCACATGAAGTCTTCAAATTATTTTTATTAGAAGAGACATACTGGGCTTATCGATACTAACCAATGAATGTTGTATCACATGGGCTACACTCTTTGATTGTTAGACTATCAACTGACAGGAAAATAAGTAAAAAGCGTTACTTATATAACAGTGACTAGGTGTGTGTGTGTGTGTGTGTGTGTGTGTGTGTGTGTGTGTGTGTGTATTGTTACGATATCACAGAACAATATACGTGTTTGTTGAATGTGCCAGAAGAATCTTGATGTAACGCGTGTGGCGTACGTGCTTGTCGACGCATTTTCGAGAGGTTTCTCGAAGGCACCAGCCGCGAGGACTATGTCAAGGCCGCAGTTAATTAGGTTGTTCACACGAGCGCTAAGGCGCAATTAGGAACATTCTGGTCTGTGAGCGCAGGTTCTTATACATGGCGGCAGCGGCTTTAAGCTTCAGTATAGTGGCGACATATTTACAGTTCGTTTGGCAGTTATTGTCGCGCGATTACAAACGATATTACTGTGTGCGTTCAAGTCGTTATTAGTAAAGTGTTGTGTTTTATAATCAGGCGGTATATTGTAATACAAGTGTGTTTAATATTAGTGGACATTTTATTGCGTGTGAACAATTGTTATTTGATTTGCTGTAAGAGACTGTGTTGTTACTTACGAACTGTTTAACTGAAAATTAGAGCTGGTGATTAGTGACTTAATTAGTGTCTTGTATTCTGTTTCCACTGTACCTACAATATATATATATATATTATAACGTACCAAATCCCATAGATTTGGGGTTATATGTAGAAAGTTTTAAAATCAAATATAAAGTTAATTTAAATCGATAGAACCATATCTCGCGCTGTAGCGAGCATTCAAAACAATTGTAAAACGCCCAGCGGATATTTCCGTTGACGTTATGTAACCACGCACACGCACCGTTATAAATTAGGGACACGCCCTAACTTTAAATCATTAATATTTCGGAAACGAATAAATATAGGCAAAATCCAAAATAGCCAAAATGTTTAGCGAAATATTAAGAATACGGTGTGCGAATTTCATTAAGTATAATTAAAGAGTTAATGAGCTAATTCATTTTATTTAAATAACTTCCATAGTAAGTGAGCTAGGGAGTTCAGATTTGGATATGTTATAATTGTAACAATTATGAATCAAATTTATATGTTAGATTAAGCATAACTTGGCTTGCAGCCGAGATAATCGCAATATAAATTGCAACCGGACATCCGACCGACAACTGGCTCCAGTGTATTCCAGAATATTAAAAATAATAATAATTCTCGGACTGTGGGAATTATTTTTCGTTCTCACGGAATGAGGTGACTCAATTTTAAGTAGAAGGGAGAATGTTTCAGCCAATCAGATCATTCTAAAAAATTTGAACAACCGTTGGTTCGGGTTGAACTCTCTTCACTCTTCTGTTAACGTTCACGCAGTCAACACAGACTCTTCTGTTAACTTTCAACCAGTAAACACTCACTCTTCTGTTAACGTTCACGCAGTCAACACATTCTCTTCTGTCAGGACTTAAACAGTGAACACACACACACACACTTCGGAAGTATAAACAGTGAAGACTCAACTTCTGTACAACACAGACACTCTTCTACAACGACTGGACCGTGACGACGTCTACGTGCAATAGTCTTATTCATCAACAAATAAGCGTACAGAGCAATACACCCAAACTGTTGGCGTACGTATATAATAAATCGACCATATACTACTAGAAGTCACGTCCAGACTACAACAGAACGAGGCCGTCTAAATCGTGGTACGAGCTGAAGAACTGACGACGTAGAGCTACACCCGAGACGAGGTACACACACCCCCAGGACGCAGCGGAAATTATCGCCACTAGCTAATTGGACTAGGACATCGAGGGACCCCAGAGGACATCTTCGAGAACTTCAGTACCAGGAAAGTCAAAAATCATTTATACATTTTATATAAAAAGATCATTTTTCTTTCTTTTGTTAAAATCAATTGTAAAGTAAACTTCATTCAGATGCCTATAAAAACAGAGACTGTAAGTTAATAAGAACTTCAATATTGTGATAATCTGTAGAACAAGTATAAGTTAATTAAGAAGAAATAGATAAGAAGTAGAGTAGATAAAAAGCGCTATACAAATCTTAATATTAAATCACATAAGAAACTTATAGTGCAGTATACGTGAAACCAATCAGAAAGTAAATAAAAAGCACGTAGAACAAGATTCACGGCTAATTTATTTAAGAGTATTTTTAAAAGCATTCTGAAATAGTAAAATCAATATTAAAATCTTGAAAAATCATTAATTAAGTTATTTAAAAATTAACTTTGAAAGTAATAAGGAACAAGTTCATATAAAATCGTATTTATAAGCTTTCCTTCTGAAAGCTAATATTCATTCTGAAAACATTGATCAAATTACTCATTACTCTTTAGTACGTAAGAATTAAATTAGATATAAGTTTTTCATTTTATGTGCTATTAGAATAATAAACCCCAATTTTATACCCAACACTGTTTGTTATTGCTGTACTCCAAAATCTACCAACATCACAAAACTATTCACAATAATTATAACGATACACTTTGTGCTTGTACTTTTGAATTAACCTACTTGCGAATTCAAATCACAAATTCCTACGGCCCTAGTCTGAAGAAGAAGACGCAAGAACGCACAGCAGGTAGGTCAGTTCACACACACCATAATAGTAAAGTTATAAATGTCACCCTGAACTTGGGGCTTCCCGAAGTTAACAAAGTGTATTAGTTATAATATATATACACACACACACACAGATACATACAATATATTTATATGTAAACAACTTATTCCGTCCCTATAAAGGTAGCAAAATTTTCTTTAAGCACTATAAAATTTCCCAATGAATGTATAGGCCTGTAGAACAAACCTTATGTAAAACATAGATACATATTTGAAACTATCAAAATTTAATGTGTCGTACAATGAAATAAGAGTATTAGTTGTCAATTTGTAATGAGTAATTTATAAAATAGGCTAATTAACACATAATATTCATTTGATAGTTCTCTAAATAAGCATAAAAAACAAAAAAATAGTTTAGTACAAATATGACAAAGTATTTCATAATTTATTACTCTCCGGTTATTTAAAAAAAAAAATTACGTTAACTTTGTGTGTGTACGTACAAAAATAATTTGCAACTGACAACCATAGTTTTCATACTTAAAAGCTAAATCTTTCTAAACGTAACATGCAAATGTATTAATATAAATTGATCTAAGAGTTGTTTTTACTTCCATGCTCCATAAGGAAATGGAAGTATGGTGATGGCGGAAAAAATCGTGTTCCAGATAAGGGCTGATTCTGATTATACTACCCTCAATACATGAAGAAAAAAATAATTTTTCGAAAAGTTTGTGTGTGTGGAATTTTTTTATGGTAAACAATAACTGCCGCAAATTCAAACAGAATCAAATAATTTTGTTCATACCTACCTGAGTTGTAGAGGACTCAAGGCCTATTGAGTTTGGTGAAGATCTGTTAAGGGGAAGGGGTAGTTTACCGGCAACGTTTTACGTTTTAACAAGAGTAAAGTACTTCAAAATTCATTTAATCTTTTCCAAACAATGGTAATTGTTAAATATCGGTATGGAGAACTATACATGACTTCCATGTTCTAAGATTTATATTTAAAATCATTTTCTAAATGAAATATTTCCATAGAAACTACTTCTTTCTTCATCCTTAACTACAGTACCGTGGTCACTAACGTATACCACCTCACGTTAGCGCACTCGACTTTCACTAGTGATGGCAGTCGATAGCACTGCCAAAACGTCTGGTTTTGTAGAAAACCTTGGACAACGCCAAAACAGAAAGGGAAAAAGAATTTTAACAAGAAACAACTTCTTTTTTGCCGATAATGTAGTACACATGTGATTAAGTCTGAAGAAAGAAGTTGTTTCTTTGGAAATGATTTTAAATTAAAACCTTAGAACATTGAAGTCATTTATGGTTCTCCATACAGGTATTTAAAAATTGATTCGTATATTAATTAATAGTTATATATTATTAGTTATTTATAATTAATTTATATTTTAAAATTGCATTATCAATGGCTACAACATTCTTGGTGATAACTTGTTAATAGTTCATCAATAATTATTACAGTGATATAGGCTACGTCACTTGTACAAGTGTGTTGATACAAGGTAGCATTCAGTGGCGTAGCTACAAATCCTCCATTTTTCGAAGCGTTCGTTTCCTTCAAATCGAAGTATAGTATAACAAGATTTATAATTGCCGCGGTTCGTCATTTAAAAGCGCATATGCTCTAAACTTAGTAATACTGTAGGTATAAGACTAGTGAGAGCATCGTGTTCATCGAAACGGGAGAATTCATTTCGGACAACAGTAATAATGATAATAATAATAATAATGGCTCCCATGTGTACCACCAAAGCAGCATAGGAGTCAGGCAGGATAGGCTTATGTGAGCCGTACGCCATACAAGGAAGGCAGTGTAGCCAGCACTACTCTTCACCCGCCCATTATTATCCCCAGGATGTTATCCCAGGTATTCATTTTCAACAGGCTGAGTCGACCTGGGGGTTGAAAAACGCACCTTGATTTTATGGTGCGGGCCCGGGAAACACCAGTAACACTTAATCTGAAGACGTTGCGCTTCAGAATTTAAAATGTTAACAACATTGTGAATCAATGCTTTCAAGTCGACTTTGCGTCGTACACATTATTTTTACTTACACTGATTATTTTGCTGCATATTTTTTAAATGGGTTCTCCGTTTTGTGTTTCTATAGATTATTCAACATCTTAAGTAATGTTCTTGTGTTTGTGAAGACCTACAGTTAATAATTAGTTCTTTCATTTGATATTTTATTTTTTTTTACAACTACGAATACTGCAAATTCTTGTGTAGTCTACAATCCAAATATAATAGTAGATTGTACAATACATGGTTCGTTAAACGCATCTTTCGAATATACAGTTTTCAACATTTTTGTTGAGCCTCGTATAAACTAATGACTACACAAACAAAATAAATACTTGTACATATGCGTAGGTAATTACTGTCTTAGTAATAAAGAAAAAATGCCTTTTTCTAGTAATTAACATACATTAAACTGTATTGTCAATCATATACAAGAATAAAATAGCCCGTCTACCAATAATTTCCACTTGCAAAGTACAAAGGTAGAGCTGTGGACAACATGAGCCACAGCAGTTTACTGTCTGTCACGGCTTACTGTAAGTCTTGGGCTGTTGATGTTGACAACGTATGGACATCAAAGTGGCTACGGTCAGATCCTTATCAACATTTCTTTCATAATAACAGCATAGGACATCAGTTTCACTGTCATGGCACAAAATTATAAAGGAAACTATTCTTGAGATAATTATTAATTATTATCGGAAGTAATTAAAATGTATATTACCTCGGTGTCTTAGTGCAAAGTGTATTACGGTTTTAAGAAAGATTTCATATTATTTTACACAGTAATCCTAGGCTATTAATGTAGATTAAAGCCTGGTTTAGAAATCTCAATTTTTAATTTGTTGCTTTTTTAAAACTAAATATGAATTTAGTAAACTTACTAAAATGAATATTAAAGGAAATTACAACTTAAACCCTAAACTCCCCGTAATACAGATTTTATCATTATTCACTTTCAATGCCGTTAGTTCAGTGTACACAGCCTACAAACATGTTTGTGAAGATATATATTAACTCCGCTTTCGTTTACTGCAATTTAATTAAAATTACAGGACAGTCTGTACTGAGACTTTTAGAAACGCACATAAGCACTGTTTACTAATAAGATTTATTAGCAATTAGAACGCATAACTTAAGTTGAAGTTAAGAACTGCACTGTTGAATCTTACCGTGTTTAACCAATGCAATCTATGGAGTAATATCTGATTAAACTTTACCGTATTGGTTTTTATATTACCACATTTACTTATATGGCATCATACAGTTTTGTATTATACATGTAATAGTAATATTTTTTGCCACATTTCATCTTATGTATCACATAATTAAAACTGAAATCGCTATATTTTTTAATATGCTATGAAGTGCTGCTAATCAAACACAACACACACACACACACACCATAAAGTATGTTACATAAAAACTAGATTCTCCAGACGAACACCTAAGTACATATAAGATACTCATAACATACACTTTCTATACAAATAAGTACTTTGTTTACTTTTCCTTGGACATTTTTAATATGTCGCTGAACTTACTAGATATAACTATTACAATAAATTTTACGTTCGTCTTTTATTAACAAATTTAGCAAATTATTTTGAGCCAATTTCTTTAAACTCACCATAAAAAGTGCCCTTAATAAAAATGTTTCAACTTTTTCTAGCCGATCTTGACCTAAAAATTTAGATGTCTGCTTATCTATATGTAACTTTTTTAACACAAAAGAAGACTGCATTTGAAGGGAGGGACTTCCATCTAATAATGCTCGCCACTTACATACTATGTATAAACTATATGATGGAGCACGTCCGTACTACCTTTTCTGCGAGGCCCAATGTAATAAGATAGTCATAACTGTCATTCTATTTTTCCTCCTTTAATCAGAAAGAACATTGTCAAACTTTATGTGAATACGCCTTTGAAACAGACTTTTTTATACTCTCTTAATTCATGGATTCTTCAGGAAAAAACCACATGGCACATATTATAATGGGAATATTTGACTTTTTTTCGGCAGTACGTTCCTATCCAAGTTGTTATCTTTTATACAGTTGAACTTGCAATTATGTTTTCAGCTCATTTGACCTTCTGTCGATTCGTCCCACGTTACACAGTAGACAGCTCAATCAGAAGAATAATAAAGAATAAACTTTAGTATTAACAGTTCGCACTTACAAAACGGTTCTTTATTTATTAATGATGTTATTGGTAAACACTATAGGAGTTTGCCAGTCAAAATAGTCCTGGATTCTATTGACGAATCAATGTTTAGACTTTATGTTTATGTCTAAAAGATGCAAGTTACAATGACCTTTAAAACAATCTTTTATGATTGAGTCAAGTCAGCAGACTTTAGTTAATTACCATGTCAGTCACACATATCAAAGGCATTTGGTGTAGCTTGAATTAAAATTAAACTTGTTACTGAACAGAGTATAGAGTTACTCTTTTAGCGACAATTTATGAATAAAAGTTTTGGTCGCTGCAAAAATTAGCGTCGACTCTCCTATGCCCATTCAGTCTGCACGATGTGTATAAGGTCGGACATTGACATAGTTTCCAGAGTGTTCCTATTCCGGTAACTAAGCAAATTATTCTCGATGGGTCGCCTGGAAAATACAGATTATTCTAGAACCTCAGCGGGGTATAAATGTAAGCGCCTGAAACTGGCCAAGTTCAGTTTGAGATCTGCGATAGTAGAGTGCGTTTTGAAATGATTGCTGTGACTTTTGGATTAGTCAAGTGTATTTATTAAGTAAGCGTAGTTTAGTCTAGTGAGTATTGTGTACTACTTAGTGCAGGACTGTAATAAGATGACATTTATTGTTTGTTAAGCTTAAGTTGTAATTAGCGACATCGTCTGGTCTCAATTATTCTGTTTCCACTGTAAAACACGACGATTCGTAACACGCGCGACCGTCGTAAGAATGTTGTCGTTTGATGTGCTGCAATTATCACCATTACTATTAGCATTCTTTATCTTCAGTACTTTTTAATTACCGTCTGCATTAATTGGATTGGCGAGCTGACTTACAGACATCGTCATCCGATTTATCACTATGGCGGTTACACAAGATTCATTTTAGTGAGGAAAAAATGTCAATTCTCTGGAGGTTTTTTAGTCAGCCAAACGCAGCGTGTAAAAACGGTGAACTTTGCGATTGCTGTTTTGCATGGAACATCTGCAATTTGTTCAAGATTTTGTAGAGCAGTTTTCATTTCTTGCCGAACGAGTTGCTTTAGTCGTGGAACAATTCTTAGTTTTTGTTGCCATTTGCATTTACTGTTTTTCCGAGGAGTATGATATTGGACTTTGTTTTTGTGTTTCCCTAATTAAAGATAATTTCTTGCCAAGCATATATCTGTAGTTTCACTGTACCAACCAGTTTCATTTCTACAGTTGCATGAGTAATCATCCAGTGTAGGACATCTGATTTACTATGGGTAAGTAACGAGGACATCATTTTTACATAACGTTCTATTTATGTGGGATTTTCTGTTACGTTGAGGACACTGTTTGGATGAGTGATTTTAGATCAGAAATAAGAACAATATTATAAAAAATAACTTTATTGTTTCTAAATTTGTCTATACTTGCATGGATTGTTACAGAGTTCTTATTAAAGTTTGTAATTATTGGCAAACGTGACAGCAAAATGAGAATGTGATGTAACTTCCAACTGCTCTTGTATTCGTTGTATAGTTTGTTGAGGAGCCATCAGAAATGAAATGCATTCATTATTCAAATGGATACAGATTGTAAGGTTTTGCTAGAAATAAGGACTTGTATCCGATTCCGTTTCTAACAGATCTGCTCAATTAATTCTAAATAGGAAAAGCCAGTTTTAATTGCGGAGGGTTTCTTCTGTGTGAAGTAAGTTTTCACGCCACTGAAATTTAAATGAACGTACTAACTTCTCCACTTTTCCCAAACAGTTAATTTCAGTATTTAGTTCTTTTTCGGTAGACTGCTTTATTTTTTTATATTGTCGGTGATTTTTCATAGGCGATTAAAATGTGTACAGTTGACAATCCTTTTAAATTAATTAATTGACGTTTTCTAATAGAAACAAAACAACAAAGCTGATAGATAATGACATAAGCTGAAAGGCCGTATGGTAAACGATTTAACTTTTGTAATCATGTAAACGGACATGTTTAGTAACTTTGCAGTGTCGGATATGAAAAATGTAAGGGACAGAAACATTACTCGTAAACATTACAGAAACATTGTAAACCTGTACAGAAACATTACTCGTGTGCGAGAAAGTACACAGACACACAAATAGTGCACCTAATGCTAGTAGTGTTGATTGAAATCAAACAAAATATTTAATTAATAGTTAGTTTTTTATTTAGAGCATCCACATATAAATTCTCAACATCAGGGAATATTGTACATATAATATTAAAGAAAATTTACAAACAGTTAGTTTACAAATCGATTAATTTAATATTTTTATACTACTACTACAAATGATTAACACTCGGTTAATTTAAATATTTTAAAAGAGCTACGTAATGTCTAAATCTTGAGTGTTTAATATACATCAGTTTAATGTGTACTGTTTGTAAATCTACGCCTTTAACAGCACTTAACTTTGTATACTGTTCAGTGTCATTACTTATTTATGCAGCTATACACTATTATCGGATTCCAAGCGTTGTTTGTAATGTAGTTTGGTTATTTCGTTATCTCTAGGGAACGTGTTTTAAATATAATACCCTTTACCTGGTGTGTATTCTGTATACTTCGTAATATCACTTTTTTCTTACTGGTCTTTCCGCTGTACGTTGGTAGTTATAGATTTGTCATGAAAATAATTTTCTTCGATTGTTGTTAATAATAATTTTTTCACTTATTTTCTTTTTACCTGTTAAATACTGTTATCATTCACTATGACTGTTCTTATTTACTTTGACATATTGGATCGAGACTGATTAACAATTAATTACAATACACATTCCTTTGGCTTTGATGTTAAGTGATTGTTGCTTAAACAAGAGCGAGTCGGCGTCATTTTCTAGAATACACTATTGTTATAAACCACTTTCTTCTTTTTATAAACCTTCAGTTTAGTTTTATACTGTAATGTTTTTAAACTCTTATTTTTGTTTGTAACGCGGCTTTTATGTTAACTACATAATTTAAATACACTTAATTTTATCAACTTTACATTTTATGACATTTGAAACTCGTCTAAAAATTATTATAGTACCTAGCTTTCGATAATGCTTGTGAATGTAATGTCGTTAAGAATATATATAAAATTTCTTATAAAATATGTGAGTTATTTAATTTCTATACTTCTATACTTTATACATTATGATTGAGTTTCGCTTATTTACAGTATTACATACATAATTTTAGGTCAATTATTTCAAGATTTTTACATACATTCGTTAATATTATATTATTATTTTTATTTTAAATCATTTGCTATACTTTTTTAATTATACTACAAGTTGGCATTTCATCCAATTCAGTATGGGTGTAAGCCTACTTGTCTTTCTCTCTAACCTAGCATTTCTTAAAACCTTACAGTTTTCATTTATTTTGACAAGGTTTATATTTATGTTCAAGAATTTACAGCAGCAGAATATATATCATACGCATTTTTACTCAAAATAAATGCCTTTATAAGATGGTAAAAATAATATAGATATCAACGTTTAGTGATACAAAAATCCTATACCAGTATCATTAGGCCTACGTTTATGATATTTTTTGTGGGTCTATAGAGATACAGGTACATACCACGTCTCAAAATATATAAAATATACAGAAATTGGTAATAAAGCCTTTAGCAATGTAGCCGCTTAAATTAAGTGCTACACGATTAGCAAAAAAAGTAACGAGATTTGAAGGGAAGTTCTCAGACCCGAAAAGAAGTCACGATGCCGAATACAGGAATCCGTATACAGGATTCCGAATAGACGATCCGAACCACGAAATGGCGAACATTTAGAATGGAAGAAACATATATGTAGATATAGCAGTCTACAGATGATAACGTGGTTCGTCACCTGCAGTAAAATAAGGTTTACAGCGTTGATAACGAAATGGTGAAGTGGACGCACACGATAAGAAGATCTAATGTTATTTGTAAAACCAGTACAAAAGTATATTAGAAGTTTGGAAGCTGACAACTGACTAGTAACAATTAGGAAGGGGAACGAGTGTACAAAATTTACCAAAAAATCCTAATACTGTAGTAACTGAAAGCTTGTTATATAATAGTGAAAAATATTCGTTTGCAGTATATTTACACTAAGTATACAATTGTATTTCAACTTATTAATAATACATTTTTAAAACAAAATATCATTGTTAAAATTGATTCTAAAAGTTTTGTTTCCTATAAAATACATTTAATTTATTTTAAATAAACGAACTGGTTGTATAGTTTTTTATAATATATGTGTCATAAAATAGTACAGCTGAATTGTCTCAAACAATGAATCAATTTGTACGTTACATTTCTGCTATAGAATATTTGAGGTACGCGGAAATCTTTATTAGTGCAAGTGTCATAGTTGTAACACAGACCCATCCTCTGCCGGATTTCGAACAGGCCATAGTAGTACGAAGAGGTGACAGTAGTGAAATGTGAGATAGCAAATGACAGTGGTGAAAGGGAGGGCTGAAAACGGATTAGCGCGTTAGTATTACTATTTTCAACTCCCTCTAAATCGTCTTGTCGTTCGCTCTTTTAAAGTTTATTTTACTTTACACTCCTTCTGTAATCTACTACTTTCAATTCTCTACCACTTACTTTAAGTTATCCCAACTCCATCCACCTTCTGTTCCGTTGCTGTCTACTACTGTCTTCCATTACGTCACACACAATTGTTTCATACCATATGTCGTCCTCTCTGTTATCATTTCACTTTGCCGCTCAAATTAACAATTTAACTCATTCTGTTTTTTCTCGTCTGACCTTCCCTCTCCTCCCCCAAACACACATACGCCTATGTCTCGTTTTTACGTGTATCTTCATATTTAAAAGTAATCCTAAGCGTTATTTTACTGAAGAATTAAAATACCATGTTGACAAATTTTTGAAGGAAAATGAAATCTAAACATGTAGTAGACGTGTCAGTACTTGCTTTAGCACTAACAGTCACTATGATTGGTATTTGTAATATATGCATCTAATGTTGGTAAAAGTATAAAAGTTTCTTTTTATTTGAGCTTTTCTTTCTCTGTCTATTTTATTAAATGTTTTTCTCTTAATTGATTTGTATATACCTTTTATTTGGTCTGTATGCTTGCGTTTAAAACTTTATAATTTCTATTCTGTGTTTTGTAAGCTAAGAAAGACCGGAGGATATTTAAAACGTTTATAATGACATTTAGCCTTCCCTGTACGGACGAAGCAGGAATCTGTGAGCTGGATGCACAGTGAGACCATCTGTTCCCTAGGAAGGATCATTTACGAGGTGGTGTCATTCTTACTTTCTTAACGAATTTTTGTACTTCTTCTCATCCTTCTACGTTTATTGTGTGATGTATATCTAAGGTTAGGACTGGCATAGCGGTGATACAGACTCAGATTATTAAACAAAATGTAATTAAATCTCTCTTAACAATTATATTTTAAGAATTCGATGTTACAAGTATCCAGTTAGATATTATAAACTTTGATTTACAAAAATATAAAATTTCTTACAGTATAGTAAACACAGGTAAAGCAATCTAGATATAAAGATAATTACGTCAGCAGCCAAAATCGGTGTTCTCTAACAGTTGTTTTAATAATCAGAAGGGTTCTAAGACAGGTTGAGAGCAGCAGTTTATTAGAAAGAATACATATGGGGAAAACCAAAGGCCGCTGGTGATTTACAAATTCTGTTTGCTACAAAATAAAAGAGATGTATCTTAATGTTAATCTTTTTTTCATTCACAATACAGCAGTAACTTCATTTAATTAATTCAGTGGCATTTGAATATTGTTGTAGAATAGTTAACATGAAGAAATAAATTAAACAATTAGCAACGCTGTAACGTCACAGAACGTTCCATAAAGGAATTTAATTGCAAAGTAAATTATCATAAGAGGAAGGTGAGGTGAACAGTATCGAACCCAAGTAATCCAGAAAAATTTTGTAATATTGTCCGATAATTAATATCATTAACATGAAAAAACGACAAAAACTATGACTAAAACTCAAACCCCATATATATTGTTTAAGTGAAGAACAGTGTAAAACTGATAATATACTATAAGAGAAACAGATAATCTCAGAAATGACCAAAATGAGGTCATTACATATTAAGAAATGTAACTCTGAATAGAGTATAAAAAACTATTTATTGTGAATTAATGGACAAGATCTGTTATTATACTTTGTAATATACATAAAATAAATGTATTAAATGATTTGAATACATCATTAAAAAGGATGTAAGTTAAAATAAAAAATATATAAATGTTATGACAAAAAATCAAGGTTTCGGATTTGAAACCAATCACTCAGATTCTATGTGAAAATTAATTATTATAGAATTAATATAAAAACTATATGTAAATATCAATTAGACAGAGACAAACAAATTATCTAAATAGAGAAAGCTGTAAATTGATTAGAAGTCAATTAAAATAATCAAAAACAGTGTTAAACTGAAAACATGTGATGAACATATAAAATTGTAATATTTATGAATTTCATGTTGTCAAAATGCAACAAAATTGTATTCTAAAGTTGAAATACAATATAATGTAACTATACTTATATATATCACCACCTAAAACACTTTAACAGTCTAGTTATGAAACTATTTACCTATACCATACCAGGCTGAGGCCAAAAAACAATCACAAAAATAGTCATATTTGGCAGAATAATTGCAGAATATTAGAAAAAATAAAGGAAAAAGGTACAATCCTATAATGTACAATGGAAACATACTTGCTCAGTTGAAGACAAGCTTAATTCTTAGAGAATTTTAAATATAAAAGTGAAAATTGTCACACCAAGAAATAACTCATCTGTGCAAAACAGTAAGATGCTAAGTAATATTACAGTAAAAATAAAATGTATCAAGATAAACCAGGTATTCCCAAAGATAAACAATATAACAAACTCTAAGTGAATACCTAAAAAATCCCATAATAATACCGAAAAAGACAAATTATCATCAAAAACTAATGACAAAAATCTAGGCCATATGTAATGCCTATAGAAAAATTAACTTATTTATATGTTATATGTTTTAATATTTGTTTATTTTGTTATGAAAGGATAAATATGTTATGTATTAATGTTATAGAAAGAACCAAGCAACTTCATAACATTTTAATAATTAGAGAATTAGAATTTTGTGCAAACACTACAAGGTAAGAATTGTATTTTATGTTAATTTATTAGATTTAATTTGTTCAAAACCAATCGTGTATGGTATCATTGTATTCAGTTAAAAGCAGAGAATCCAAAAATAATAATGGCATGGAGATTGTAAGTAGTTCTGTAAAATTGTTTGACAAATACCAGAATAATTTCAGTAATATCCTTTAGTATGAAGAATAAGAAGTTTTTGTTCTAAAGCTTCTACGGAAGTCAGATTTGTTCTATGATGTTCTATTTGCATATTCTCGAACGTTCCAGAAGAAAATTTTACTCAAAAATACCGGAAGTTCGTTTTTAAAAATTAAAACAATGAGCCTTACAGAGTATAAAAGGAAGACGAAATTTGACACAAAAAACACTTTATGCTTTGAATCCACAAGAGACACATCACCTACGAATCCGATCATCCCGTCCAAGGCGAAGTCGAAGAACAAGAATTCAACACGAGAACACAGAAAGGCTTTTTCCCGTACATGACAAAAGACTGACTTAACCTATACAAGGAGTATATCGCTAATCGCTAATGTGTTGTTGAATAGAGCAGCAACACGCCATATTTAATAGAAATGCACACAGCCAGATATCCAGCGGCCCTGAAAAGGACCGATTTTAATAGAGAAAATCAATTTTGCTGGTATTTGCTAAGACAAACTGACTTTGACAAAATTCCCAAAACAAATTACTGACACGAGCCTCCTACATTGAGTTTGGAACTAGCGCTGTGACGGCCGAATAGAGAAACCACGCAGACAGCTGTTCGCCGCCGCCAGAATTCAAAGCATAGATACAGTACGAACTTATTTCAATCATGCGGAGTTTTTAAAACCGTAATTTGACTTATAAATATTTACCAGTGCGTGAGGAACGTAAACACGAAGAGGCGCAAGATTGGAATCGTCCCCAAGAAAAGTGTCCAGTGAAGGAAATGGAAATTTGAACCCACCGGAACGTGAGTTGTTCAAAAGTTAAAATCATTTATACCTGGTATCATTGTCACACAGTTGTACTACACATGTCAAACACCTTCAAATCACACAATTTTTGTAAAGCATCCCACTGATTTGTCTTGATAGTTCAAAGGAGTCACGTCCTGAGTATAATGTTTTTTCACACATTAAATTCATGCTATTCAACTGAGCAATAAAATGTTTATTAGCCGATACTTACTTAAAAAACTTGTCAATAATAATATTTGTACCTCTGCAATTTTGTTTAATTCGAGTGTTAGTCCTTCAGACGATTTTTATGAAAAGAAAGATCATTAAACATACGTTATTTACAATTCAAACTGTCTTGTTCACATTTTTTTATATAATTAATTTAACAACTAAGAAATCAAATTTAATAATAATAATTTCTTGGAACAAAATATCCAAGTGGCGCCCACATACACATATTAGCTTAAGTTGTGTTTGCAGGACAACATCGTCGCAGAAAACCCAGCAATTAGTAAGTATTAAAAGTGCGCGGAGTGTACAAACACCCGACATAATCACAACACATAACAACATACACAATCTATCTTTTTGTTATAAATTGACGAATCCAACGTGAGGCAACGAGGGAAAGACTTGACGTACACACACAATCTATATATTCGTTATAAATTGGCGCCCAATGTGGGGCTTGAAAGGAAAAGAACAAGCCCGGCCACTATCAACAAATCAAGATGCCGCAACCAAAAGGAAAGAAGGTGAAGAAAAATGTAGGACCCGAATTAAGTGTGGAAGATGGGGAGGCAGTCCAAGTCGAGGAAATAGAAATAAAACCGCCCACACTAGAAATCGAAAGACCAATACAAACGGGAGAGGAACTAGAGGAACAAACGGGAGAAAGACCCATACAAATGGGAGACCAAACCGAGAAACCCGAACCAGAAAAAATATCAGGGAGCGTCGACATGAACGCAATAATGATGATGTTCCAAAGAATGGAAGAAACGATAAACAAAAATACGAATAAAAATATAGAATCCCTGAAGGAGGATAATAATAAAAATAGACAGGAAGATAGGGCGGAAATAAATAAAAGTATAGAATCCCTGAAAGAGGAAAATAACAAAAATACAGAATCCCTAAGGAGAGATAGACAGGAAGATAAGGAGGAGAATAATAAAAACAGACAGGAAGATAGGGAGGAATTAGACAAAAAAATAGAATCTTTAAGGAGTATATAACCGATAAAATAAATGACAATGGAAAATAGCTGGAGCTATTTCAGGAGGAAAATAAAAAAGTATAGAGTCCCTGAAAAAGGAAATTAGCGCAAGTTATGAGACAGTAAACAAAAAAATCGATGATAGTAAAATCGACAGTGACAGGAGGGTCAAGACAATGGCGAAACAGTTAGAAAGGTTGCAGGAAGGAAATAATACCGGTTTTGAAACTATAGAGGAGCGAACAGTAGAGACGAAACAAGATGTTCGAACTCTCGATAATAAGGTAAGGCAAAACCAAGACGAAATCATGCAGGAGGTAGGAGAAGTCCGGAAAGACGTTAGCGAGAGAATACAAAGAGCGTATGACATAGCTAACAGGTTGTACGAGCAGATAAAAACCAATAGAAACAATATACAGGAAATAGATCAGAGGGAGGAAAACCTGCAGGAGAGATTAGAAGCGCTGAGGGACACACCGATATTGAATATCCATACGTGTCATAGCGAAAATAGGGAGGTAATTAACTTCCAAAATTATCGCCGGAACCCTATGGAATTTTTGGAGATGATGGAAGAGTTCATCGAAAGGAATAGGGAAACAAGATGGGATAGAATAAGGGAAATATTAGACGAAACATTCCGAAATACGAGGGATAATTGGTGGATAGCGGTACGACCCGAAATAACAAACTTAAACGAATTCAAACGCCAATTCAAAGAAAAATATTGGTCAGAAACAGCGCAAAACAAAGTGAGAATGGACATATTTTCGGGAAATACGACGCCTCCAAGGGACAATCCCCAACATCATATTTCCTGGGAAAGATATGTTTGGCACGAAAGTTAATATCGCCAATCCCGGAAGAATGTTTGGTGAGACACTATAGCTACGGTATTAAAGATGCCCAATTGTACCAGCAACTTAGTAAAATTACTGACCTAGCTAAACTATTAGAGAACTGCGAGTCTGCGGGAAAATTTCAAGACTACCAACCCCCCAATCGTAAGGTAGACTATTATAATAGTAACAACGGACCAAATCGGAATGGAAATGGTAATAATTTTAACCCGAATAACCAGAACAATAACACCCCACTAAATACCCGAAATAATAATAATCAATGTCCAAATAACCGTAACCATCCGGGACCAAACCGAAATAATTACCCCGAAAATAACTACAATAGAAATTATAATCAAGGAAATAGTTATCGCGGCAATAATTACAGAGGGAATAATTATAGTCAGGGAAATAATTATCGGAACGGAGGTAATCAAGGAGGAGGTGATAGAAGGAATCAGGAGTACAGGCCCCAGGTAAACTATACGATGGCCAATAGTCAACGACCATACCAACCCAATTTACCGACTTACGTGTATTACCCACAGCAGACGCAAGGTAACCAAGGTAATACAACAAATAGCCGACCTATTAGTGGTAACCCCGAGGTTAGACAGGAACCACAAACAAGTCAGCAACCCAATGTTCCGGGAGACCGGGCAAATGAGACAGGTGCTCATTTAAACTAGACGCGGCAGTGAAAAAGGAAGACAGCCCTTCACTGATCCAGTATTATGGGGTAACTGAACGGAAAAATAGACAGGACAAAGACAGGACAATGACATTGAGAACAAATAATTATCTCAGAGATATTAGGGAGGAATTGTTAGAAGAGAGGGATAATATAGTTGAAAATCATAATAAAGGGAATTATGGTATAGTACAAATTAAGGCAGATATAAATGGTATAGATGGAACATTACTAATTGATACAGGATCAAACGTATTGTTGATAGACAGTGTGGAGTTAGAGAGAATTAAACAGAATAGTAATCTACCCATACCCACTCTGCCTATAAATAACATTATACTAGTCGGAGCGACGGGAAGGCAGAATAAATCTATAAAGAAACAGGTGTCGTTAGAGATGACCAGTAATGGTGTAACATTGCCAATAGGAATACTAGTAGCGAACAATTTACCCATGAGTATCCTAATAGGCTGTTATATACTTAGGCCATATAAAGCGATAATAAATTTAGATAGTAAGGTAATAACGTTAAAGACGAATGAGGGAATTTGGACCAATAATTTAATTGATACCCAAGGAAATAGTACAAGCAACGCTCATTATCAAGCCATTGTAAATCATTATTATTGTGCCGATCGACCACTAAACATGCCCTTATATCAGGAGGATAACCCAGAATTATGGTTAGAGAAGTTGGAAGAAATAAGGGAATTCGAAAGGACGAAAGCAAGGGGTCAGATTAGCGAAGCACAGGCTGAACGATTGATTACTGTGTATAATAATTACCGACATATCTTTTCAAAGGCTCCAGGCTAAGTCAGAAATTATCAATGCACCATAAAATTTAAAAAACCTGTAGAACTTAACAGAAAATCATATCCGATTGCTTACTCACTAAAAAATGAAGTTAGGGAGGAATTGAACAGGATGATAGAGGACGACATAATTGAATATAGTCATTCGCCCTATACTAGCCCAATCTTAGCTGTGCCGAAAAAGAATGGACAGGTGCGTATATGTCTCGATACTAGGGAGATTAACAAGATGATTGTTAACGACCGCACATCCCCTGGGGAGATAGAAGAAATACTAAAAAAGTTTCACGGGACAAGGTATATAAGTTCATGGGACACAGTATGCGGCTACTGGCAGGTAGAACTCCACCCAGATAGTAGGAAATATATGGCATTCATATTTGAAGGCAGAAACTATCAGTTTAAACGATTACCCTTTGGTTTGATAAATTCAGTGGCGGTATTTGTAAAAATAATGGACAGGATATTGGGACAGGAAGTGCTGAAATTTACGACAGTATACGTCGACGATTTACTGGTAACTTCAGCTAATTGGGATGACCATTGCAATAGGGTTGAACAGGTGTTAGAGAAGCTATCCGAGAATAATATTACCCTCAAATTAGATAAGTCCCAGTTTATTGCAAACGAGGTAAAATTTTTAGGTTTTAATCTAACCGAGCAAGGGATTACTCCATCCAAAGAGAACGTAGAGGCAATACAGAAGTTCCCCACCCCAAAAAACAGGAAACAGCTTCAATCATTTTTAGGAATCTGTAACTATTACAGAAAGTTTCGGTCCAATTATTCAGAACTAACTGCCAGGTTTCAAAAGCAGTTATCAGCTAAAGACAAATGGACTTGGGGACCAGAGCAAGATGGAGTGCTCAATCTGATAAAGGAGAAATTTTTAGAAGCAGTTATGTTACATCACCCCCACTTTACGAAGCCATTTTATCTAAATTGCGATGCCAGTAATGTAAGTTTAGGTGCAGCCTTATATCAGGAAGATCAGGATGGAAACCATTTAGTGATTAGCTTCGCTAACCGCGTGCTGAACAGTTGCGAACGAAACTACAATACCACTGAAAAAGAGATATTGAGTGTAGTTTTCGCATGCGGTAAATTTCGAACATATATATTAGGATACCCCATCACGGTTAGGAGTGATCACAAATCAATATCGTTTTTAAAACATTGTAAGCTAAATCATGGAAGGCTGACGAGATGGGTTTTGGCCCTACAGGAATATAATATCACGTGGGAATATATACCAGGCAAGGAAAACATAGCAGCCGACGTCCTATCCCGCATCAATTTACAAAACCAGACATTTGACGGCGAAAAGGAACAAATAGCGAAGGTATATCATATCAATAAAAGCAGGGAGGATTTGAAAAATATTTTAAAAGATGTGAAGGCACAACAAGAGGCCGACCCAAAATTGGGAAATATTAGGAAAAGGGTACTGGAAGGCTATGAAGTTATAGATAAATATTACTGTATACACGACGATACTTTGTTTATAAGGAATACCCCACACCAAGAGAATTGGAAGTTAGTAATTCCACCAGGGATAGAGAGGCCACTAATCATTGATTATCACGATAGATACGGACACATGGGTGCCCTCGAGGTAAGGAAAGCGTTGGAAGAACAGGTATACATCAAATGGATGAATAAAAAAGTGCAACAGGCGATACAGTCGTGTGATATCTGTCAGAAGGTAAAATGTAATAACGAGAGAAAGGAAGGGTTCATGATACCCATAACATCCACCGAAAAATTAGAAAAGGTATTTCTCGATATCTGTGGACCATTTCCACGCAGCGGTGGAAGGCACAGGTATAAATTCATCGTAATTATTTTTGACCATTTCAGCAAATATACTAAGCTTTATCCGATAACTAGGGCTACGACAAAGAAAATTATAGAAATCATAATAGAACGGTATATAATGGAGGTAGGCAGACCATATTCTATAATTACAGACCACGGTACCCAATTTAAGGGGAAATTATGGAAAGAGAATCTTATAGGACACGGAATAAAGACGTATAAGACATCCGTGTATCACCCAAATAGTATCCCGGCCGAGAGAGTGTTGAGGGAAGTAGGACGGTTGTTGAGAACCTACTGCCATGAGGAACAGAAGAGATGGCACGAATACTTAGCGTCGACAGAGGACTTTCTCAATTTATCCTATCATAATACAATAGAGGAGTCACCGTACACAGTTATGTTCGAAAGACCCCCACCCCGGGAAATAAAGGATTAGCTTTCGCAACGAACCTGAATATTACTTTGAAGGAACCAAATTTTATAATAGAGTATTAGAAAAAACGGAACAACAACGGAAGAAGGAATTCCAACCAAAGGCTATTAAGTATAAGGTAGGAGAAAAGGTGTTAGCCCGGAATAGAGAATTGCCCAGTACTATACAAGGCAACACGAAAAAATTGTTACTTTTATATACAGGACCTTTTACAATTACGAAAGATAAAGAAAACAATACATACGAGGTAACAGACACTGTCAATAACAAAGTAAAGGGTACATATAATCAAGCGTCTTTGAGAAGGTGCCATGAATAAAAACACAAGTCAACGTATATTTACCAACTTACCCATACTTAGAAAAGGAGAGAAGATTATTAATAAAAATAAAAATACGAGAAAGACACCTTCCACCAAAGGCAAAAATATATATATAGAATATAAATTTATTTCCAATAGCCAAGTCAACGTATATTTACCAACTTACCCGTACTTAGAGAAGGAGAGGAGGAAAGAAGGAAAGGACATAATTAATTAAATAATTTATTGAACAATCAAATAACAATTGATATTACTAAGGAGGAGAAATACTGTCATATAATTGATACTAAAAGGAAATGATAAAAAAAAAGGGAAACAGTGTGTTACATAAGGAGGTAATGAAGATGAATTTATAAATATAGCTATTGACATCGAATGATTTTAAAAGATAATTTTACCTGCGGAGAACAGAATATTAATATAATTGAGAAATAATCAGAAGAGATTAAGAAAGGGAATTTATGTGTAGGAGCCTATGATCTTTGAATATTATATTTTTTATTATTATTATTTGTTGCGAAAGTGCAATTATAAGTACGTCTTATATATTTTCTGGACAGAGATGTGTTTCCTCCGATTTCAGTGGTTATAGTTAGGGAACGGCGGAGATTGGATTGCCAATGGGGCCCCTCTGACTCCGAACCCGCTATAAAAGTTAGGGAATTGTTAGGGAGTTATATCAAAGTTAAATAATTAACATCAAGGTAAAGGAAAGGAAAAGGAGATATGGTAAAGATTGAGACATGGATAATGAGATGGATTAATATATTAAAGGAGTAGTACAGGAATCTAATTATAAGATAAAAGGATGAAATATTAATGAAGCTAATAAAAGGTTAATATAGAAATGATAATTTCATCAAAACTGAAGAAATGTTTTTCCCAAATTATCAATTTTAACGAGGAGGCATATGTAATGTCACAGAACGTTCCATAAAGGAATTTAATTGCAAAGTAAATTATCATAAGAGGAAGGTGAGGTGAACAGTATCGAACCCAAGTAATCCGAATTCTATATAAAAACTATATGTAAATGTCAATGAGACAGAGACAAACAAATTATCTTAAATAGAGAAAGCTGTAAATTGATTAGAAGTCAATTAAAATAATCAAAAACAGTGTTAAACTGAAAACATGTGATGAACATATAAAATTGTAATATTTATGAATTTCATGTTGTCAAAATGCAACAAAATTGTATTCTAAAGTTGAAATACAATATAATGTAACTATACTTATATATATCACCACCTAAAACACTTTAACAGTCTAGTTATGAAACTATTTACCTATACCATACCAGGCTGAGGCCAAAAAACAATCACAAAAATAGTCATATTTGGCAGAATAATTGCAGAATATTAGAAAAAATAAAGGAAAAAGGTACAATCCTATAATGTACAATGGAAACATACTTGCTCAGTTGAAGACAAGCTTAATTCTTAGAGAATTTTAAATATAAAAGTGAAAATTGTCACACCAAGAAATAACTCATCTGTGCAAAACAGTAAGATGCTAAGTAATATTACAGTAAAAATAAAATGTATCAGGATAAACCAGGTATTCCCAAAGATAAACAATATAACAAACTCTAAGTGAATACCCAAAAAATCCCATAATAATACCGAAAAAGACAAATTATCATCAAAAACTAATGACAAAAATCTAGGCCATATGTAATGCCTATAGAAAAATTAACTTATTTATATGTTATATGTTTTAATATTTGTTTATTTTGTTATGAAAGGATAAATATGTTATGTATTAATGTTATAGCAAGAACCAAGCAACTTCATAACATTTTAATAATTAGAGAATTAGAATTTTGTGCAGACACTACAAGGTAAGAATTGTATTTTATGTTAATTTATTAGATTTAATTTGTTCAAAACCAATCGTGTATGGTATCATTGTATTCAGTTGAAAGCAGAGAATCCAAAAATAATAATGGCATGGAGATTGTAAGTAGTTCTGTAAAATTGTTTGACAAATACCAGAATAATTTCAGTAATATCCTTTAGTATGAAGAATAAGAAGTTTTTGTTCTAAAGCGTCTACGGAAAAATTTGTTCTATGATGTTCTATTTGCATATTCTCGAACGTTCCAGAAGAAAATTTTACTCAAAAATACCGGAAGTTCATGTTTAAAAATTAAAACAATGAGCCTTACAGAGTATAAAAGGAAGACGAACTTTGACACAAAAAACAGTCTACCCTGAGCTGTTGCCAAGGTAGGCTGCGTCGTTCGTTTTCTTGTGTGTGGAATTTTCCATTGCGCAACACTGGCTCCAGCTTGTCTGGAGTGCTATGTCTCATTTATTACTACTTTAATCAAGCTGAAACTTTCACCAAGTGTTATAAATAATTAGTGCTCTGTGTTACAATTGTGCGGGCAGTGGTGAACTCGAGTTTCTGGTGTTAGTGGTGTTTTGGTGTTCTCCGCTGCTGACTGTTGCCTGGTAAGTGTTGTAGCTTGTTAAGTAGCATACCTCACTACCCAGCTAGCGATCCTTAACATCTCTCCAGCCTAGGCGCAGATTAACCTCGCCGATGGCCGCACCCAACATTCCCGTCGGTCCTTCTCAGGGCCACGAAATCCCACCTGGCGCTTTAGCGCAACCTTTGCCGACCGAACCCGAGACAGTGTCGGCTGGGTCGAGTGCCATGGAAACTGAGGAGTGGCAGACTGTGAGTAGCCGGAAACGGCGAAACAGTGGCGACTCCGCGGTATCCGGGCGGTCTTCCCAGCTGGGTCCTGCGACGGACAGACCCGCTACGGCCACCTCACTACCTACCCCGCCCCGGCGGTTGCCGCCTCTGATCTTTGACCGGCCTGTTGACTAGGATAAGGTCATGCGACGACTTCACCGGGCCGCTCCTGCGAATACCCTGAATGCAGTTTGTCAGGGTGGCCGCTCCGTCAGAATCGAAACCACGACCATCGACAGTTTCCGGCTCGCCCAGAAACTGCTGACTGATCGTGGTATCCCCTACTACACCTACGCCCTGCCGGAGGAGAGGGAACTCAAGGTCGAGATCATCGGCATCCCCGCCGATGTTCCCGAGCCTACAATCTCACACGCCCTTGAACTTTTGGGCTTTACTGTTAGCTCTGTAACTCCTCTCTTCTCCCCCGGCAGACGCATTCCCAGAAATGCCTTCCTTGTGAAAATCCTCAAGGTAGGGAATTTCCAACCCATTTACCAAGTAGACTCTCTCTTTTATCTCCTGGTAAAAGTCTCAGCAATCGAGTCCCGACCCGGACCCAAGCAGTGCTACAACTGCCAGCGGTACGGGCACAGCAGTGTCTATTGCCACTACCCGACACGCTGCGTTCGTTGTGGTGAAGGTCATCACAAGGGCGATTGTCCTCGTGAACGTACCGCCACTGCCACGTGCGCAAACTGTCGTGAATCTCACCCGGCAAGCTCTCGCCAGTGTAAACAATATCAAGACGCCCTAAAGCGCATCACCAAGGCCCAAAAGCCTCTCCCACCTGCCCCAAGAAACCCTCAGCCCCTGCATCTGCCGCCCCGGCGGCCCCAGTTTCGGCTACCTCGTCTGCGCCTGCAGCCGCCGTAGTCCCCCCAACCTGCCCAGCGCCTGCCGGAGCGCTCAGTTACGCGGCAGCCGCCGCCTTCGATGCATCTTTCCCTCCTTTGGCCTCGTCGCGAAAGCAACCCGCGCCAAAGAAGAAAAAGTCATCGACCACCATCCTCACGCAGCACAAGCCCGCTGCAACTAGGTCAGCATCGGCCCCAGCTCCCAAAGAGCCTCGGCAGCCTACAACTACACCTCGGCCCGATATTGGCATCATGTATCGAGTGCCCCCGCCCACGCCGCAGGCGCCATCGACGGTGGAAGGGTCCTCGGACCCGACCTTTGCCGATCGTTTGCGTGTCTGGGTCGAGACCCTCATCCCTCAAATCTTGGCTGCCAAGGACGTCCAGTCTCTGCTAGTCACCATTCTTACCTCCCTCATGACCCTCCTGCCTCCCAATGTCTAGGCCTCTTCGGCTGGTGGCATGGAACGCGTGTGGCGTTCCGTCTCGCCGAGCCGAATTGGCTAACTTTGCCACTGAGTATGACTTAGATGTCATCCTACTCTCCGAAACTTTCCTTACCCCTGCTGCTTCCTTTCAGCTTCCGGCGTACACTACATATCGCACGGATAGGCCTCGGCTACCACCCCCCGCTCGTCCCAGCGGGGGTACTGCCGTTCTCGTCCACAGGCGCATTGCCCATCGTCTCTTACCCCCTCCAGATACTAGGTATTTGGAGACGACGGCGGTGGCCCTCTGGATCGGGGATCGGGAGGTTCGCCTAATTTCGGGGTACCTTCCTCCCGGGCCTGGAGGGCCTCCGCCGCCTGAGTAGTGGGGCGCCCTCCTCGACCACGAACTACCTACTATAGCTGCCGGAGACTTCAACTCCAAGCATCCCTCTTGGAACAGCCGTGTCACGAACCCGCGTGGCCGCTCGCTCTACAGCTACGTTCTGCGTCATCTGCAGGTCTCAGTTATTGGTCCTGACTCACCGACCCACGTGCCCACTAGGGGCCTTCCGGATGTCCTTGACATTGTCATTGTCAAGGACCTGGCCACTCCTATCACTGTAAGTGCTGTATCGGACCTCTCGTCCGACCACGACCCGGTACTTATCACTGTTCGTCCCCTGTTGGACACACCTCTCCAACCCCCCTCTCGTCCACGGAGAGTCAACTGGCGCTCCTATCATGACGAACTCCAACGAACAGTGCCATCTGACCCCCCGGCCCCCATCGCCACTACGGCTGATGCGGACCGTATGGCCGACTATCTTCAAGAAGTCGTTACGTCCGCTATGGACACACACACCTATCTTGTCCCAGAGACAAATCGCCGGTCTCAACTACCTGAAGAGGTGCTCCTCGCCATCCAAACTCGGCGCCAACTCCGCCGGAGATGGCAACAAACCCGGGATCCTGCTATCAAACGCAGGCTAAACGCCCAATCTGACCTTGTCAAGCAGCTTCTGCTTGATGCCACTGCACATCGTTGGGACTCGTATCTCGAGTCTCTTGAAGTCCGGCCCGAGTCTGTCTGGCAGGCTGCGAGTCGACTTAACGGCGACAAAAGGACCCGCCATCCCCTCAGATCACCGGACGGCATTGTGTACTCCGCGGCCGGCAAAGCTGAAGTCTTTGCCGCAACCATGGAGGAGCAATTCACCGTCCACGGAGGCGTCTGCGACCCCGTCCACTCGGCCGAGGTCGCAGACTTCCTATCTGGATATTTTTCCCGCCCCCCAGCTGACATCCCTGACCCGTTCGACCGGGCCGATGTTGTCTCGGCTATTGGTCGACTTCGCCCTAAGCGGGCGCCCGGCGATGATCGTATCGGAGCGGCGGCGCTACAACACGCTCCCCCTAGCCTCATCAACTTGGTCCACGAGCTGTTCAATGGATGTCTCCGGCTCCATTACTTCCCCAGCCTGTGGAAGCGTGCGAAAATCATCATGATCCCCAAGCCTCGCAAGCTTCGCATCGACCCCTCAAACCATCTCACTGTTGCCAGTCATATCGAAGGTACTCGAGCGACTCCTGCACGGTCGTTACGCGCCTCTGCTGGATGGTTTCATTCGGCAGGAGCAGTTCGGCTTTCGCAGAGAGCACTCGACGACCCTTCAACTCGTCCGGGTTGTTACCCATTTGACGGACGCCTACAACAAGCATCTGTCCTCCGTCGCTGTATTGCTCGACGTGAGTAAGGCCTTCGATCGAGTCTGGCACGAAGGCCTTCTCTACAAACTGGCCCACACCCCCCTCCCTGCCGCATTCGTTCATTTTTTCCGATCGTACTTGTGCGATCGCATCTTTAGGGTATGCGTCGATGGGTCGTACTCATCCGTCCGACCAGTCGCCGCAGGCGTACCTCAAGGATCTGTCCTTGGCCCCGTTCTGTACCTCGTGTACACGAACGACCTGCCTGTTCAGCCTGGAGTCACTCTCTCGCTCTATGCGGATGACGCTATGTATCACGCCAGCTCAGCGAGTCTTGATTTCGCAACTGGCCTGGTGCAGCGTCAGCTCGCCGTACTTCCGGACTGGATAAGGAAGTGGAGGATGGCGATCAATGCGGAGAAATCCGAGGCGATCGCCTTTTCTCATAAATTAACTTCCCGCTGCCAGTCCCTCTCCCTTGAAGGGAGCCCAATCGAGTGGAAACGGACAGTAAAGTACTTGGGCGTCACTCTTGACCGACGCCTAAGCTTTGCACCTCATGTCTCTCTGAGTCTCCAGCGCACCAGAGGCGTCAGAGCCAAACTATTTCCCTTTCTCTCTCATCGGGGTTCAGTACCTATGCGCACTAAACTCACCATCTACTTGCTCTTTCTTAGGGCAATCCTGACTTACGCAGCCCCCGCCTTTTGGGTACTACTCAGCCCATCCGTTATCGCCCGTTTGGAAGCTTTCCAATCCCGAACCCTCCTCTACATCTCCAACTCTCCCTGGTTTGTCAGAAATGGTGCCATCAGGCGAGGGTTGAAGGTTCCTTCACTTACCGAATTCGTTCGGTCCCTAGCCCTCAAACTATTCTCCCGAGCCTATGTCTCGACCCATCCCCACATCCGTCGACTAAGCACAGATGTCGGCCCACCACCTAGACGACACAAACGCCCCCGAGTATTGCTCGACGACCCCCCATAAGCAGTTACAGAACATCTGCCCAATCCCCCCGACCTTGAGTATTTTCACGTTCCTCCTCCTTCCTTCTTTCTCTTGTCCGTGCTGGCGCTCGGTGACAGACTAGAGGGGGGTCTGCGCTCGCCCTAGGTGTGCTTAGTGCCACCTCTGGTGGACGCTGCCTCCTCCTACGCTCTCTCCCGTGCGCCGACATTGCCGCTTGGCAGCCCTCGGAGACTTTTCCTGAGCGGCTAGGGGCGCCCTACCAGTTGTGGGAGGGTAATTCCTGCTTCTCAAGCGAAAGGTCTTCGAGGTCTCCCCCATTCAGCCGTCACGGGTCTCTTCGAGGTTCCAGGGTCCAAGAACAATCGTACCATCCTGTCCCTCCAAAATAAAATTGATGCAGGCTCCATTCCTTTGAAAGCGCGAGATCGCTAGCCAAGGTAACAAACAGGCAACATGCAGTCATCGGGTATCACCCGGACACTGCGACCACCCGAGCACGACTAGCTGCTGCTCCGTACACCACTGGACACTGGACACAAAAAACACTTTATGCTTTGAATCCACAAGAGACACATCACCTACGAATCCGATCATCTCGTCCAAGGCGAAGTCGAAGAACAAGAATTCAACACGAGAACACAGAAAGGCTTTTTCCCGTACATGACAAAAGACTGACTTAACCTATACAAGGAGTATATCGCTAATCGCTAATGTGTTGTTGAATAGAGCAGCAACACGCCATATTTAATAGAAACGCACACAGCCAGATATCCAGCGGTCCTGAAAAGGACCGATTTTAATAGAGAAAATCAATTTTGCTGGTATTTGCTAAGACAAACTGACTTTGACAAAATTCCCAAAACAAATTACTGACACGAGCCTCCTACATTGAGTTTGGAACTAGCGCTGTGACGGCCGAATAGAGAAACTACGCAGACAGCTGTTCGCCGCCGCCAGAATTCAAAGCATAGATACAGTACGAACTTATTTCAATCGTGCGGAGTTTTTAAAACCGTAATTTGACTTATAAATAATTACCAGTGCGTGAGGAACGTAAACACGAAGAGGCGCAAGATTGGAATCGCCCCAAAGAAAAGTGTCCAGTGAAGGAAATACTTACCCACCGGAACGTGAGTTGTTCAAAAGTTAAAATCATTTATACCTGGTATCATTGTCACAGTTGTACTACACATGTCAAACACCTTCAAATCACACAATTTTTGTAAAGCATCCCACTGATTTGTCTTGATAGTTCAAAGGAGTCACGTCCTGAGTATAAAGTTTTTTCATACATTAAATTCATGCTATTCAACTGAGCAATAACATGTTTATTAGCCGATACTTACTTAAAAAACTTGTCAATAATAATTTTTTGTAACTCTGCAATTTTGTTTAATTCGAGTGTTAGTCCTTCAGACGATTTTTATGAAAAGAAAGATCATTAAACATACGTTATTTACAATTCAAACTGTCTTGTTCACATTTTTTTATATAATTAATTTAACAACTAAGAAATCAAAATTAATAATAATAATAATAATTTCTTGGAACAATTATCCAAGTGGCGCCCACATACACATATTAGCTTAAGTTGTGTTTGCAGGACAACATCGTCGCAGAGAACCCAGCAATTAGTAAGTATTAAAAGTGCGCGGAGTGTACAAACACCCGACATAATCACAACACATAACAACATACACAATCTATCTTTTTGTTATAAATTGACGAATCCAACGTGAGGCAACGAGGGAAAGACTTGACGTACACACACAATCTATATATTCGTTATAACGCTCACAACCAACGCATTATTTTAAAATAACTTTTCTGTATGTTTTTTTTTACTAAATAGTCTATTTCATTTAACTACTTACGTAAAGCTAGTAACTCCAATTTTAAAAGCAATATTACGAAGTCAAGTTTTTCTCAAAACTAAAATTTTACAAGTTTTTTCCAGTATCAACTGTAGAAAGTGATGTTATCTCATACTGTAGCCACTTAGTGTTGGTTTACATTCACAAAGCTTACAACTATTACCTCATGTTAAAGCTGTTACTATGCTTTTCATGAAACTTATGTTTCCTCCTAAACTTTTTTCTTGCGTATAAGACAATTTTGAATTGAAAAATAACTTTTACATTGGCTCTGAGTTGAACATTGATTAAATCATTTGTTCAGGTACTAGCTTTTCACATCAGCTGTACGAATAACGATGTTGGGTAACAATACAATACACTTATTTATGTTATACGGGTGCCATTATTCCTTATTTTTTTACAAGGATCGTACATGCAATAGAAAAATAAATTATTTACCTTTTTAATTTCAGTGAAAATAATTGTACACATATAAATTACATACTGTAATTTTTGTTTGTTTGTTTTTCAACGAACGTATGTCAATCTTAAATAATTTTCTGTGTATAGAAAATTAAATTTTGTATGAGTAATCACGAAAAATTATTTCATTATAATAGCGTACACTGTAGAAAGAACATTGTTAAATGATAAAGGAGATTAAATTGTCAGACAAAAGACATCGCGGGATATAAGCGCTCGAATTGTAAAGAAACGCAAAACCTTTGTCTGACGTTGCCAAGAAACCTTTGTTATGGAGCAAACGGTAGGAGCACACACTTTGGACATTGCCAGAACTCAAACCCTGTAGAACGACTCTTGTTGATAGTAAAAGGAAGCGGAGTAACGAAAGAGAGCGAATAATTACAATTTATGAGCTTTGAATTGTAAAACTAAACTATACAACGGAATTGTGCTTCCATAACTCGAATAAATAATAAGGAAAAGTAAGACAAGATTCATAAAAATAGTAGTGTACTTATAACTGTTATTTTTGTACTATTTTATCAACATTACCATTGTTTAAATTGGTTTTAAAAGTCATAATAAAATGAGAAATAAAATGTTATCTTATAAAATCGCGTATACACGAAACTAAATTTTGTGTTAACAACATACTGTATTAACATTTCAGAAAAAAATGTTTCAACATTGATAGTCATGAAGAGTTACCTTCTATAATGTTTTATGTTCTGCTAAATGGAACCTATTAGTATTAGTAAATTTAAACGATTATCTTTATTATAAAACTGTTGTTCTAACTACACCACATAATAGGATATTAATGTTTGTGTATGTGTGGGGGGAGGAAATTACTTTCCTAGTTATTACTTTCCTACAGAGAGAGGGAGGGGGAGAGACAGAGAGAGAGAATATGAATGAGCTTAAAGTAAGAAATGAATTATAAAGTAAGAAGTTAACTTCCTTCTGTTAAATACTAACGGGGAGATAATATGGGTGCGAAATTATCAATAACATTCAACGATTTATCAAGAGCAGGTTATGATAACGCTAAAAATATGTTGTGGATTACCTCTAAACACGACCGACTGTATAAATATAGGTAGTACCGTAGACCATGACTATCTTCATGAACATGAGTATAGTTGAACTGATTATTCAATTAAAAATAGTCGTTTAAAAGTGATTACTTAAACCACTGACTTACTTTTTTATTTCGAGCATTTCGATGGATGTTTTATATCCATATACAATTATTTCTATTATTCCTTTGTAAGTAACTCGTTCAGTTTCTTGCAAGTCTACCATACACTGCAAATAAACACACTGCAAGTAGGTTTATTTTCACCTGACGCACGTTTCACAGAAATTATTCTGTATTTTCAGAGGTTCGTTTGAATTGTAATTGAGTGTATCGATGTAAACTTCGACGTAATTAATTGAGGCCTTGACACAGTCCGCGCGGCTGGCGGCTTCCAGAAAGTCTCGCGAGCACATGTTGAAATCGCGTACGCCACAACATTTAGCCGTATCCCACTGGATCGTTCGAGAAACACGTAGATTGCTCTGTGATGTCGTAACAGTATTGTGACAGAAAAGCTAAACAATTATCTAAGCGAACTTGTATATAAAACAGAAGTGATATTAACTTATTACAAAATTGAAGAATACATTTGCCATAACAAAATAAACAGATAAACTACAAACAGTCTGAGTACACACTATTTGAGAACATTACTGAATGTAACGTTTAATGATTGACTTCTATGGTTAATAAGCAACCTTTACTATTAAAAAATAATGAATAAGCAAAATTTAAATATTATTTTTCTGAGGTTCCATCATGTGCACAACTAACAAATTTAAACTGACTTTAAAAATTAAAAGTCTGGGACTCAAATGAATTGAGTGGGAGAGGCTCCAGCGCTCTTCGTCGATTTTATACCCCTCCTGACGCTGGATTTTGAAAGAATAACGCCCAAGTTTTATCCAATCAGACCTGGAACTTGCTCACTCTTGGTAGTCTACGTACCATAAAAGACAAAAGTGACGCCGATTTTTGCATACCGTTCGCAAAAGTGAGAAGAGGATAGTTTTTAGATTCTGTTGCTGTGTCTACCTGTCTGTCTGTTTGTCTGTCTGTCTGTCTGTCTGTCTGTCTCTCTCTCTCTCTCTCTCTCTCTCTCTCTCTCTCTCTCTCTCTCTCTCTCTCTCTCTCTCTCTCTCTCTCTCTCTCTCTCTCTCTGCACGGATCATAATAAGTGCTGGTTAACTGATTTCCTAAGTTAAATCGCAATAGTCTAGCTCTGTTTTGTTCTCAGTACAAAAAGGGTAACGAAAGTTTTACATAATTAAACAATAATACAATATTATTATTTACCATATAGTATTTGAGAATAAATTTTCTACACAACAGTAGATTCATCGCAGTTGAAGAAAACATGATTAGTATCCCATAAATCTATGTATAGAATGGAATGTGTATCTGTATTGAAGATATTCACTATTTTCTTAACGAACTTTTTCCTTACCATGTGAACTTGAATAAAAGCCAATTTTAAAAAACGCGCTATCCTGTTAAACGATGAGGGGTTCTAATTTGAACCAAGTTTTTATTTGGTCTCTCTATTGCAAACTAGGAATTTTCTGTTTATCAATCTTGGTTTCTAACTCGACTATCCCTGTAAAGGTTCATTTTTTGTAATAATTAACACAGATAATTTCTATCTTTGTTTTAACGATCGAAATCAATATCTACCGAAATTCATATCTCCATTCATATGAATAGTAATGAATGGAGAAGAAATATTTTATGGTGCTATATCTCTATAGTATGGGCACTATATTGGCATACATACTGTCTTTAGTCACGTGTATTACAAAAATGATGAGCAGGGATATACCGTACGAAAGTGCAATGATATATCTTTACCTACATATAAACATGTAAAACCATCTTTCCTCTTTTTAATAAAAAAATTATAATTACTTAATTTTTATACTACTTCATAAAAATTACTCTTCTTAAAAAACACAAGCATTCTGTCTATAAAAAAATTAGAATAAAAGATTTACATATTTAAAAAATATTTTGTTTAACGTTTTGTTTTCGCAACCGAGCGTCTCATGATAGGGATTCAGTACGTTATTGAAAGGGAAACTAAGAAGCGTACCAACTTGTTCTGTGTGAGTAAAATAAAAAACAGTATGGTAACAAAATTAATTACAAGAGGGAACCAAATCAAAAATATGTTAAAACATAAATGTAAGCCAAATAAAGAAATAAAATACAATATTCATTGGATAAGAGTGAGAAAAATATTACAAAACGTTAGCAGTCAATATCTAGAAGCTACAAACTAAAATTGGTTTCAGGTATTGAGAAAATTGAATGTTTGAAAGTATACATGTAATTTAAACATATAGGCTATGTAAAAACAATTTGGTTTTAATCAATAATTCTTAAAATATAAAGATACGTAATAAAAATGTGTTCACAAAAAATAAAATCTACTTAGGATAAGCTTTTATACTAATCATAAAAAAAACTAAAAACAACAAATGCTTCCTTGAACGGGGGAAAGGTTTTAGTAATTTCCCTTTCTAACACTCCCAAGCTATAAAGATCTATTAGAAGCACAGTCACATAAGTGACGAGGGCAGACTGGGTAATTTATTTGGCGTAATTTATGATTCGGTGATAAAACTGGAAAAAATAAAATATGAATTCTATATTCTATATTAATAGACATAACATGTGTAAGTAAAGCAGAAAAATGGTGTATTATGAGTGCACGCGCGCGTTCGGCTTGCATATATCTATAAAAATTACGCATATTTATCAAATTATTGCTTGGCTGCTTGAACAATTTCCCCATCACTACATATATACAAAATATTCTTATAAATATTAGCCTATATTAATGTAATTTTATGATTTTATTAATTTTACTCTACGTTAACCGCCTATTGAATAACTAAGAAAGTAAAAGAGTCTTGCCACCAAAGGAGTTAGACAAAGGACAATATTCCTCCAAAATACTCAGAATCCAAAAAGGACAAGATTAAACCAGCTGTAATTGCCGGTCTTAGCACAGTTCTCTATGTATGGTACGTGTAAGAAATCGTAACAACAGTGGAACAAGCTGAGATACGGACGAGACAAAAAAGTGTCAAGTAACGCGTTGTACAGGACAAAAAAAGGTAGTATTATGTTTTAGGCACCTAACACTTATCACTTGAGTACTTTACAGTACACAGTATCAATCAACCTACCTACAAATAAACCTCTAAGATTCAGTGTATATACGAGGGCTATTCAGAAAGTAATTTCCGATAGGGTAATGAAGGAAAGTAAGAAAATATTTACAAAACATTTTTATTGCTTTTTGAAGTGCATGTCTTAAAATACTTTTCTGTATAGTTTTTGTCATTTTTGAAACGCTTTTCATAGCGACGCACCAGGCATTGTACACATTCTTCGTAGAAACTTCTTTCCTGTGATTTGAACTATGTACGAACAGCTTGTTGACATCGTTGGTCACCAACAAAACATTTATCATGCTTAAAATAGTGATATTCGCTTGACTTGAGATCTGGGTTGTAAGGTGGATGATCAAATCGTTGCCATCAAGCTTTGTGAGGAGATGTTGCGTTGCATTTGCAGTGTGTGTGTGTGTGCGTGTGTGTGCGTGTGTGTGCGTGCGCGCGCGCGCGCCATTATTCATCGCAATATTCAGGGTAAGCATCCTACGTCGCTTACTCTGGATCGGACTAAGAAAATACGTCGTATCCGTCTTAGTGCCATTGAATCGCTTACAGCTTTTTCTCCATATATATCTAAAATCTGACGGTGATTTTTAATTATTTTAACGCCTTTGGCATTCAAGAACCGAATCACATAACTACTTTCACACGCAGCGGGAGTCTCGAAATTCCTCGACATTATAAACACGTCCAACGAAGCTTACTCAGTGCACAGTCGTTTACAAATTACGTCATTAGCTTGCCAATAAATCAACAAATACATGCGTAATAGCGTGACGGCATCAATACCGCAGCAATATTTAAAAACGGAACTTACTTTCTAAACAACCCTCGTAAGATCAAGCTAAACACATAGGAACCTCTGGTAAGTAAAAGAACTGATAGTGTTTGTTTCCAACCTTGCAAATATTATATATTGTATCTGGTATTTACCTGAATCAGTGTAAAATATAATATAGCCTATACTTGAAATATGCATTTGAGAGAGAGAGAGAGAGAGAAAATCTTTGTGTCTTCTGTCTCTCCGTATGTTTGTAGGTGCTTGCATGGCGGTATTTTATGGGGGAAAACTCGTTTGGCTGTAATACTTCTTTGTTCTTACGCAGGTTTCCGTTAATCATGTTTTTCGTGAGATAAAATGAAAAAGGTCACTGACCTTACTAAGAGGGATTACTAATATTAAAAGATAAGTAAACGTACATACACTAAAGTTGTGCCCTCATAAACGGCTTGAGCACTTACATTACTTAAGTAAGAAGGTAACAAACTTCATGTACTTCGGTCAGTTCAGTACTTAGGTTTATGTGGTGCATTTATTACCCGACACCAGTTATTTACAATATATCTTAAGATTTATATTTTGTATATAGAATAATTAATGTTGATATTTAACTTTTTATTTGTAACATCTTAATTTGTATTTTTGTACAAACAATAAAAAAGGAAAAATTGACAAAACGAAAACATTATATATTGTTACGACTGTTGCACGAAACCCCGTGTTTGAACAGAAAAAACAGAATAATGAAACTAATTAAACACTGAGGAATCTCTGATCACTGATGTCTATTGACAGTTCAAATAAACAAACAAGCAGAAATAAACCCTAGTGTAGTTCAAGTTCACGATTCTCCAACACACAGTAGGCTACTGTAAAGACAACAAATACCATTTAATTAACAGTTCCAAAAAAAAACAATACAAGTCACAAATTACAGATGTTTACACAATAATTCTGAATAAACACTTTACAATAAACCAGAAGTGACAATAACAAAAACTCTGATGGCTTTCCGCTTTGCGGGCTCAGAGACTGACTGGTTGGACACTGGTCATGTGTTTACACTCACCGAGGTTTGAGATGAGTCTACCGGTTTCTGGACCATGATTCAAGAACAATTTCTTAGTTAAAGTCGCCTAAAAACTACTGGAAGATTCTATTATGCTACTGACGACATTATACACATCCTGCAGACGAATGACCCACATCCACGCAGGCGGCGTCCCTAATGGTCGTGAGAATATAATAAACTATGTACGACCATCACCGTGTAGTGTTTCTCAGCTAACTCTAACGCTTAGTATTCATTTACAAGCATATGCTTGCGGACAAACGAGCAACTGCACGTCGGCTGCCTGTCAAATGCACGCGAGCTGCTTGTGGGTATGGCCGCGAGCTACTGACTAGCAGAAAGCCATGCGCAGTTGCTTTCCGGCTAGAACGAACACAACAACATTTGTTCATAAATGAATACACTTCAGAACCACCTTACCATCTACTGTAGCAGTAGTAGTTTTTTGAGATAAATATCATCACTGGGAAATTTGTCTAGACAGACACAGAAGATCATGTATTGTTTACGAACGTATTAGAGACAAAAATGATAAAGACCGCAAAGGCAGTAGAAGTATGTTGGCGAGTAGTAAATAAAATTATAAGTAGAGGATCTAAAACACCACAGAAAATAGAGGAAAAAAACGGCTAAAGTTCGGAAAATTTAAAAATGTATGTGTAACGGTTTGTTGAGAGGTGTGAATAATAAGAGGAGTAACAAAGAAATTTGGATTCCACTTTCTCGTCCTATTAAGAGACTTATGGTACTAGTGTCATGTAAATTAGTAGCACGTATATATCGTTACGTGAACAGAGTAAATTTTTTAAAGCTGCGGAATATGATGTAATATTTTTATACGAGACCTGGTTCGACTCGCATGGCGTTGTTAAGAACAGATCGGATGGTAGAAGTTGTACTTGTTTAAAAGCACCCGTGTTCCTTGGTCAACGAGTTGTGATATTGCATGGAAGACGTCTTGAGCCCTGGGATCTTAATTACTCTTATCTCTCTTCATAAACTATTGGTGACGCTGAAGCCGATTCCCACAATGAAATAAACTCTGACGTTTTTGAGAAGTGTTCAAAAGTAAGTTGTTAATCAATCTCTCGCCAAACAAAAATACGCTGTGATTTTGGATAACGCTAGTTACCATTCTAGGTTAAAATGCATTATACCAAATATGTCGACTACAAAATACACTGTTATAACACTTACGGAAGGCCACAATTTACTTATCCCTGATTGGGTTTCTATTAAATATTTGTTGCTGCATGTTAAAAATATTCTAAAATTAACAGAGCATTTACTACTAACAAAACTTAAACAACACGGTCAAAAAGTGCTGAAAGTGCATTACTACCATTGCAACTTAAATCGTATCGGGCTGGTGTGGGTGCGATAAAAAGGAATTATGTGAAAACGGGACATCCCTCTGCCTATAAGTTCTAGTGTCTGCCAGATTTTGTGGGAATGTGAATTAGAAATAGACTCACATTTTTTGGAAAATTGTGTGGGACATACCGCGTCAATAGAAAAAGAGTGTCTGCAACGAGATGTGGGGAACAATAATAACAGATCATTTGTTTTAAGTCTGCAAAGCATTGGCAGTGAAGAGGAAACAAGTTCAGATAAAAACTAAGATATGCGTCCATTTTAAAATTACATTATTAAAGTAAAAGGGTTTATGGAAGTGCACTTATTTTTTATAGTGTTAAATGTATTTTAAGTTCAAAATAGATTCGATTTGTCTTTTATTTGTTTATTTATAATTTAGCGTGGAAATTCCTTGTGGCATTTACAAACTTTTGGCTATGCTCTCGTCCGGTATGAGTTTTTAAAGCCCGATACGGTCATTGTACAAATATTGCTAAATTCGTTTGCATCCTCAAACAAATTTTGCGCATGAGTAGTATTATTTTTAAATGACCGCCTAGGCCAAAACATTTTAGGCCGTTTGCAATTTGCCTGAGTAATGTGTATGCCGCACATATTCCAGCGAGAGCCAAACGATACATGATAGGACCAGATTAAACTACGTCGGGACGTTACTGTTTCATTAGATACTACAAAATGATATCAAGTGGTGCCAACGTGACGTCAGACAGCTGCCTCTAGTGACCAAGTGTACGTCGAAGTGTAGACGTGTAGCAGATGCATGCGGCAAGCACCAGTTGCCTGTGACGAGCACTGTCCGCTAGCTAACGCTCGGAAGCTATAGTTTGCAACCAGATGTTCGTAAATGATTACTAAGCTCAAGAACATATATACTTAAAAGCTTGTTTACAAAGAATATGTCGAAGAAATTTTAATTCAAAAAATTCAAATGTGGTTACATGACGATATCTAATAATAAAAGTATTTTGTTCAAAATAAGGAGTTAGTTCTGCTGCGCAAAAGGGCTTGCTAGTTACATAATCTATTTATATTGTGTACTTTATGGTTTCCAGTTGTAAACACTACCTAGATACCACAATGAAAACATGGTTGTTGAACAGAGTGCAGTCATACTTTCGTATTTCTTCACTCGTGTCTTCCATAAATATTGTTTAAAAGTATGAAACATTTCCCTGTAGATACTGCTGTAGTAAAGTCTGTGGTAAAATACGCAAGTAAGGTAAAACAAACACGTAAACTCACGTGAATTGTCACTTGAAAAATTCAATCTGCACATGGCAAACCAATCTGGTTTGTTCGTTTTCATTTGTATATTAGAAACAGAGTTTCTTAAGAGTCCAATTAAAAAAACAATTATTGCATTTTAACGAAGAGACTGTTACTAAAGAATGCTGTTAAGTTTTGAAGTATTTACTTATTTATTTGTGTGTGGACTATCGTCCTTATATAATTTGGGAATTTTTATTATTGCTTTTGTACATGAAGATTCAACAACTACACCTATTGTAATACATGTGTCACTGTTATTTAGACAGGTGTTATTTTAAACAATTTTAATGTCGATGCCTCTGGGATAAATAATATTTTCCGAGCTGTTGTGAGTTTCATACGGTATTAGCAACAATATGTAGTGATATGGGAAAAAGGATTCTTAAATTTTTATGAGTCGTAGATTTACAAAACGGGCGACGAACACAGTAGGAACAATTTGCTGTAATGGGAACGCCACTTCGTCTGATTGCGATGTACCCACCTTTGAAGCAATAATTATACTAAGTGGTTTCCTGTAATACGTGTGCTTACTGACAGATAGTAATTGAATCACGTTTTAGCAGAAGTACACACACACGTGCATATAAAAGTACACACACACACACACACACACACACACACACACACACACACTCTGACATCCTACTAAGAGAAGCTATAACGAAACTTAAGGGAAACATGGTCTATTTATTCTCGATACGACACAAAAGTTAAACGTAAAGAGTATTAAATGTTAACATATTTATAATAACCAGTGTTTTCTTTGTACTGGAAGTTAAGTATTAATTAAGTCTGTAGATTTTCTTTTAATAGTATATTATTACTATTAAAACTACGCAGTTACCTTAACAGTCCAAGTGAAGTAAAAATGATATGCAGTTACCTGAATAAAATTTATAAGCAGATTAACGCATAAGCAGCAAAACATTTTACGGAATGGAAGTATTAGATAGTCCTATGAGAATAAATGGCTAAGAAAACAGTGAAATATGCAAGTTTTGAATAAATAATTGAGACCGGATTTTAAAAAAACAAACAGTAAATCCGATTAGGAATTTAAAACACTTCATAAGAGATTAAGCGTGCAGAAAATATAAAATAAATCCTGTAAATAGCATCCGGTTAACTCAGTAGAATTCTTGAAGAGCTTTATTTAACAACATAACATTTTAATAATTAGATAATTAGAATTTTGTGCAAACACTACAAGGTAAGAATTGTATTTTATGTTAATTTATTAGATTTCATTTGTTCAAAACCAATCGTGTATGGTATCATTGTATTCAGTTGAAAGCAGAGAATCCAAAAATAATAATGGCATGCAGATTGTAAGTAGTTCTGTAAAATTGTTTGACATATACCAGAATAATTTCAGTAATATCCTTTAGTATGAAGAATAAGAAGTTTTTGTTCTAAAGCTTCTACGGAAGTCAAATTTGTTCTATGCTGTTCCATTTGCATATTCTCGAACGTTCCAGAAGAAACTTTTACTCAAAAATACCGGAAGTTCATGTCAAAAAATTAAAACAATGAGCCTTACAGAGTATATAAGGAAGACGAAATTTGACACAAAAAACACTTTATGCTTTGAATCCACAAGAGACACATCACCTACGAATCCGATCATCTCGTCCAAGGCGAAGTCGAAGAACAAGAATTCAACACGAGAACACAGAAAGGCTTTTTCCCGTACATGACAAAAGACTAACTTAACCTATACAAGGAGTATATCGCTAATCGCTAATGTGTTGTTGAATAGAGCAGCAACGCGCCATATTTAATAGAAACGCACACGTCCAGATATCCAGCGGCCCTGAAAAGGACCGATTTTAATAGAGAAAATCAATTTTGCTGGTATTTGCTAAGACAAACTGACTTTGACAACATTCCCAAAACAATTTACTGGCACGAGCCTTCTACATTGAGTTTGGAACTAGCGCTGTGACGGCCGAATAGAGAAACCACGCAGACAGCTGTTCGCCGCCGCCAGAATTTACACAGTACGAATTTATTTCAATCGTGCGGAGTTTTTTAAAACCGTAATTTGACTTATAAATAATTACCAGTGCGTGAAGAACGTAAACACGAAGAGGCGCAAGATTGGAATCGTCCCCAAGAACAGTGTCCAGTGAAGGAAATACTTACCCACCGGAACGTGAGTTGTTCAAAAGTTAAAATCATTTATACCTGGTATCATTGTCACACAGTTGTACTACACATGTCAAACACCTTCAAATCACACAATTTTTGTAAAGCATCCCGATGATTTGTCTTGATAGTTCAAAGGAGTCACGTCCTGAGTATAAAGTTTTTTCATACATTAAATTCATGCTATTCAACTGAGGAATAAAATATTTATTAGCCGATACTTACTTAAAAAACTTGTCAATAATAATTTTTTGTAACTCTGCAATTTTGTTTAATTCGAGTGTTAGTCCTTCAGACGATTTTTATGAAAAGAAAGATCATTAAACATACGTTATTTACAATTCAAACTGTCTTGTTCATATTTTTTTATATAATTAATTTAACAACTAAGAAATCAAAATTAATAATAATAATAATAATTTCTTGGAACAATTATCCAAGTGGCGCCCACATACACATATTAGCTTAAGTTGTGTTTGCAGGACAACATCGTCGCAGAGAAACCAGCCATTAGTAAGTATTAAAAGTGCGCGGAGTGTAACACCCGACATAACAACAAAACAACATATACACAATATCTTTTCACTATAAATTGGCAGCCCAACTAGTGAGGCTTGAAAGGAAAGGAACAAGCTCGGCAACTATCAACAAATCAAGATGCCGCAACCAAAGGGAAAGAAGGTGAAGAAAAATGTAGAACCCGAATTAAGTGTAGAAGATGGGAAGGCAGTCCAAGTCGAGGAAATAGAAATAGAACCGCCCACACTAGAAATTGAAAGACCAATACAAACGGGAGATGAATCAGAGGAACAAGTGGGAGAAAGACCAATACAAATGGGAGACGAAACAGAGAAACCCGAACCGGAAAAAGCAACAGGGAGCATCGACATGAATGCAATAATGATGATGTTCCAAAGAATAGAATCGTCCAATGAGAAAACGGAGAAGTTAATAAGATCCCTAAAGGAGGAAAATAACAAAAATATAGAATCTCTGAGGAGAGATAGACAGGAAGATAAGGCGGAAATAAACGGAAGTATAGAATCCCTGAGAAAGGACAGACAGGAAGATAAGGAGGAATTAGACAAAAAAATAGAATCTTTAAGGGAGTATATAACCGATAAGATCAATGATAATGGAAAAAAGCTGGAGCTATTTCAGGAGGAGAATAAAAGTATAGAGTCCCTGAAAAAGGGAATTAGTGAAAATTATGCGACAGTGAACAAAAAAATCGATGATAGTAAAATCGACAGTGACAGGAGGGTCGAGACAATGGCGAAACAGTTAGAAAAATTGCAGGAAGAAAATAATACCCGTTTTGAAACCATAGAGGAACGAACCGTAGAGACGAAACAGGATGTTCGAACTCTCGAAAATAAGGTAAGGCAAAACCAAGACGAAATCATGCAGGAGGTAGGAGAAGTCCGGAAAGACGTTAGTGAGAGTATACAAAGAACGTATGACATAGCTAACAGGTTGGACGAGCAGATAAAAACCAATAGAAACAATATACAGGAAATAGATCAGAGGGAGAAAAACCTGCAGGAGAGATTAGAAGCGCTGAGGGACACACAGATATTGAATACCCATACGTGTCATAGCAAAAATAGGGAGGTAAAAAACTTCCAAAATTATCGCCGGAACCCTATGGAATTTTTAGAGAGGATGGAAGAGTTCATCGAAAGGAATATGGAAACAAGATGGGATAGAATAAGGGAAATGTTAGACGAAACATTCCGAAATACGAGGGATAATTGGTGGATAGCGGTACGACCCGAAATAACAAACTTAAACGAATTCAAACGCCAATTCAAAGAAAAATATTGGTCAGAAACAGCGCAAAACAAAGTGAGAATGGACATATTTTACGGGAAATACGACGCGTCCAAGGGACAATCCCCAACATCATATTTCCTGGGAAAGATATGTTTGGCACGAAAGTTAATACCGCCAATCCCGGAAGAATGTTTGGTGAGACAGTTAGCTGGACACTATAGCTACGGTATTAAAGATGCCCAATTATACCAGCAACTTAGTAAAATTACTGACCTAGCTAAGCTATTAGAGAACTGCGAGTCTGCGGGAAAATTTCAAGACTACCAACCCCGCAATCGTAAGGTAGACTATTATAATAGTAACAACGGACCAAATTGGAATGGAAGTGGAAATGGTAATAATTTTAACCCGAATAACCAGAACAATAGCATCCCGCTAAATAGCCGAAATAATAATAATCAAGGTCCAAATAACCGAACCATCCGGGACCAAACCGAAATAATTACCCCGAAAATAATTACAATAGAAATTATAATCAAGGAAATAGTTATCGCGGCAATAATTATAGAGGGAATAATTATAGTCAGGGAAATAATTATCGGAACGGAGGTAATCAAGGAGGAGGTGATAGAAGGAATCAGGAGTACAGGCCCCAGGTAAACTATACGATGGCCAATAGTCAACGACCATACCAACCCAATTTACCGACTTACGTGTATTACCCACAGCAGACGCAAGGTAACCAGAGTAATACAAAAAATAGCCGACCTATTAGTGGTAACCCAGAGGTTAGACAGGAACCACAAACAAGTCAGCAACCCAATGTTCCAGGAGACCGGGCAAATGAGACAGGTGCTCATTTAAACTAGACGCGGCAGTGAAAAAGGGAGACAGCCCTTCACTGATCCAATATTATGGGGTAACTGAACGGAAAAATAGACAGGACGAAGACAGGACAATGACATTGAGAACAAATAATTATCTCAGAGATATTAGGGAGGAATTGTTAGAAGAGAGGGGATAATATTGTTGAAAATCATAATAAAGGGAATAATGGTATAGTACAAATTAAGGCAGATATAAATGGTATAGATGCAACATTACTAATTGATACAGGATCAAACGTATCGTTGATAGACAGTGTGGAGTTAGTGAGAAGAATTAAACAGAATAGTAATCTACCCATACCAACTCTGCCTATAAATAACATTATACTAGTCGGAGCGACGGGAAGGCAGAATAAATCTATAAAGAAACAGGTGTCATTAGAGATGACCAGTAATGGTGTAACGTTACCAATAGGACTATTAGTAGCGAAAAATTTACCCATGAGTATCCTAATAGGCTGTGATATACTTAGGCCATATAAAGCGATATTAAATTTAGATAGTAAGGTAATAACGTTAAAGACAAATGAGGGAATTTGGACGAATAATTTAATTGATACCCAAGGAAATATTACAAGCAACGCACATTATCAAGCCATTATAAATCATTATTATTGTGCCGATCGACCACTAAACATGCCCTTATATCAGGAGGATAACCCAGAATTATGGTTAGAGAAATTGGAAGAAATAAGGGAATTCCAAAGGGCGAAAGCAAGGGGTCAGATTAGCGAACCACAGGCTGAACGATTGATTACTGTGTATAATAATTACCGACATATCTTTTCAAATGCTCCAGGCAAAATCAGAAATTATCAATGCACCATAAAATTTAAAACCCCTGTAGAATTTAATAAAAAATCATATCCGTTTGCTTACTCACTAAAAAATGAAGTTAGGGAGGAACTGAACAGGATGATAGAGGACGACATAATTGAATATAGTCATTCGCCCTATACTAGCGCAATCATAGCTGTGCCGAAAAAAAATGGACAGGTGCGTATATGTCTCGATGCTAGGTAGATTAACAAGATGATTGTTAACGACCGCACATCCCCTGGGGAGATAGAAGAAATACTAAAAAAGTTTCACGGGACAATGTATATAAGTTCATGGGACACAGTATGCGGCTACTGGCAGGTAGAACTCCACCCAGATAGTAGGAAATATATGGCATTCATATTTGAAGGCAGAAACTATCAGTTTAAACGATTACCTTTTGGTTTGATAAATTCAGTGGCAGTATTTGTAAAAATAATGGACAGGATATTGGGACAGGAAGTGCTGAAATTTACGACAGTATACGTCGACGATTTACTGGTAACTTCAGCTAATTGGGATGACCAATTAGGGTTGAATATATTGCAATAGGGTTGAACAGGTGTTAGAGAAGCTATCAGAGAATATATTACCCTCAAATTAGATAAGTCCCAGTTTATTGCAAACGAGGTAAAATTTTTAGGTTTTAATCTAACCGAGCAAGGGATTACTCCATCCAAAGAGAAAGTAGAGGCAATACAGAAGTTCCCCACCCCAAAAAACTGGAATCAGCTTCAATCATTTTTAGGAATCTGTAACTATTACAGGAAGTTTCGGTCCAATTATTCAGAACTAACTGCCAGGTTTCAAAAGCAGTTATCAGCAAAAGACAAATGGACTTGGGGACCAGAGCCAGATGGAGTGCTCAATCTGATAAAGGAGAAAATTTTAGAAGCAGTTATGTTAGATCACCCCGACGTTACGAAGCCATTTTATCTGAATTGCGATGCCAGTAATGTAAGTTTAGGTGCAGCCTTATATCAGGAAGATCAGGATGGAAACCATTTAGTGATTAGCTTCGCCAGCCGCGTGCTGAACAGTTGCGAACGAAACTACAATACCACTGAAAAAGAGTTATTGAGTGTAGTTTTCGCATGCGGTAAATTTCGAATGTATATATTAGAAGAACCCCATCACGGTTAGAAGTGATCACAAATCAATATCATTTTTAAAACATTGTAATCTCAATCATGGAAGGCTGACGAGATGGGTTTTGGCCCTACAGGAATACAATATCACGTGGGAATATATACCAGGCAAGCAAAACATAGCAGCCGACGTCCTATCCCGCATCAATTTACAAAACCAGACATTTGACGGCGAAAAGGAACAAATAGCGAAGGTATATCATATCATCAAAAGCAGGGAGGATTTACAAAATATTTTAAAAGATGTGAAGGCACAACAAGAGGCCGACCCAAAATTAGGAAATATTAGGAAAAGGGTACCGGAAGGCAATGAAGTTATAAATAAATATTACTGTATACACGACGATACTTTGTTTATAAGGAATACCCCACACCAAGAGAATTGGAAATTAGTAATTCCACCAGGGATAGAGAGGCCACTAATCATTGACTATCACGATAGATACGGACACATGGGTGCCCTCAAGGTAAGGAAAGCGTTGGAAGAACAGGTATACATCAAAGGGATGAATAAAAAAGTGCAACAGGCGATACAGTCATGTGATATTTGTCAGAAGGTAAAATGTAATAACGAGAGAAAGGAAGGGGTCATGATACCCATAACATCCACCGAAAAATTAGAAAAGGTATTTCTCGATATCTGTGGACCATTTCCACGCAGCGGTGGAGGGCACAGGTATAAATTCATCGTAATTATTTTTCACCATTTCAGCAAATATACTAAGCTTTATCCGATAACCAGGGCTACGACAAAGAAAATTATAGAAATCATAATATAACGGTATATAATGGAGGTAGGCAGACCATATTCTATAATTAGAGACCACGGTACCCAATTTAAGGGGAAATTATGGAAAGAGAATCTTAGAGGACACGGAATAAAGACTTATAAGACATCCGTTTATCACCCAAATAGTAACCCAGCCGAGAGAGTGTTGAGGGAAGTAGGACGGTTGTTGAGAAACTACTGCCATGAGGAACAGAAGAGATGGCACGAATACTTAGCGTCAACAGAGGACTTTTTCAATTTATCCTATCATAATACAATAGAGGAGTCACCGTACACAGTTATGTTCGAAAGACCCCCACCCCAGGAAATAAAGGAGATTATTAGTTTTCCCAGCGAACCTGAAGGAACCAAGTTTTATAATAAAGTATTAGAAAAAACAGACAACAACGGAAGAAATATATTCAATCCCAACCAAAGGCTATTAAGTATAAGGTAGGAGAAAAGGTGTTAGTCCGGAATAGAGAATTGCCCAGTACTATACAAGGTATAAGAAAAAAATTATTACTTTTATATACAGGACCTTTTACAATTACGAAAGATAAAGAAAACAATACATACGAGGTAACAGACATTGTCAATAACAAAGTAAAAGGTACATATAATCAACCGTCGTTGAGAAGGTACCATGAATAAAAATACAAGTCAACGTATATTTACCAACTTACCCGTACTTATAGAAGGAGAGAAAGGAATAGAGATTATTAATAAATAAAAATACGAGAAGGACACCTTCCACCAAAGGCAAAAATATTTATATAAAATATAAATTTATTTCCAATAGCCAAGTCAACGTATATTTACCAACTTACCCGTACTTAGAGAAGGAGAGGAGGACAGAAGGAAAGGACATAATTAATTAAATAAACTATTGAACAATCAAATAACAATTGATATTACTAAGGAGGAGAAATACTGTCATATAATTGATACTAAAAGGAGATGATAAATGAAAAAAAAAGGAAACAGTGTGTTACATAAGGAGGTAATGATGAATTTATAAATATAGCTATTGACATTGAATGATTTTAAAAGATAATTTTACCTGCGGAGAACAGTATATTAATATAATTGAGAAATAATCAGAAGAGATTAAGAAAGGGAATTTATGTGTAGGAGCCTATGATTTTTGAATATTATATTTTTTTATTATTATTATTTGTTGCGAAAGTGCAATTATAAGTACGTCTTATATACTGTCTGGACAGAGATGTGTTTCCTCTGATTTCAGTGGTTATAGTTAGGGAACGGCGGAGATTGGATTGCCAATGGGGCCCCTCTGACTCCGAACCCGCTATAAAAGTTAGGGAATTGTTAGGGAGTTATATCAAAGATTAAATAATTAACATCAAGTTAAAGGAAAGCAAAGGAGATATGGTAAAGATTGAGACATGAATAATGAGATTGATTAATATATTAAAGGAGTAGTACAGGAATCTAATTATAAGATAAAAGGATGAAATATTAATGAAGCTAATAAAAGGTTAATATAGAAATGATAATTTCTTCAAAACTGAAGAAATGTTTTTCCCAAATTATCAATTTTAACGGGGAGGCATATGTAACATCACAGAACGTTCCATAAAGGAATTTAATTGCAAAGTAAATTATCATAAGAGGAAGATGAGGTGAACAGTATCGAACCCAAGTAATCCGAAAAATTTTGTAATATTGTCCGATAATTAATATCATTAACATGAAAAAACGACAAAGACTATGACTAAGACTCAAACCCCATATATATTGTTTAAGTGAAGAACAGTGTAAAACTGATAATATACTATAAGAGAAACAGATAATCTCAGAAATGACCAAAATGAGGTCATTACATATTAAGAAATGTAACTTTTAATAGGGTATAAAAAACTATTTATTGTGAATTATTGGACAAGATCTGTTATTATACTTTGTAATATAAATAAAATAAATGTATTAAATGATTTGAACACATCATTAAAAAGGATGTAAGTTAAAATAAAAAATATATAAATGTTATGACAAAAAATCAAGGTTTTGGATTTGAGACCAACCACTCAGATTTTATGTGAAAATTAATTATTATAGAATTAATATAAAAACTATATATAAATGTCAATTAGACAAAGACAAACAAATTATTCTAAATAGAGAAAGCTGTAAATTGATTAGAAATCAATTAAAATAGTCAAAAACAGTGTTAAACTGAAAACATGTGATAAACATATAAAATTGTAATATTTATGAATTTTATGTTGTCAAAATACAACAAAATTGTATTATAAAGTTGAAATACAATATAATGTAACTATACTTATATATATGACCACCTAAAACACTTTAACAATCACGTTATGAAACTATTTACCTATACCATACCAGGCTAAGGCCAAAAAACAATCACAAAAATAGTCATATTTGACAGAATAATTACAGAATATAAGAAACAATAAAGGAAAAAGGTACAATCCTATAATGTACAATGGAAACATACTTGCTCAGTTGAAGACAAGCTTAATTCTTAGAAAATTTTAAATATAAAAGTGAAAATTGTCACACAAAGAAAATAACTCATCTGTGCCAAACAGTAAGATGCTAAGTAATATTACAGTAAAAATAAAATGTATTAGGATAAACCAGTTATTCCCAAAGATAAACAATATAACAAACTCTAAGTGAATACCCAAAAAATTTAATAGTAATACCGAAAAAGACAAATTATCATCAAAAACTAATGACAAAAATCTAGGCCATATGTAATGCCTATAGAAAAATGAACTTATTTATATGTTATATGTTTTAATATTTGTTTATTTTGTTATGAAAGGATAAATGTGTTATGTATTAATGTTATAGCAAGGACCAAGCAACTTCATAACATTTTAATAATTAGAGAATTAGAATTTAGTTCAAACACTACAAGGTAAGAATTGTAATGGAGAAGATCTGTTAATATACTTTGTAATATCAATAAAATAAATGTATTAAATGATTTGAATACATCATTAAAAAGGATGTAAGTTAAAATAAAAAATATATAAATGTTATGACAAAAAATCAAGGTTTTGGATTTGAGACCAACCACTCAGATTTTATGTGAAAATTAATTATTATAGATTTAATATAAAAACCATATGCGAATGTCAATTAGACAGAGACGAACAAATTATTCTAAATAGAGAAAGCTGTAAATTGATTATAAATCAATTAAAATAGTCAAAAACTGTGTTAAACTGAAAACATGTGATGAACATATAAAATTGTAATATTTATGAATTTTATGTTGTCAAAATGCAACAAAATTGTATTCTAAAGTTGAAATACAATATAATGTAACTATACTTATATATATGACCACCTAAAACACTTTAACAATCAAGTTATGAAACTATTTACCTATACCATACCAGGCTGAGGCCAAAAAACAATCACAAAAATAGTCATATTTGACAGAATAATTGCAGAATATCAGAAAAAAATAAAGGAAAAAGGTACAATCATATAATGTACAATGGAAACATACTTGCTCAGTTGAAGACAAGCTTAATTCTTAGGGAATTTTAAATATAAAAGTGAAAATTGTCACACAAAGAAAATAACTCATCAGTGCAAAACAATAAGATGCTAAGTAATATTACAGTAAAAATAAAATGTATCAGGATAAACCAGGTATTCCCAAAGATAAACAATATAACAAACTCTAAGTGAATACCCAAAAAATCCCATAATAATACCGAAAAAGACAAATTATCATCAAAAACTAATGACAAAAACCTAGGCCATATGTAATGCCTATAGAAAAATGAACTTATTTATATGTTATATGTTTTAATATTTGTTTATTTTGTTAAGAAAGGATAAATGTGTTATGTATTAATGTTATAGTAAGGACCAAGCAACTTCATAACATTTTAATAATTAGAGAATTAGAATTTAGTGCAAACACTACAAGGTAAGAATTGTAATGGAGAAGATCTGTTAATATACTTTGTAATATCAATAAAATAAATGTATTAAATGATTTGAATACATCATTAAAAAGGATGTAAGTTAAAATAAAAAATATATAAATGTTATGACAAAAAATCAAGGTTTTGGATTTCAGACCAACCACTCAGATTTCATGTGAAAATTAATTATTATAGATTTAATATAAAAACTATATGCGAATGTCAATTAGACAGAGACGAACAAATTATTCTAAATAGGGAAAGCTGTAAATTGATTATAAATCAATTAAAATAGTCAAAAACAGTGTTAAACTGAAAACATGTGATGAACATATAAAATTGTAATATTTATGAATTTTATGTTGTCAAAATTCAACAAAATTGTATTCTAAAGTTGAAATACAATATAATGTAACTATACTTATATATATGACCACCTAAAACACTTTAACAATCAAGTTATGAAACTATTTACCTATACCATACCAGGCTGAGGCCAAAAAACAATCACAAAAATAGTCATATTTGACAGAATAATTGCAGAATATCAGAAAAAAATAAAGGAAAAAAGTACAATCATATAATGTACAATGGAAACATACTTGCTCAGTTGAAGACAAGCTTAATTCTTAGAGAATTTTAAATATAAAAGTGAAAATTGTCACAAAGAAAATAACTCATCAGTGCAGAACGGTAAGATGCTAAGTAATATTACAGTAAAAATAAAATGTATCAGGATAAACCAGGTATTCCCAAAGATAAACAATATAACAAACTCTAAGTGAATACCCAAAAAATCCCATAATAATACCGAAAAAGACAAATTATCATCAAAAACTAATGACAAAAATCTTGGCCATATATAATGCCTATAGAAAAATGAATTTATTTATATGTTATATGTATTAATATTTGTTTATTTTGTTATGAAAGGATAAATATGCTAAGTATTAATGTCATAGCAAGAACCATGCAACTTCATAACATTTTAATAATTAGAGAATTAGAATTTTGTGCAAACACTACAAGGTAAGAATTGCATTTTATGTTAATTTCTTAGATTTAATTTGTTCAGAACCAATCGTGTATGGTATCATTGTATTCAGTTGAAAGCAGAGAATCCAAAAATAATAATGGCATGCAGATTGTAAGTAGTTCTGTAAAATTGTTTGACAAATACCAGAATAATTTCAGTAATATTCTTTAGTATGAAGAATAAGAAGTTTTTGTTCTAAAGCTTCTACGGAAGTCAAATTTGTTCTATGCTGTTTCATTTGCATATTCTCCCGTTCCAGAAGAAAATTTTACTCAAAAATACCGGAAGTTCATGTCAAAAAATTAAAACAATGAGCCTTACAGAGTGTATAAGGAAGACGAAATTTGACACAAAAAACACTTTATGCTTTGAATCCACAAGAGACACATCACCTACGAATCCGATCACCTCGTCCAAGGCGAAGTCGAAGAACAAGAATTCAACACGAGAACACAGAAAGGCTTTTTCCCGTACATGACAAAAGACTAACTTAACCTATACAAGGAGTATATCGCTAATCGCTAATGTGTTGTTGAATAGAGCAGCAACGCGCCATATTTAATAGAAACGCACACGTCCAGATATCCAGCGGCCCTGAAAAGGACCGATTTTAATAGAGAAAATCAATTTTGCTGGTATTTGCTAAGACAAACTGACTTTGACAACATTCCCAAAACAATTTACTGGCACGAGCCTTCTACATTGAGTTTGGAACTAGCGCTGTGACGGCCGAATAGAGAAACCACGCAGACAGCTGTTCGCCGCCGCCAGAATTTACACAGTACGAATTTATTTCAATCGTGCGGAGTTTTTTAAAACCGTAATTTGACTTATAAATAATTACCAGTGCGTGAAGAACGTAAACACGAAGAGGCGCAAGATTGGAATCGTCCCCAAGAACAGTGTCCAGTGAAGGAAATACTTACCCACCGGAACGTGAGTTGTTCAAAAGTTAAAATCATTTATACCTGGTATCATTGTCACACAGTTGTACTACACATATCAAACACCTTCAAATCACACATTTTTTGTAAAGCATCCCACTGATTTGTCTTTTTTATTAAAGAAATTAAATTATTTTTTAAAAAACACGTGTTTCATATTTTTGTACACAAAAACTCCATTTTTATATGAGAAGACTTCATATTTTGTCTTTCTATCAGTACTAATCTAGAGTTTGAATAGACTTAACATTGAATCTTTAGACTGACTCCCAGACCTAGTTATTCAACAATCTCCAAAAGTCTCCGATCGCAAATGTTCCAAGATATTCTGTAAATGTATGACACTAAAGTTCATGCCAACAACAATCAGTGATGAATACCAGTGTTATACAAACAACATTATTGTATCAAGATTAAATAATTTATCTGTGTTATCTCAAGTATCTAAAATTTTGGACGAATTATATGCAGGAATTATATGTGGTACATCGATTATAATGCTCTCAGTTTTTCAGAAGAATACTTCCTATTGGTTCGGTTAATTTCACTGATATAGAATTTCAGTGTTAGGGAATAATTTTTTTAAGGCTTAGTTACTTAAAGCTCAGTTTCTCATCCGGTATGAGTATCGATCAGGTGATTAGGGTATTACGAAACCCCAGCAGCTGCCAGCTAGGTTTGTTTACGAATCGATCATAAACTGACACAGGATATCATACACAGCATTCACATACTGTCAAGCTCCGTATAGTTTCTTTAAGCGTTTGTTATATACCACTTTGCAATAATAGAAATGTGTGAAGTTAAACATCTCTGTGCAATTAAATTTTTGCAAACTATAAGACAGTGCACTACTCGTAGACAGTGATCCTCGTTCGATGATAATAATGATTTCTTATTAAGTAGTTTTGTGACTTTATTAAATAACTTAACATAGATAATATCAGTAACTGATAATGAAGGAAGATGAGTTCGTAAATTAATATAATTTACTGCACAAACAAGGTAAATAATTTTGTAATAAATTGTACAGAAAGTTTTGAAATTACAGTAATTACATTGACACCTCTCACATTATTATTGTTTAATTAATTTTAATAATAAATAAATAATATTTATTAATAATAAATAAGCAATAAATAAATAACAATAAAATTTTCTAAGTATATTCTGTATTTTTTTATATGTTAATACTGTTTCAACAGTATAAACTGTCGTCTTCATAGTCTATATACAAATATGCATTAATAAAAAATTTTATTTGGAAACAACTTGTTAATAACAACTGTTTTTACAGACTATGAGTAATTTATGGTTATATGTGTGTAAGAATAATTTATATAAATGAATTTATAAATATTTATTTTTTATTAAATTAGTAATTTTGAAAATATTGTTACGACGGTCTACTGATCGTCGTATGGTACAGTGGAAAACTAAATAAGACACCAATTAAATCACTAATCGCCAGCTTTAATTATCACAATTAAACAGTTTGTAATGAACAAGATGATAGTCTTTTACAACAAATCAAATAAAAATTGTTCACAGGCAATACCAATGTCAACTAATATAAAACACAATTGTATTACAATTGTCCTGCACAATTATAAAACATATAACACTTCGCCACAGTATTTCGAACCGAACTGGAATAAATCGCCACTTAATACTAAACTGAGCGTCGCTGAGTACTTGTATTTATACCCCGATGAGATTCCAGAATATTCCATACTACGCGTCCAGAACGCTACAAGAAAACACTAGAACGTAATTGATTGCGGCCTTGCACACAGCGCGCGCGGACTCGTGCAAACTGGATCAGTCTCGGCTACGGACGCGTGGCAAGTGTAACGTAATTGTCCTTCATCTCAAAGTAGCATCGATATGTACGCACACACACATTATAGCCGGGCTCCGCTGGAATAACCGAGAAACACGTAGCATATTCTGTAATGTCGTAACAATATGTTATTTTTGGTGTTATTTAAATTTGTTTAGGTATTCATTTTGTATTTATTATATATTTAAGTATTTCCATATTTTCCCATTGGTTTACTTTTTTACCTTTGGCAATGTGCTTTACTCAAGTAATATTATTTAAATTTGGAAATATGTGATTACTTTTAATTGAGTGCGTAGCTAATTTGTGTGTGTGTATAAATTCCTGGTGTTAAATATGAGTTACCGTGCTGAACAAATCTTGTTTTTAAACGTTTTTAGTTTAGCCCACATAAAATATATTAGAGTCATGCTATTCAAGCTTATATATAGCATTTAAATTGTAAATTAAATTATTTGATCGTCTACGCGTATCTTTTGCCGAGCATCACATACACTGCCCCTACTACACTTGCCGCAGTCCATAAAAGAAAGCTACGTTCTCGACAAGGGAGCTCGGCCAGCGGCTAAAGCCCCCCCCCCCACTGTTTCCTTTTTGTCTGTTCAGAATTGGACTAGGTGTCCGCTCCTTAGATGACTCCGTGCGGCGTCTTGCACGTAAATTTTAAGTTCGAGCGGCAAGGACCTAGACCAATCCCCTTATAGCCGGCCTTGGTAGGTAGCGTGTACGACCAGGAGGAACTTGGAAACGGTCTCGACAAATACTACGTTAGTGCGGCCTAGTAGCCTACTACCAATATGGCGTTGTACAGAAACAATATTCACCCCCAACAAAACAAATATTCCGTTCTGGACCGGACTACATGGCAGGAGCTCGGAACATGTGTCTGTCATAAAGCTGCACATCCTTCCAGCTCTGCTGGACCTGCGATTCATAGCAGCGGAACCATGTTTATATATGTCTAACGATTCCAGATGCAGTCAAGTGTAGTAACCACTCACAGAGGACTGGATCTTGGTTTCCTCGAAGATAACGCGATGATCAGCGTTAGCAAGTGCATGCTCGGCCACCGCAGAATTCTCCGGCGCCCTCAGACGACAGTAGCGACTGTGTTCACCTATTCGGACGCTGAGTATCGTAGTAACGATGTATACTTTTCCACAAGAACAAGGCACAATTTCCCAGATCTCTTTGGCCTTTTACGGGTCTCAGAAATTATTGTATCTTCCTGCCCGGCTTGAAGATGGTCCTCACCTCCCACCGACTCAGCAGTGTACCGATGTGCTCCGTAAACCCATTAATATAGGGCATGACCGAGAAGCCGACAGTCTCCTGTGAAACCGACTCCGCCGGCCTGGCAGATCTTCTCGGCTGGACTGTACGTCTAACGTCCCTGACGGAATAGCCGTTCGCCTGCAGCGCTTGTTCGAGATACCGCAGCTCCTCGTCGAGAAACTGGGACTCACAATCTTCTTCGCCAGGCCCACCAAGGACTTCAAAACTTCCCTCTTCTGCCTGGGATGACGATTAGGCAGGTCGTGCAAGAATTTTCCTGTATATTTTGCTCGGCTTCTTGTACACTTTGTGACCCAGACTATCACCAGCCATTCTAAGGACCAAGACGTCAAGAAAAGCCAACCGATCGTCGTCCGCCTCTCTCTACAAGGTGAACTGGATCCGCGAGTGAACATTGTTGAGGTGCGCCAGGAAACGTCAAAGTTCTTCCTCCCCCGTGGCTCTAGACTACGAAGGTGTCGTCCACTAATCTAAACCAACACTTCGGCTTGAGTGGTGCAGACGAAATTATCAGTTCTTCAAACTTCCCCATACAGATGTTAGCCACCACTGCGCTCAGGCGACTACCATGGCAACACCATCGATCATATCGTAGAAGCGCAGTTGTATTGGAAGTTCGGCATCGTGAGGACTTGCCGGAACAGGAAAGTCACGTCCGCCGGCAAAAAGTTTACAATGTCGCCGAGGACTTCCTGCACGGGAACCAAGGTATCGAAATGGCATCGAAGTTGATTATCACGTAGCCAGGTTTCAACACTATATAACTCCGAGCTTTCGAAGAAAATGCGTGGAGCCATGCACTCTGTATGCCCGATGTGCTGCCAGAATATCTCCAATAACTTCGCCCGCACTTGAAATTTTGCCAGTTCTAAATGTCCTCCTAATTCGCAGGTATTCGGGGTATACGTCTGTTATCGGCCGCTGACGCCTATATATAAACGGCTGACATTCCGCAACTCAACGTACCATATCATCATTCTATTTAGATTAAAAATAAAGATTTTCCTAATTTATAAGATTATCACCGCTGGATGGTACACCCTTCACAATTTCACCATTGTTCAATTAATACTTTTTAATTTTACAGTAGATTGTCTTATTATAAAAAAAATTTCTTCCTCAGCTCTTAATGTTCAAACAGTTTCTAGTAACAGCTTTCAGTAGATGGTAAGTTTAAAACCTTAGCGTGCTTTCGTCATAGATCCATAATAACTATTCCTATGTACGTTCATGTTTCTTCATATGTGTAAGTACATGCATATTTACCTTTGTAAATTCAACGCTTTGTATCTCTAGGCCTATTCAGAATTATTCACGTACAGAATATTTAAAAACCACATGCATAAAAATCTCACTGTAACACTTAATTTATACGTAATTATACATAAAAGTATATAATATAGTAATATATTAAAGGTGAATAACTAAAAGAAAATTATATCTCTAAGTCCAACAAGAAAGCTGAAAAACAAAGTATATTTTATTTTCTAATTTTGTATTCATAATTTGTTGCTTCTTGCTGGCTTCTATGTTAATCAGATGTCTAAAGTAATCACACACATACAGTTAATAGCGAGCGTCATGGGAAAATTTGATTTTTTATTTCGTTGTCCTCATGCATGTAATGTGAGTATGTAATGTGAACGCCTCTCAATATGTACCACATAAGTCTGTTAAACCTGGTTGACAACAATACCCGTTTTGTACATTATCAACCTTATTATTGAACTTACGCGATATATAAGGTCGCAAAGAATAAGTAGTCGATATAACTGTAGATAATGGAACGTTTCGGATTTTATTAAAGATTTTCTTAATTTTTTTTAAATTGTACAGTATTTTACTACAGTTTATAATAACACAAACAATTAATATACTCTTTCTAATACATAATAAAATGAATTAATCGTTCTGTTAAAATAAAATAAATTACTACTTCTGTTGTAAATAAAATTAATGAACAGTTTCTTCTGCAAAATAAAATTAATTGACATTTTCCGTTGGCCTCTTTATATTTAAATAATTCTTTCCTACGCTCTAATTACATAAATCTTAATTCCTACAAGTTTTTCTGCGTCTTTTAGTTTATAATTGTTGTATTAATTGATTTAGTTTATATAAATGATTTCACTTTCTTTGTACTGGACGATGCGGTGTTGCTCCTCTTTATCTGACAAGTGTCGACAGATGTTCCTTTCAGGTAGACGTCAGGATACTGTTGTGTCTTCTATGGTTCCTCTAGCATCTCCTCCTGTTTTCCAGCTCTCAGGGTCGTTTCTGGGTTGGGTACTTCTATAAACAGTGTTTAATTACTAATTATTATTGATTTATGTGTCTCCAGCTAACTTGATGTGTTCATAAATGCCTACACGGACGGTCTTGATCTTTACCGAACTAGTACTTGAGATTATTCAGTAGCGAACTTTACTATATGTGTTTGTCACTCTTGATAAATCAGAGGTAACGATTACACGTTATAGAGTAACGAGACTGCTTCTTCTGCGTTCTAAGCTAGACTGATTTACATTCCGTCACAGATCAAATCAACTGATCTGTTGGCCAATTTCGTTCGTCATAACGTTCCCTCACCCTTACGGGTACATCTAGATAACATTCTACTTGTAAGAAATTGCATATGAACATTGTAAAATGTGCAGGTAAAAGCGGTGTAATTTTATTGTCTTCCTTGTGAGGTCATAAAACCTCTTTTATGAAAACAACTCATATATTTCATTCTATTAAATTATTAACAAATATTACTACCAGATAGGTCTTTATTCAATGCACACTCTGATGTAAGTCTTATGACCAACATTTGATTTACATAAAAGTTATTTAATTTAATTCGTTTTTATTGTTATTTCGTAACACAGTTATTCACACGCACACACGCGCACTCGCATTATGCCTATGTAGGCCTATATGTTCGCACTATCTCACAACACTCATTGTTTTTATACAGTCAAAAATCAACTTAATCTAAAAATGTTGACATAATTCTTATTGTCTATATTACAATATTCAAACACGCATCTTTTACTTCAACCAATTCTGATTGCAACATGCTATCATATGTCAAAAGTGAAATTATTATTATCTTATAAACAAATCTTACGTATTACAATTTAATAAATAATTTTTTTATTTTGTTGAAATATGTGCACGTAAAAGGTAAATAATATAAATATAATAAATGTAATATAAATATATTGTAATTATAATAAAATGAGAAGAATTAATTAATTTAATAATAAGAGTGTAACAATACTCAAATCAACGAAATAAATTATAGTCTTTTATGCAATAGTTATTCATAATTATTTTTATAACCTAAAAAATGTCAATATGTAAGTGCACAGTAAAACTTCTATCAATGCAAAATTTAAATAACTCAAATAGTTATGTGTGTTGTTTTAACGTTAGGATTAATTCTGGAACATTGTAGTTTCTAACTTGAAATTGAAGAGACATATAGTTATCAGATTTTAAACTTCAGTAGTAGATTATGTGTATACAATGACGTACGTACACGCGCTCGCGTGCTGGTGTGTGTTTGTTATGTTTAAAGCGTGTTACTAGTTCAAAATAGTAGGGCAGCAAAGCGCTCAGGGAGTAGAGTAAATTAAATTATTTTATAGGGCGGAACTAATGTCTATCTAGCGGTGGTGTTCCACAAACTTTCGCTCACCTCATGTTTCTCAGAGGTCACTTATCCTTTAACTTTCCCATGGATTAACAATTAACTTAACCTTACAGTTTACTTACCTTTTAACTTTTGTACCTCAATCTTATCCATGGATTTTTCTAAAGTAAATTTCTACTTGTGCTATAGAAAAGTAATTCTAGTTCTAACAGTTTATTCCTATCCTCCTAAGTCTGTTTACTATGAAGAAAATTTGAAACTCCTTTTTAAACTAGATGTTTTTAACTTTATTTATCTAAAATAAAAACAATCATTCACTGTAATTTTAGTAAGTGCATCTAAAATAAAGTAAGTAAAATGTTACATAAACGTATAAATTATTTTAATTTTAAAATATTTATGAACTTTACAACATGCGTTTCGACAAATAATTGTAAATAATAGAGAGAGTCACAATAATTCCCCGTTTTAATCAAACTTTAAATTTTATAAACTTAAAATTTATAAAATTTTATAAAATTGATTAGGTCTAGATAGTTAAGTTTTATGTGGAAAGTACTTGAGACAGAAACACGTTTGTCACAAATATAAAACGCTTAGTTGTACAAAGTAAATTTACTAGCTCTGCACTACTCAAGCTGTGAGTAGTGCCTACTTAAAACAACTGTTCTGTACTAAAATAAGTAATACTTGTAACGTGGTGAAATGTATAATGACGTGCAAGTTATGACTTTGCTTTTTGTACGTTAGTATACTGTTTCAGTTCTACATCAATTGCTATTGTTACGACGGTCTACTTGATCGTCGTAGGTACAGTGGAAACAAAATAAGTACAAGACACCAATTAAGTCACTATCACCAGCTTTAATTTTTACAGTTAAACAGTTTGTAATTAACAACACAGTCTACTACAACAAATCAAATAAAAATTTTTCACACGCAATAAAATGTCACTACTATTAAACACAATTGTATTACAATTATCCCGTCCTATTATAAAACACAACACTTTACTAATAACCACTTGAACGCACAGAGATATGCCGCCCGATAATAACTCTCGAACCGAACTGTAAATATATCGCGGCTATATATATGCCGTGTATTTATACCCACGGTCACAGACGAGAACATTCCTAATTGCGTCTTAGCGCCAGTGTACTACGTAATTAATTACGGCCTTTGTGACGATTTAAATTGTAACAATAATCAAAAAAATAAAAAATTTTAAAAATTAAGGTTGCGAGCCATTAAGCCATTTAAATCTCACTATAATACCTAAAACCCCTGTATGTACTCAGTATGAGAGGAAGAAGTAATTAATAAGCCCAAAGAAACTTTAATAAAAAGACAAATTGTAAATAGTTATTATTGTCGTGTTTAACCCTTTGGCGTTATCAGGCGCTAACCTGTTAATTCCGGACTCGATATGTCTCCCGAGTCGTTTGGAATTTAGATTAAGATATAAAAACGTAAGGTTAATAATTAAAAAATCTGAAGACACAGATAGTCGCTAAAACAACTTATTTAAATTATGTATATTTATTTAGGTATAGTTTGTGTAAATAAAAATGTTTACTTAAAGAGAGACAGGGACTATATTCTCGCGCAATAGTTGCCCCTCTACCTCTTGTCAAGTACCAGTCGAAGCGAGCAGAAAACTCTCTCTCGCTATGTTGACTTCATGCAGTGTAGACGTACGAGCGAAGGCTCTAACACTATGTTGCCGATACTTTTGTTTTACTTTAATATTGTATACAAGAGTTTGCTGCTGAAAGCATATGTTATGTATTAATCAGTATAGTTATGTGAGACTTAACTTATAACACGAAATATAAAAATGGTGTAAAACAAGATGACTGCTAACTTCAAGAACTAACAACACTTTCAACATCATACCTGGAGATGTGAACTACCAGAACTTACAAACACTAGTAGACCCGACAGAATATGCAGATCAGGACATCCAAGAATCTACAAGTACCATCGTAGAAGGTTCGATCTACCCTGCGGACTTTTGAACCCTTCAATGACGAAGATCAGACCGAGATGATGACGGCGCTCTTAAGGATTCCCAAGACGGACACCCCAGGACGAGGTTTCTACATATCAATTTAAAGGTGACTCGATAGCCTGTCTATCGAGGGTTAATAATATTTGTTACACAACACACTTTAAAAGAGACTTTTCAGAGACTATTAACTTTGTAAAGATTAAAAGATTAAATCTAAGAGTTTTAATGTAACTATTCAAACATCATACGTTGTAACAGTTTATATGTTAATGTATCGTAGTATAATTCAAGTAATAATACCATTCTTCAAATGGAATAATAATGAAAGAAAAAACAAAAGGTCTTGCAAGCTAATATCATGAATTAAGTATAACTAAAAGTTTTAATGACTAAATACCGAAGGTTACCCGGATCCGAGGTATAGCTATATAGAATCAATTTTGATCCCAAAGTTTAAAGAAAGCATTCAAATAACTTTAGTTTAATTAGTAATGTTATGGGATCTGTCAGTAAGTGTTTTTTTTAAATGTTAAATAAAGAGAAGTCGTCTTGTTACACACACATAACGAGTGCGTAAATCAATAAAATACCTTCCCTTGTTTCCTTACACAGGTAGTAAGTAAATTTTGTTAAGTTAATTATTTGTGGATACTTTTGTTACAACGTAGGCAGCCCATCTAATTGACGGAGCTTAGTTAAGATGGGTTCTCTGGATTTGTAACGCGGCAATACGTTACACCTTGACATATTCCGCGCAGCTGGCGGCCTCGAGAAGACTCTCGCAAATGCGTCTACAGTCACGTATGCCACACACATTAGAGCGAGATTCTTCAGGTACATTCGACAAACACGTAGATTGTTCTGTGATGTCGTAACACTATTGTTTAAAACGTATTTCTGTAAGAAAAATTATCATTTCCGAAGTAAAGATTGTAAGGTAGTGATTACTGATCAATGAGAGGAAAGTGTTACTTAGTTGTAGTGTTACTTAAAAATATGTAAGTAAACATTTGTAACGCGGAACACTGAGTACCTCCTTAGCTTACTTGGTATCATTAGGCGATCAACTGCATTCTTATCTTTGCTATAAAATTGCAAACTTCGGCAGATAATTTTTAGCAATTTTCTATCTGCCGCTAATTATTAAATATTACAAATACACAAAGGAAGTATCATAATAAACATAATTTCTCCACCAACAACTCGAAATAAAATACATTACGTAAAAAATGTTTCTGATATTTGAAGTATACATATATATCTAATATATTCAATAAATACACTACAAGTAGGTTTATTTTCACCTGACGAACGTTTCACAGAAATTATTCTGTCTCTTCAGAGGTTTGTTTGAATTGTAATTGAACAAACATCTGAAGATACAGAATAGTTTCTGTTAAACGTGCGTCAGATGAAAATAAACCTACTTGCAATGTATTTATTGAAGCTATTACCTAGGACTCCTGCAGGCAACTCAACGAGTTACTTACAAAGGAATAACAATATGCCTACATAAAATTTGTTTTATTTACGTGACGAAATTAAAATAGGCCTAGAAGAATGATAAATGAATTACATGAATTATTGTTACAGTTACTTATTAATAAATATATGTTTTGTTTCACTGAGTAATTATAAAATTAGGTACATAGATGCTATAATTATGCGTATTTTTGTACCGATACTGTAGCTATATAGTATGTTAGCTATATGAACATATCTATCCGTAGTTTGTTAGACTTGTAAAGTTTTTAGTTCCTCAAAAATTAAAGACTGCTAATTGTTTGCGCGTGGTAACAAAAGTTAATGCGGTTACTAGTATCTTCCTAGGTTTCAACCGCTGAATTGTAAAATGAATTAAAAACTTTATTGTAATTCACTTTTTGTGAAGTTCAACGTTATTGTGTAATATTTAATTTTAATAATAGTTTATTAAAAACCATAAATACAAACTAGGTAGAAGACTTTTTCCATTTCAACGCGTGAAGCCTCGACGAAATCAGTAATACCTAATGTACCTGCTTAACGAGTATTATTTGATTTTATTTTCTATTTTGTTCACAGTATTTTTATTGTATCCATTTTCATAACCATATAAATATAAAATAAAAACTGAACAATTAAGAATTAATCAAACTGAACAACACACAAATAATAACAACAACAACAAATGGGCCACATTCACATACATAAATAATAAAATGACAAAACTAACAAAACTATTTAAAAACACAGATATAAAAATAGCATACAAAACTAATAAAAATAAATTACAAAATCTAAATAGCTCACACAACAAAGATAATACAACAACTAACGGCATATACAAAATTGAATGCCAAGATTGCAGTAAATGTTACATAGGACAAACAAAAAAACAGCTGAAAAAACGTTATTTTGAACACCTAAACGCATACAAAAAAACAGAAATATATAAATCCAATTTACCCACACATGCATTAACACAGGACATGAATTCCCAGACATAACCAATGTAACACTAATAAAACATATACCACACAAAGGCACCATAATGAACAGTTGGGAAAATTTACAAATATACAAACATAAAACAGAAAACAAACTAATACCTGAACAAATACAAATCAATACAAAACATGACACAATATTCAAAGCACTCAACATTGAAAATACACAAAACACCACAATCACAAACACATTGAAAATACACAAAACGCCATAACACATACACCACAATCACACACAATAAAACCAATTTGAAATACCAGAAGCCAACAAGAAGCCACAATAATAATAGTCAACCAACAACACATATGTACTTCACCAAACAAAAAAACCGGAAGGCTGAGGATGGGTACAAGATGGTACCCGAAACATGTTCCAAATAAGGAAAAATGACATCTTGAGGTAAATTTAATATAAATAAATGTATTATATACATCAAGAAACGGACTGTAGCAGAAAATGACTAAATTGTGAATAAATATATTCAATAATATTGAGGCTTTTGTATCTTAAATTTGTGGAGATTCCTCGCCATTATGGTTGTATCAACCAACCGTTATGTTTACACTAAACAACACTACACTCTTACCAAAATAATAACGCCTAAATTAGTACCAAACGCTAACTATTAAAATTTCTCACTTTGTCATTAAAATAAAAAAATATAGGAATTAAAATCAGAGACCAGCTTCTCATCAACTTGTGCTAACAATTACGAGATGGGAGTACTGAGACAAAATAAAATGTACATTTTCTTGCAGTTAACGCGTTATGCGCCTGGAGCAGTGTAGTGTTATTGTGCGGTATAACACACGACTGCAGATTTGTTATACTGTTATCCTTTGGACTGTATTCTGCTACTTCTTACCAATGCTTATTTTGAGTCTGCATTATGCAACTACATTGTTGGTCAGAATAACCAGCAACATCATTTCATGTAAGCCAAAATAATTTCTTAAACACACACACACACAGGGTTTACGAAACACTGCTATATAGTTTAGAAATGAATAGAAAGAAGTTATTTTATATTTTGCAAGTAAATACTTCATGGTTTTTAAGATTTTACGTAAGATAGCGACGAAGTGGATCTATCAAAGTCTCTAAAAAGTCCCCAAAACTATGCAATAACAGTCAAATTGAGTCACATCTCTTCGCCTATTATATAACTGTCATACATTATTAAGTCCTTAGTTGGAACCATTATTTGCCGGGCTGCTAGTCCGTGGTCATTGTTTGTGTGGACAGGCGTTTCGGCCTCATCCATCGGAGGTCATCTTCAGTGTCGGAAACAATCGGCATTGTGTCCGCCAATTCACCCCACTGTGACATTTCACCCCACCGACACTAAAGATGGCCTCCGATGGTAGGGCTGAAACGTTTGTACACACACGGCCCAAAAAATGTTTCCAACTGTTGGGGCCGGCCGCGAAAGCCTTAGGAACTTATTATTATATTCTCTTTTTTACTATTACAACGTACCCATTAATTTTGTACAAATTTCAGGTAAATATGAAATGATTACAGTAACTCTTGCTAAAGACATCCCGTTAACTTATGTTCGGATATGTCTAAGCGTTTTCTTTATATCTTCCCTGTTTACTCACAATGCCAGGAGACTACTGGTAGATGTAACATGAAAATTCCTTACACTCGACCATCAAGGTTCGTGTTACCACACTATAACAGTGTGGTTATACTGTTGTGAAATCTGGGTAGACTGAAATCAAATGAAGAGCAAGTACACCATTACAACACCATTACTACACATTAATTTTACAATATGTCCCACAAGTGTTATAATTATTTACACTTTTATAATCAAAGCGCGTTTTTTATAAACAAATTTAGTATAAGCTTTACATGAGCCAACAGAATATTTATACTTCTACGGATATAAACTAAAATAAAGTTTTAAATGTTTACCGTACTATACACTATTTTTACTGTAGTGTGTATTTTTTTGACACACTGGTCCTAAACCAACTTCAAATAGAAGGTCAGAGCACATCTGATTTTCTTTTTTGTTTTGCTTCCAGAATGTATTTGAAGTAATTTAAGGCAAAGTTTTAAAACAACTCATTAATTATACCAATTGTCCCTTTACATTTAATAATTATTCAATGTGATCGTGACAATTAAATATTATCACGAATTTCTTGAGGACATGCAGCCAAGCTAAGTAGAAGTAACTTCTTTACTCCATAATCTTTAAATGCTTTAGCTGCAACAGCTTGATTATAAAACTGACGATGGGAGATTTCATTTTTGCAAGTAGATTCTTCGACCCACTGTATTGAAAGACATGCTTTGAAAAAATCTCCACCACTAACAATACCAAATTTCATATGTACAACTGCAAGTTGTCTGGCTCTTTTAGACATTCAGCACATGCCTTTATGTTATTTCACGATACTAGTCGTTATAAAACATTTTTAATTATACAATATTTTACATGTACTATACCACATTTTCAAATTCAGTTAATGCATTTTGCAAGTTTTTGAGGAAACACGTAAAGCAGTAGCAATTCCATGCATACTTTTCCAGAAAAAAGATAAATTTGTTTGTACTATTGACATTGTCTCTGCATAAATTTTGTTGTTGCTTTAAAGTGACTTAGTTAAATTGCAAAATATGCCATTCTTCATTGAAAAGTGATCTTTAGTGGTTTTTCACGTGCTGAAGATAAAGATATTTTGTCACATGATGCTGTGTCATTATTTATTCTTGTAACAGAAATATCTTTTGTCAGATCACATATTAAGAGTGTTTTCCTTGTCGGTGTTAAGTTTTCACGTGACCTTTCAAATCCCCTTAGTAATTTGAAAAATGTCATTAACAATATTTTCTTTTCCAAAATTCTACAGTCACTTCAACACTTCTTCATTTGTTTTTTATGTTATTTACAAGACAATTGGATGTTAATTGAAAATTTAGGATGTCTCTTACTACTCACGAAATCACACAAAAATGCGCTCACAAATGTTTGGGGATTATCATATTGTATTTTCGTCGTATAAATAAAAAATGCCAGTAGTCTAGCAAGCAAATAGTTCTTGACTGTTACTAAAGTTTACAGATAGAGGAACGTTTATTTTACAGAAAAAACATCCAGCCAAAGGGAGTCAACTATCTTCATGATTTTGTTCTGTAACTTTTGGCATTTTCTTTCTCAGAGCTTGATTTATTTGTATAATTTTTTCTTTCCCCTTGAGACAAAATAATAAATTTCTTAAACAACTTTCACAATAAATTCTAGCGTGTTTTTGAAGTATAATTTACTTATCATTAAAAATATGTTTCAAACTAGTAACGTTTAAAAGTGTTACTGAATTTTTGGTGGACTATACAATCAAATTGTCCTCTCATACTAGGTTAATGAGACAGAGCTAATTATTTGTTAGGAAAACTAAGCTTGTTTGTAGTTATCAATGTTTGCTTTAGTGGTTACGGTTATAAACATAAAGGATATTTGCTGACATGTTTGAGCCCGTATCGTTGATCATTGTTTTCTTTTTCCTTGTATAAGCTCGTTCCAGACAGTAGACAAAGCTTGAATAAGTTTGTTGCAGACTAAGACAGATACAAGGTGCTACCCAAAAGTTCGGGGAATCCCCCATAATATTAAAATCGCTTACCATAAATCCTAGTTTCCACCGTCTCTTTCGAAATAGTCCCCTTAGGCATGGATACAGCGATCCCAGCGTTTTTCAATGATTCCATGCATCGCTGGAAGTCATTAAGTGTAAGCTTTCGAAGCACCTTCTGCGATTCGGCCTGGATGTTCTCTCAACTGTGTCAAAACAACGGCCTTTCAAGTGAAGCTTCATTTTGGGAAACAGAAAAAAGTCGCATGGGGCGAGGTCAGGCGAATAGGGTGGATGGGGATTCACTACTGTGTTTTTGAAAGCCAAAGAATGCTGAACAGCTAACAATGTGTGGGCGGGCGCGTTGTCGTCGTGCAGAACCTAGCTGTTGTTCATCCACTTTTCTGGACGTTTGCGCCTAATGCTTTCACGTAGCCACTTGAAAATTTCACAATAAAACTTCCCACTGACTGTTTGACCACAGGGGACAAATTCCTTGTGGATAATTCCTTTCATGTCAAAAGAAGCAACCAACATGGACTTCACGTTGCTACGACCTTGACGTGCTTTTTTTGGCCGCGGTGAATGTGGCGACTTCCACTGCGACGACTGCTGCTTAGTCTCAGGGTCATACCCGTAAACCCATGACTCATCACCGGTTATGACATTGGAGACGAAGTTGGGGGCATCTCTTGCTAACTACTGGGGTCATCGTTATATGATTAACCTTAAGGACTCTTTGTAAAGTGGGTACACACACACACACACACACATACCGTATAGTTAATTTCTTTACAGAATACTATTATTATTGTTTTAAAAATGTATATTATTTATGGAAATAAATTAAATTAATGAAACTTATCTTCCATTTTACTTAAGATTTAACGTTATTTGTAAAAAAATGTTTTTTATGCATTTAATATTTTTATAAGAAATTAATTTAACAATTTTTAGTTTAAATCACCATACACTTAGTTTTTCCTTATTAATCCTCATTCCATATTCCTCGCATACTAAATTCAAATCTCTTATCAGTTTATTCAATGTCTCTTTCTTTTCTGCTAAAACAGCCATGTCATCAGCAAACCTTATACATTCAATTCTTCTTCCCCCGACATTCACACCTCTTGTTTTGTCAAAGTACTTCCTAATCAAGTCATCAAGATATATGTTAAATAAATTTAGTGACATATAGCCTTGCCTTACTCCTCTTCTAATTTTAATTTGTTCTGAACTCTCCTTTCCGATTTGCACACTCACTTTCTGTCCAAGGTACAGATTACGAATTAACCGTCTCTCCTTCCAATCAACCCTCTTGTCCCTCAGACTAATATAATTTAAGATAAATCTAAATTGCAGGATAAATTAAAATCTTACTATTTTCAGTATATTTTCAAAAATATATATTGGTAAAAGAAAAAATTGAGTAACAAAATAAAAGGCATACTTTAGTAACGAATGAAATATAATAATTTAGTTTAAGATTCATTTTTCACAAGTATCCAAGTCACTTGAAATTATATTCAAAAACGTACGTGAATGGTTCCGTCAGTGACTTACTTTTTTGTCGTTACGATGCGTTTCAAAACCTATGTCTCATCATCAGGTGTTTCACTCGATAGGTGAGGTTATGTTTTCATTATTCCTATATATGCAATAATTATTTGTTAATTACGCTGCAATATATATATACACACACACACACAGCAATGAGTAGAACAGCCTTATAATATATGTTGAACAGTCAGTCTCTCAGTATACACAGAAGCGTGTGGATGTGTGTACAAGTTTAGTCGTTCGGTCTACTAGGCGTACGAACACAGGTTAAAAAGTTAGCTAGCTACTGAAATCGTAAATCTTAAAAATTGCTAATTGGAGAAAGTAGAAGATTTCCGTATAGGGATTAGAGACGCTTCCAGTCTGCTGGATTAATGTGTATGCCAAATTCACAAAATTGCAGTAGAAAAAAAATCAATACGGTGAAAATTAATTAACATCGATTTATGTAATTACTTATCTTCCCATGCCTTTAATTTGCTGTCTGATTATCTTATTGTTAGTACGTGCAAAGATTTGTAGTTCTGTATAGAATCATTCTGTAACAAGAACATTTATTATCTGTAAAAAAATCATAGAAGGGGTTACCAAAGAACCAATCAGATTACGAGAATTTGGTCGTTGGTAATATCTTTAAGCGAATAGATTAGCCTCTCTTGGGAATGTATAACTTGTAGGGGCCATGTGGTTCGTGACGAATGCTCTGCTAATCGCGGTAAACACTACTTAAAAGTTTCCTTGAGTTACTGCGTAAATATTATAAGTGTCGTATTCCACAAAGTTCACGATATCCGATTAGGGTGTATAAACACTTAAAGCGGACTAGAGAAAAAGTATCAGCATAATACATTAATTTAGCAGCAACAATGTATTTACGGTGAAAGTAAATAACCGTGCTCGTGAGAAATACTTACACACTCGAAAGCGACACTTAGGCCGGACAGAGTATGTCAACCCAGGTACTCATCCAGATCCAGGAACAACATGTCGTCTGAAGAATTTGCAGTCGACATTAAACGGAAGTAAACATATATTATTTATGTACAATAAAACTAAAAAACTTAAATTATTTCAAAGAAATGCTATATCAAATCAGTAAAAAATATATAGTTAATAATGCAAAAATAATTTTTAAATATTAAATTGTTTCATTGTGTAGAAAGTAAATGTTTACACTTATCTAAAAATGAACTTTTTCTTGTGAAACTTACTGTTTTCGTTGGACGCGTTTCGGCGTACGTATTCGCCTTCTTCAGCTTTGAGACATTTTTAGATAAGTGTTAGTGCTGTGAAAGAAGAGATGAATAATCAAGACAAGACAACAGTAAATATTTAGTTGTGTTACAAAGGTAAACAGATGCATATTAATTACTTTTATAAGCTGTATAAAATTACTACCTAATTCTGACAAATAATTAATTAAATGTACATTACGAGTGAAAAATTGCAAATCTAATACAACTACTGGTTTACTCATCAACGCTGCCATTAGTGGAATCGCAGACGCAAAAGCGACTTGTGTAAAACCAAAGGAAGTATAACAATTGAAATACGGAATTTTCCATAGCCGGCCTGTTGATTTACATGTGACTACAAGTACCTCGGACAATTTCGAACGTAGGACAGACGCTAGTAAATACATAGTGTGTCGCTGTATTTTCCAAAGTAGAATTTTCTTCATTAGCAGCAGCATCAAGCAGTAAAACAACACGTACCGTACAAAGATCGACGGGGGAGCAACAGAAACATCATCGTCATTCAGTAGTCAACTTACAAACAACGGTTTTCGCGGGAGTACCTGAATCATCATCAAGAAACCGCACACAGCAGTATAAGCAGGTGAACAAGATGAACAAGTCAAAGCTATTTAAAGAAAAACAAAGTAGAATGCCTTACTCTCTACAACAATGCTATGCAAACCTGTAATTTTAAAAACAAAGTCATGTTTAATTTATGAGAGGTTTTGCAGCTTGGTGTAGTAAAGTAAAAAGAGTAAACTTTTGCTAAATTCCCTTAAGTGCTTTTCATAAAGGTTAAGTTACATAAGGTTAATGGCAACGTTAAATCTATTATTCCCGTGTGTAATATGATACCCATACTAGGATATGGTAATGTTTGCAGAAATGCCAGTAGTTAGTGGAGCTAGACCGTAAAGCACCGACCTCACATACATACAGCTTTAAGACTCTCAAAGAACGAATTATAATCATTGTGTTAACAAAATATTTTAAATCAGTATATGTATCACTGCATTCTAATATTATGTTTATTACCGACGACCGTAAAGTGATTTTAAAAAACTGTTTTTAGTTCCTGCATTAAAGGCTACTAATTTACTATTGTTTGAATTAAGTTATCTAATTAGTACACGATATGTAATGCAACAATACATATATTGTAACGCAACGAAATGGAAGACCTAAGGTGCAATGAAATCTAAAATAAAAATACCCTTGATTAAACCATTCCCATAACCTAGGTAACAGAAATAAAATAAAAGTACCTAAGTTATAAAAGAAGTACCACACAATAAGTAATAATGAGTGTACTTAATGATATAAGTAAAAAAACTATGTAAATTAAGAATCAATAGTGGGCAGTTATCAGTGAACACCAGTGTAATAAACTAAGTAATAAATGGAGTTTAGGTAGTAGTAGAAAATACTAATTATCGTATGGTAATTTGTGAATAGTAATTATTATACTTGACCAATTAAAGGTATTATAAACGTATTAAAGTATACAGAACTATCAGTGTATTGATACACAAAATATATGTTGGTAAATTCACAGAGATGAAACCTAACATGACTAATTCTAGTACGTAGGCTTTCACGGCCGGTGTCACTGTAATTACTTAACACTTCCGGGCTGAAAGGCCGTGGTCGAATGCTTGTTGTTATAGTGCTAGACGTTTCGGCCACACCACCGGTGGCCATCTTCAGTAGCAAAGAAATGTTCGTGAAAGATGGAATGCCGAACAATTCCACAGTGAAAACGGACAAGCAATAGTAACCAGCGTAGCCGTCTTTTACTATTGCTTGTCCCTTTTCACTGGAGAATTGTTCGGCATTCCATCTTTCACGAACTTTTCTTTGCTACTGAAGATGGCCACCGGTGGTGTGGCCGAAACGTCTAGCACTATAACAACAAGCATTCGACCACGGTCTTTCAGCCCGGAAGTGTTAAGTAATTATACTAACATGACTAATTTCTAATGAAATGAAGGGACATTAATAATAAGTTGATAGTTAAGAGGAGTTTAATATAAGAGTAAATTGTTGTTGTGATTATCATAAGGCAAGTCTAAAGATCACAATTAATGGTGATAAAATAGTCATTGAGGAAAAATATAGTGATTGTTAACTGCAGAAAGGACTTCACTGAATGATAGCAATCAACTAAGTGGTGGAATGGCAAATAAATATTATAAAGTGTTACAAACTAAAGAGTAAAGTAAGATATGGACAGTAACAGGGATTACTGTGGAGTTATATTTTAATTGTTAAGAGTTTTATGTCAAAGAGTATAATGATTGTGTAATATCAGCATTCATATATTCAAGAAATGGACTTTTAATGTGCCTAAACAAAGAATATATGGGTTGTGGTAAACTGAACCAGATGGGAATGTTGTTAAGTCAAAATAATATGTTAAGAATAATTCACACTAGACCAAATAGGAAAAAATGTTAATGTTAGTAGTAAGTAGTAAACATTTGTTTAATGTTTTAAGTTTTGATTTAAGGTCAATTAATGTTAGTCAAGTAAGTATTACAATATTTAAATATGTTATTTCTTGTTCATGTTAACATTTTTATACCATTTAAACGTTATAAGTTCTTAAAGTGTATTTAGACCAACAAACTAAATAATTTCTCTAAACTGGAAGAATGTACTAAAGAAATGGCCGGAACAAAGGCCAAAACAACATAATTTCCTTGTAAAGCTACTGTCAAAACTTAGTGTGATTATAAACTTGTGAAAAATAGCAAAACCTATACTTTAGGCCTAATTTAGAAATCGAGAACAACATAGTAATAGCATAATGGATTTGTAAAATAACTTTTAATGTCAAACTACTAGGGACCAGAAACAGCATTTTGTAAAATGTTTAAAATAATTATTAGGTCATACCCATATATCATATGGGATATCAAAATGTTTGTGATCTTATGAAGAAGATCATGATGTAAAGTAAGTTCAGATTTATTTAACATTACTTAGGGAGTGTAATTGTGACTAGCAAACATAAAAATTGTAAATTTTAAATAATAAAACCTAATAATAGGATCACATGACCTATTGAACCGGCGTTTTGGCCAATGAGAATTTAGCTAATTATGGTCAAACTCGTTGGCGGCAGAAGAAAAGTTATTCTATTGTTAGGCTTGAAAGTGAATAGTTTGAAATCTGTGCCTCTCTATAGAAAGAAGTGTACTGTAGAATCATATCTGAGGCAGACAAGAAAAATTAACAAATTTTAAAACTAACTAATAATCTAGAAGATGATAAAGGAAAACATATAAAAATAGAAGAAAGAAGAAGAAAGAAAAAAATATCATATCGTTTTTAAATACTTAGTCTACAGATTGGTGAGAAATATTTAACCTAGTAATGAACCACTTTTAAAAATTACATCACACCGAACAATATTCACTAACACATCAGCACCAGAACAATAGTGGAAAAACTAAATTAATAAACAGTGGAACATAGTTAACTTTATTAATAAAACTTATTTTCAACATTTTTGGGAGCTACTGATATATGGTGTAGTAGCGAACTAGAGCCGCCATCTTAGAGCTATTGCACAGGAGTCTGGGAACACCGCTATCTTAGCTTCTCGTACTAAAGCAAATTTTATAACTAACATTATTTTGTTCTGTCTAATATTAAGTCTTACTATTTTAGCAAATGGTAATTATTAAATATGTAATGTGTGATACTTCTTCATAAGCATTTTTGATCTTTACTAACTGTCAAAAGAACCCCGAACTGAGAAATTATATCATTAAATTATACAATTAATAATAAATATAAATTAAATATATAATATAAATTATAATATAAATCAGAGTCAATTGAAAAAGTAAGAACCAATACCGGTGTTGGGTAAAATAGATATTTTACAAACCAGAATTGTAATTATTAATAAATAAAGGAAAACAATTTCTCTAATTGATATTAAACTGTCTTTGATTGAAATGAAGGTAAACATAAAAAAATAATTTTTATTACAGCAAGGAAGAATTAAGTAACTACAACGATTTAAAAAATAAGTAACTACAAATAAATAACGGTAGGTTACATAACCCCAAAGAAGAACTCGACACCATCGCAAGAGATAATTATTTGAGGAGGAACTTAATGTACATTAACTAATTTAATAACACTAACAAAGTTTAATAGAAAACAGAAGAAATAGGCATTGTTTCGAAAAGGAGGTGTCCGATAAATTATAGGATCCTACCGCCACTATTCGAAAACAACGGTCAGGCCTAGTTCCGCCTGGCAGTTAGGAACAAATTAATTTTTCTTTTAATAAACAAATCACTTTTTATTCAATACTTTCTAAACCAACAACTAATAAATATAATTTAAAAGAAAATAAAAGAAACGAAAAGAAGGTAAGAATAAGTACGTTGTAAAATGGCGCTCCAACGCGGGGATTAACAAAGTAAAAGTATACCAGAAGGATTTCAACTCAAATAATTACATGACAATCATAAAGATACGTTTCAATATTTGCATATTTGCCCAGTGCGGTATGTTTTGTATTGTAATTAGTGTAAAAAGAATAAGACGAACAGTTTTAAACAATTTTGTGCGGGAAAATTCAGGCTCTGGCCTGTCGAAAGTGCACCTACTTCGATAGTTAAAAATACAGAGTTTGTGTATGTGTGTGGGTAAGCCAGTTCCGACCTGCATTGAACGACAGAGAAGGGGAGATACGTACGAATTGTTGGTTTTCATTTATCAGGTTTTAAGAGGATTATAATAAACTAATTAATACGTTTTAAACCTGTGAACAAAGCTTACCCCAATTATAAAGACACCATTACATTAAGGAATTTTTAATGAATATGGAGATATAAAAAAAAAACTTATTGCAATATGTGCAATAATAAAGACGCTATTAATTTAATATTTATTACTAGTGTAATTAAATAGTAATTAATATGTGTGGTATATGTGAGTGACCAGAAGAAAATTACGCAAACAATGATATCGCTCATGCTACGAGTATGTTTACGTAATCGCGATAATGAACCAAAAAGTGATTGTAAGTAAAAGAACGCGTTGGATGAACTGACAATATCTGACATGTCGAAAACAGTCCTGAACCTGTCAGATCGCCGTCCAGTATAAATACCACCAGCAATTTTGGGCGGTCACACACACTCAGACTTAAGAAATCTTCACACAACGTCACTCTGCCGGTTTGCACAGCAATCATGACACACATTGTACCACACACACCAAGACGTAAGGAGGAACTCTGGAGCATCAACAACAACAACCCGTAGAGACAGAGATCACAGCATCAGTATCAAACTCTCAGGATTCTGGACACACACACACACACACACACACACACACACACACACACACACACACACAACGGTAACGGCAGATGTACGCAGGTGATAATAAACAATTATATTTTATTGTGAAAAGAGCTCTTAAAAAGAACTGACCTATGAACAGTAAATAATTAAAGTTTAAAGTTAAATAGTATTTAAATAAGAGAATTTAATTTAACAAGAAAATTTAGAAAAGAAATATCAATCTTTTGTTGTATGTAAAAATTATAGGTGTGTCAGTAGAAATAAATAATAGATTGGAAGTAAATGTTATATCATTTTTATTTTGTTTATAGCAACAATAAATTTATTTTTGAGTATTAATAGTATTTTGTTTGTAAATGCGTTGGTATTATTATTTAAAATTTGAGTTAATTTCAGACACACAAAAATAAAAAGAATTGAAATAACTTGTTTAACATGTTTGTTTAGCTAGTAAATTTATTTTTATATGTTATGAATAGCATAGCAGGTTACATTATATTTGTGAAGCTTATAAAAGTGAATTGTCTAATATTTGTCTAATATTTGAAACTTTAATATTTGAATATTTTTCTATTAATTAATAAATCATAGAATGATTATTTTGAAACGTATTTAAATGATTATTTCATGTCAACAACATCTCACTCCTCTTTAAAAATTATTTAATTATTGTGCAACTACATATACTTGACGCAACGAGAGAAAAAAAATCCTGCGACTTGGCCGGTGTAATACACTTTATAGTTGCGTTGAGTACATGGTAATGTATTTGTGTAATTGTGTGTATTAATACTTGTAACGTTGCAATATATATACAAATATTTATGTATATGTGATTAAATTAATTTAAACAATGTAAATAACTAACAATTTAAGTAACTAATTCGTTGTGTTATCTATGCCATTTCAAAATCTATTATCTATGCTATCTTTAGTTAGTGTGGGCAGTATGGGCACACTAGCTTTGGTTAGTGTGGGTACAGTATCTCAGTACTGTACGCAGTAACGCTCTGTTTACAACGTTGTTTATAACATATTTTCTATTAACATAACTATCAGTAGTCGTTAGTACACTGTTAACTGCGTAAGGAGATCCGCACGCAGTTAAAATATTACTGGGTGGTTTATAACTACATTCAGGCGTCTTCTTGTAACTATCTTACAATGTAGTTACTTCTAGTAAATTATACATACGCAAAGGTTTAGAGAATTAATTTTCATTCTTCTTTTACTACTACTACTACTGCTACTACTACTACCACTACTACTACTACTACTACCACTACTACTACTACTACTATTATTACTATTATTATTATTATTATTATTATTATTATTATTACTAGTCTATAAAAGCAATACCTTGTTGCTTCAGCCGCACCATTGTTTTTACTGTAAGCCGATGCAGAGCCGTATTGGTTCTACTATCCATGTACAATCACGCTTTGGATTCAACTATGTAAATACATTTATTGTCACATTTCTAAAATTTCTAGACTACTAAACACTGATGGAATACATAACAAACGCCGAGTGTAGGAAAGAGCAGACGGTTAGCTGTTTCTTAGATGTAGAGGAATGCTTTGCCAGTGTATGGCACGTTGAGCCTTTATACAAACTCCAGGAATTCCAGCTCCCAGACTGCTACATTTATCTGATCGCTGGCTTTCTAACGGTGAGGACTTCTGCGTGAGAGTATATCATTCTATCTCTTCCGAAAGACGAATTGCCGCTGGTGACCCTAATGAAACGTTATCGGCCCATACCGTTTTTAGTCTATGTCAACGACATAGCGAGACAACCTGGAGTCTATAAAGCTCTATTTGCTGACGACACGACTGTATTTACAGCCGACCTTCACTTAGAACGGGCCGTCCTATGACACAGCGCAAGCTCGGTTCTCTCGAGGACTGGACTGATAGGTGTAAGGTGTCTTTAAACGCAACTAAGAATGTAGCAGTCCTATTCTCTAAGCACCGGAAAGATTCGCGGAGGCAACTTCCCATCGGCAGAACGTACTTGCTCTTGTCCAGCAAAGTTAAATACCTCGGCGTCCATCTAGATCGTTGGCTCACCTGGCGTACTCACCCTCAGACAGTTAACAAGCAAGCGTCCGCTCGTCTGAGCCTACTGTTTTCACTCCTGTTCAGAACGGCTATGACAAGGAAATTGGGCAAAATGATCGTCTACCGGTCATTACGTACGCTACCCTAGTCACTAACTTACCGCCATGCATAAGAAGAAGTTGCAAAGCGTTCTCGACAGGGCACTTCGGCTAGCGGCCAAATCCCCCATCCACTTTATTCACGCCTTCTGAGGAGCGGACTTGGCGCCTCCTTGGACGACACTGCCAGGCGTCTTGCACGCAAATTTTATGCACGTGAGGCAAGGTTACTAGATAAACCTCTTATAACCGGGCTGGGCCAATACCGTACATGTCCAGATGATTCGTGGAAACGACCTTGGTGTATACTGTAGGCTAGCACAGACAGCCGACGTAAGACCTGCTAAAGAGCAAAATCGCCCTACTTGGACAGGGTTATGAGGCAGGAGCTCTAGAAGGTAGCTCGGAACAGAATACTGAGTGGCACGTCTCTGCAACGCACAACCACACAGCCCAGAGTCAAAATAATTCATTCCGTCGCACGACGTGAAAGAACCCAGACCGCAGAAGGAAGAAGTAAAGAGTTAAATGGAAGATAGTGAAGACGAAGCGACACCCATTAACTTCGCTAGAGTACACTCAGCGCAGAACCAACAGTTGCCGCCGAACATCACACCTCAAGTCGCGCGAAACGCTAGCCACACAGCAGCAACTAGTGTCCTCGCCCATCGGTCATTTTAAGGTTTACTAAAATAATGTGGTGTACGACTTGCGCTATTTATCTTGAGACAATATAATAATAACTGAAAAAGCAAAGAAGAACTCGAATGGCGAACATTAACATGGAAGAAACGAAAACAGTAAAAAACAAATCAATATCAAAAGTTACTGATAAAAATTACTCAAGAAGGCAAAAGAGGAATACACAGGTATAGATTTAGTTAGACGGAACATAAATACAAAACGTGGATACTCTTGAATATGCAGGGACTACAAATAGCTAAAACGGCAGAATAGATTAAAAATAAAAATTGTGGTTAGTAGAGTCAATTTAGTCTATTACCAGGTAAATGCTCCATTGCTAGAGACAAAACTTAGTATGAAAATAAAACTGCGTCTGTATAAAATGAATCTGTTGTGTGGTATGTAACAGATTTTTTTACCATTCTAGACAAATGTATATCTAAAATATGTTTTGTCGTATTTTGTTGCTTCTCTGCTATGTACAATTTTCCCTCGAACGAGGCCTTTCGGTTTCGCAACCATTATCAAGTTCTTCCTACAACAAAACCTAGTTCTTCCTAGTTCTTCCTAGGTTTTGTTGTAGGAAGAACTTGATAATTGTTGCGATACCGAAAGGCCTCGTTCGAGGGAAAATTTTACATAGCAGAGAAGCAACAAAATACGACAAAGTTGTTATGAAGACTGCTAACACAAATAAAATAGCTGATACAATATGTTTAGCTACACTTGTTTATCAGCTTACTGTATATTATATTTCTTTTCCTAATACATGCAAGCCAGCAAAATGTATTTAAATTTTTATGTTGTGTATTAGACACGTAGACTACAGTACAAATGACAATAACGTGTAAGAAGCGTAATGTGTAGCCTATTCGCTATTGGTTCGTCTGATACTGCCAACTAATGGAAATATCAGTACAAGACAACTTCCTCAAATGACCTGTAGCATTGATCACAATAGTAGCTAACTGCTATCTGATCACAGCCGTGTGTACTACAACTGTTAAAGCTCATTGAATATTTATATAAGGATATTTTTTGTTTTATAGGTGATACTGCCTATTACCTATATTATTGGTTTTGTATGTAACTGCCACTATCTTAAGAAACGTGACGCAAAGAATTTTAACTGCAGATAAAGTTCTAATTTTTTCAGAAAATACGCACTGTAAGACGCATATGGAAAACAAAAGTGGCAAATCAAAGCGTTTCTAAGTAAACGTTAAACAGTAGGAACATGTTAGTTTCGATGAGTGATTAAACAATTTCCAATTATTTGTCGAATGACCATCCATTTTTGCTAGTAGTGTTTTTCCATGGGTGAGGGGTTATAGATATTTCCATGATACACTATTTACAGACAGGGAGTTACTTATGTTACTTATGATAAACGGAGAAGCAGTAAGGGATTCCTAGTTCGAATTTAGAGTATAGCCCATGGCAATTTGCTTCTTTCACACTGCACATTGCACCTACAAAAGTGTACAATTCTCTATTGAAAACCCACAATTGGCAATGTATAGGCTGGGACAATGATTTCGTTGGTCCAATATAAAACCAATAGGTCTGCTGGGCGCCCCAAATACATGGTTAGATCTTTGCATCATTTTTATAAGTATGTAAAAATCTATACTTCTTATAAACTCAATGCCCGTTTCCCATAAAAATAATAAAGTACAGACTAGAAATTTGGCCATTGTAACATTTTTTTAAAAGAAAAGAAAACAGAAAAGAGAAACATATTTTCATGTAACTAATGGACTTCAGTAGTAATTTAAGATCAGAACACGTCGACACAATTGAACACGTCTAGTGGTTTAAAAAATTAAAAGTTTTTGTTTATTGTTATAAGATACTGGTATAAGACACAAGAACCACGCTTATTATATATAATACATCACAACCACAGTATTGTAACAATCAACAAGGGTATAAAAATAATTAATGATTTGCTGGCATTATTAATACTTAAAAGAAAATTTGTCATATTTTTAGTAAAGCAATTATTAATTTTTACCAAAAATAAAAATTTTACCAAATTGAATAAGGAATTCTTTATTAGTTCTAAATTTTTCCATCCACCTTAGTTGACTCAATACTTTGTAACGTACATTTTATTATATATGCAAATATTAAATACAGAAATATTTTCAGAGCATTTAAAAAATTAACCTTTACATTTATTTTTCTTTACTAATTAATGTACAAGCATGAATTCTTACAGCATTGATGGGAATGTACGTTTTACAGGGTGATAGTATACTGCGAAAAGAAACAGTCTACGAACAAGATAAGAATAACTAGCACAAAGGCGACGAAGAACCAGAACCAGGTTCCAGTAACTTTGTTCACTCAACTTTAGGTCGCAGGTTTCTGCCTTATAGTATAGTGGTCCGTGTCTCTAGAGTAATTTCCTGTGTTCTGACACGCGTATACTGTTGACGCAGCTAAGGTCTGTTGACAAGTGTGTCAAGATTTTGTATCTTAATATCACTCATTTATATTTTGTTTTGTCTCTCTTTCTCTCTTCTCAAAATTGAAGCATGAAGCATTCCACAGAAGTTTTTATTTGTACGAACATTGGTTCAAAAGAATGTTATATCAACCTACAGATTACCCCTTCACTGGCTTACAAGAACCTTCACGACTTTATTATACACCAATAAGTCTAAACTTAGCGGGTACAGAACCTAAGGCATTGTCCTCCGAAGTAGATAGAGAAAGTGGCAATGGCATTTTATCGGTTGACACAATATTGAAAATGTTTAACTGCTCTTCCTCAGACTGGATGTGGGTGTTTAAGTCGCCGAGAGTTATCGAGGAAAAGGAAAGCGTACCTATCAAACGTAGAAACTCTTTGCATAAAATTTCATTGAAAGTGGCAGATAGATGTTGAAAACATTGACTGCGTTTTTGAAGGTTGCGACCAAGACCGACAATTCGGAGTTTAACAGAAATTGTAGCACAGATGAGTCCTAATTGCAATTATTATTCCTTCTTGACCTTAGTATTGAGCTGGATTTCTGAACGTTAAAACATTATGATGGAAATGCAAAAGTTTGTCCGTAGTATCAATGAGTTTCTTGTAAACAGATGAGGGCAGGATTATACTTGACTCTTAATAACTGGATTCATGAACGTTTAGTCGAATGCCATTAAAATTCCAAGAAACAACAATTTTTGGTACTGACATAGTATAGGCTGTATTAATTGTAAGTTTAAGCTTGTTTTGGCTGGGTAAAACAGGAGTTAGTGTCAATCTCGCTTTTACTGTCAATTGACTGAATATGATTTACTTGATCAGAAGGCAACAGTCGTTTCTCCGGTTTCGTGAAATGAATTTTGATTAAACACTTCGTTCGTGAAATTAAAAACTATCGTCAAACGTTTGTGTTCACAATACATTTGTGAATTCTAGAAGAGTATCATTAGGGGTTTTACTTCCTTTAAAAATTTCTATTAAAAGACAGAAACGTGCAAATAATTTGGCAGTTAATTTGTATAGTTAGTGATTAATGTCTCTTAATAAGCTGCAGCAACTATTTTGTGGTTAGAAGTTGTGTTACTTTTGGCATTGGGAAAGGTTGAATTTTTTGGAGTCAGTATTCTTTATTTTTCAACAGACTTGGAGTTTTGTGTTTCTCTAGATTGTTGACTGTAAAGTAATTTATTTTCTGACAGTTCAGCGATAAATATACGATGTGTGGAGCTCTACCATGGCTTATTTGGATCAGCTATGATCAGGTGGAATTATCAGAAATCCTGGACGACGGGGCACCCTTCTTAATACTGGAGGTATTATTATAGTTACCGTCTACGAACTTTTCAAGATTAGTTGTAATAGTTAGGTCAACGGCAGGTGGATCGACTGTGTCAGTTGTTTTACTAACCTATTAACGGATAAAAATTTTGTGTATACAGAAATATAACTGAATATTGTTCAATGAAGCATTGGGACAGTTAGTTTGCTGTTCAGTCACATGAAAAACCACAGATTTTAAATTCTAGAGGCATCTAAATATTCGTTAGTGACAGTAGAAAGGCTGCTGATCATAAATTTCAACTTTATTTAATATTACGCAAGCTGAATTACTGAAAATGTGATAGATTGGCCTTTCGTAGAGAATTACTCAACCACACAAGAGTACAAGGGTTAAAGACAAGTACATACACAGTACTCGTAAAGAGCTCTGTCCGTTTGTAGATATTTAGTTAATAATATGTTTGTTGACATCATCATTGTTGAGTGTATGATTCTGATGATGTAAAAGCCAGTCTGATATCAGTACCGAGTTGCGGATTTGGAGGTACAGTTTCTATGTTGGGCAGAAACCGATCACTACCGGTAATAACTGCTGCCACGCAGCGCACATTCACTGTAACCTATCACAATACGTTTAATATAACTAAAGTTAGGCAAACACTTACCACAAAAGTACAGACCGTTCAGCCTCCAAAAATGAGAGACCGTCAAAATCTCGTTCACTATGTGCTAGACCGACATCAAAAACACACGACACATTCGCACATACCACAGATGAAACAAGAACAATACAAACACGTGTTTCTACTATCCTGATCAGCACATGGCACCAAATCTCACTCTAGACCTACACAATTTGTGAATATTGCCGAAGTTTTGGGGAAACACTGATTTGTTGATTATTCTACAATTGATTAAATTAATGTCATTTATGTATGTAAACAGCTCCTTAATATTATTAATTTATAAAGTTGAGTGTTGCAGGGTACAGTATATATTTTTTACCAATTACTACACAGTAGTAGGTAAAAAATTGGGTATGTTATACGCCCACAAAAATAATGATTGAATTAGCAACAATCTTAGGAAATACTTATATCTGCGATCGAAAGTTGTATTTAGGTATCATTGAAATATAAAGAAAGATACATAATTAAATGACAAATTAAACTAAATTGGAAATATATTTTTATTGTCAAAAATGTATTGCTATAACGCACGTAGAAGGGGTTGTGGTGGCATCGTACAATATACTTTTAATATATTCATATTGAATATGTTAAACAGCGTTAACATACTCTTACTCTCTAGCTCTAGTTACATACTTGTCAGAATTAATTATATTCACTGGAATAACCTGTGATTGTAATAAGATGGGATAAATGTTAAGTAACGTAAAATGATCAACAACAATTAATTAGAAACAAACATTTGTTTTTATTTATTTCTCTTATAATAGATGACAGCCATTTTTCTTAACATCTACACTATTGTATAAAGCATTTACACCACACAGGGGCATTCTTTCCTTTTTGTCCTTCTTCTTTACGAAAATTCCTATTAACATTTTATTTTTTTTATTTGCCTACTACCAGTCATCTTCAAAAATGTTGCAATAACTGTTAGATACGATTTGAACTAAAAGTATTAGCGGGGAGAATTGCTGATACCTCAAATTGTTATCATTTTTCAGTTCCATAATTATTCCAGTTTTATCATATCTTATAATAAGTAAATCAATAAATTTATTTTTAAAACGCCCTATGTTATCCCCCTCATTTGTTTGTACACACTTAATTCGCCATTAGATGCTTAAAATCTGTTGTTCCTAAATTTTGGAAAACCATATTGAAGGCCTTTTAATTCACCCTCATTTTCAGGCAACCCTACATGCCTAAATAGCTTTATGATAGACTTAGCAAACATCAAGTAGCTTGTTCTGCTCAAATTTTGTTTGCTCAAGGAGTCCAAATAAAAGTTGATATCTTTGTCAGATACATTCAACTTTTCCTTAAAATACGACACAGCACATAGCTTGTTTTTTAGTTCCTGTCTGACTTCTTTGTTTGCAGCCTTGACTATTAAACTGCCATCTTTTATCCTAGTAACTATTAAGTATCCCATGTCTAATGAAAAACATAAACATGACGAAGAAAATAGTCGTATGCTCATGAGATAGGCAACCTGCTTGACGTGGCGGCACTCGGTCTTCCTAGCGTGCCTGTAACTACGTCGTAATTCTCGACGCGTCACCCGGGATACGGTAGTCTTCTCTAACCTTGAGGTAGTATCAGGGGCCAGCAGCCGGACAAATTCATTTTTGGACCTGCGACATTAGGGTGTGTTATCGGAGTTGTTATTGTAACTTCCGGTTTAATCTAAAGTGATTATTGTGATTATCCAGTGGGAAACTGTAATAAGGTAATGCAACTTGTAGGTTGAAGAATTGTTTTATATGACTTTTTGTGCTCTAAACTTTAATTAAAATTGTACGCAGCAATTTCATCTGGTGTCAGTTACTCCTTTTTCACTGTACAACACAACAATCTGTGCTGCCGTCGTAACAAAGTATAATATATACTGGTTAAGCTAAGGATCGACATTCAGAATCCCTAAGTAATCAATTATAACCCCTCAGTGCTCAGATTATAACAATATTACTTTCTTGATCCAGATTCTATGTTATTGAACATCCAATATTGTTTTCTTTAGTTCATTCATCATCTTCGAAATAGTGAAACAAGAATACAAATTTAAACAAAGATTTTTTTACTACTATTTACGTCTACAGTTTTACTACAATTCATGCCTTTGTCTATGGTTCCGGTAAACATTATTAGCACAAATTAAATTTTCCACGTCGTTGTAAAGACATTTATAATCTTTTAATTGAGGTTAACAAATAATCTTTTCGGTACTGTTTTAATATCAGTCAATAAAAGTTCGAATACATTATATATGTAAGAATAAATGCTTATAAGTACTTTTAATATGTACATAAACTAACAATACTTTATTGTTCATCTCGTAACAAAGTTCATATGGTACAGTTGTAAGGTGTATGTATAAGGTAGCAATAAGTGATTGCAGTGGTTTAACTCTGTAGAGAATAACTTCGCTGCCGGCGGTACAGACAATCGAATAGTGTAACGTTATGTGAATTGGGAATTAAACTCCAACAGAAAATGTGGCAGCGTTCCATAGTGCAATTTTGACGAGTCGTGTACTTTTTTATACCGCCGTTTTGAAATGAACACAAGAAACAAAATTACTTTGTTCATACAGGTCATCGGATATCGAAATAGAAGGAATAAAATCTTACCACTACGTAGTTATACAACATACCTATATGATATCTACCTATACATCTATCAAATACATATATGATGGCAGTATCGTATATATGGGTCTCTAAACTCTACCAATCTATTTTACACTGAATGTTGCATATTCCCTTAATGTTTTTAAGGACGTTTATAAATTATGAAACAAATCGGAAATAGCAAACTGTTTACTTTTGCTTTGGTCTGTATTCTTTTCCCGAATTGTTTTCTGGTTTATTTTTAAGTTGATAGCATCTAGAATTTAAAAGCATATATTGACATGTCGTTGGTTGTGTGTACAAGTTTTCTAGAATATTTAAGTATTTATGGTTAGAAATTAGATTTAATGATATTGAATAAAACTCTTTAACATCTATCTCACTTCCCTCTTCGGTGGAGGCGACTAAATCTATGTTGTCCCTCGATAAAGCTGATAATATTGTTACGTAATGCGGAAAAAGAGTACGCCATTACAGAACGTTTTACGTCTTTCTCGGCTTTCCAGTGGAATCCGTCTGTAATATTGTGTCCGTACGTGATTCTCAACATGCGTCAGCTAGACCGTTCCACACTTTGAGCATTGTGTCAAGGCCGCAACCAATTACGCTCTAATGTTTTCCTTTATTGTAACGCGTATTATGTACTATTCTGGAACATTTGTGCTATCTATTTAAACAACGACAGCTGCGCTTAGCAGTCAGTTTTTAGTGGTGATTCATTCTAATGCGGTTGGAAGTATTGTGGCAGTTTTATGTCTTTTATAATTGAGCGGGACTCTAATAGTTGACATTTTTATTACGTGTGAACCATTTTTATTTGATTTGTTGTAAGAGACTATCTTGTTGATTACAAACTGTTTAATTGTGGTAATAAAAACTTGTGATTAGTGACTTTATTGGTGTCTTGTATTTTGTTTTCCATTGTACCATACGACGATCAGTAGACCGTCGTGACAATATTTTAGCACTAGATAAAACGAAGGAACTCGGTCGTTTCAATTATACGAAAATTACATATACTTTACTACAGCCTTAATATAATGACTATATACTGTATTTGTATAGATTTGTACACTCTACAACGATTGAGGTTACACCAAAACTCAAATATTTCCTTATCTTTTTATGTTTTTGTAGAGTCAATGCTGTTAACATTTGCACATCTTTGAAACAAGAGTAAGTTGATCAGTCGGCGCGCGCGCGCGCGCGCGCACACACACACACACACACACAAGTGTTACACATGACGTTCCTCTACTGTGTTAGCATGCCAACCGGTTACCTATGGTCCATTTTCGACATTACACATAGGTGTATTTATATAACTCAATGAGTACGAAATAAATGACGGAATGATAAGAAACGTATACCTTACTTTTCAAATGAATGAGGTGTTAAAAAATAGATTAGTTTTGACTCATATACATAAAAATATAATAATAAGGCTGCTGATAAATTTATACAAACGGTATCAAGATTGAACTGGGCTGTATATGCCATTCCAGCAACAACTTTTATACTACTCTATACACAGGTGTCTTAATGGATATTAAAATATTTATAAGTATAAAAATGTACACACACTCTCATACCTTCACGAGCATGCACACACGCTTAGGCAACGCTTAAATTTAATAGAGCATTTATAGTACCTGCTTTAAAATTTTTATGATTAAAATAATAATGTTCTAGACGTCTTCTGATGATAATGCACAAACGATAAAAAAATTTAATTCATATCTTGAAATGTGATTCATATGTATATCATCGTCATCCTCGCTATTGTTTTTTATATCATCTATCTATAGACCTATTTAAAGATTAGGGATTTATGCCTATTCCGAAATATAAAATGTATTATAGCTATCTTGTTTTCGGCGTTATGAAGTTTTCTAATGCCTTATTTTATTATCCGTAAAGTTATCTCCTCGATTTTATCATTGAACTCTATTCAAACGTTTTTTCGCTTAGTGCGATACCGTACCGTAGTGTTTAATAAAAATTAAATTCATGAAGTTTGGCTTGTTCCTAATAACATCGTTTCCTTTACCACCTCTTACTGTATTATGTATAACTGATCGTGAAAGTTTCATTTCTGCACTCCAGATGTGTTTACAATCAGTTTAGTTAATGACCACATCTTCCTACAATAGAATGCAAACAGCCGAACACTTATTATTCTATAAAATGTATGTAAAAGTCCTTTAGAATTTCGAAACTAACTCTTCGAATACGTTATAATTGTAGTACTCATATTTGAAATATTAATATCTTTGTTGTAAATCACATGTTCTATTACAAAATTATTTGGAACCATTTTTACTCTTTTTATTTGTTTACCAGAGAAAGAAGTGATGTAGTTGTTTCAATAGATTTTCATAAACTACAGCACAGAACACCACCTCAGCCTGTTAACGGCACCTCGTTGTTTGCGCATAGAGAATTTGATAATTAAAAATCATTTAATTTAAATCCACAGATAATACTAAGTTTCTATGTTTTAACTGCATCCATCACAAAACGTACAGGGTGTAATGAATATCCATGTCGAATCCCTTGCAGTGTTAAAATGTTGTAATTTATTATTTCTGATTACATAGTCTTCTGATAACGGTTATTTTATATTCCATTTAATCATCTTTTAGGCTTTAGTATTTCAGTACCCTTTTAACCCGTTTTATGTTATTGCAAAAGCTGTTCCATTTTCATATATGATGCGACGAACTGTAAAGCACCATTAAAAATTTGCTGAAACATAGGGATAGCGTTTCATTGAGCCATTGGTAAATTTCACTAAATACATGTCCAAAATACATGCTGCCGTATCGATTTTAGATTGAGACATTAGTAAATGATTTTCGACAGATCCGTTTTTACTTACTGCACGCAAGATTATCAGTCACTTGCTTTGTGATAATAACACATTTACACTGTTGAATAAAATGTCTGATCAACATTAAAGCCTTCCTACTACTTCTACACGTCCACCTAACTTTAATTATATTTTCTAAATTCACTGTGTTCCTTTGCGTACGTAAGTTTCTGTGCCTCTTCCTATCAATTCAGATTGCTGCGGCGTCATACTTTCTTAAAAGACTTTTCTGGTTGCTGGTAAAACATTTGTTGATTAAATTAGAAGTAGACATAATTTATTAAAGAACCTGCATATTCATACTTGTGCAGCAGTTTTTAATACTGCTTATTCTATGTTTAGTAGATTTATAGAACAAATCGGTTTTTCATTCACTTCGTTATTATATTTAGTTTTATCTAACATCATTTGAATGAAGTGGCCTAAATTACAAGGCTTCATAATTTTAAAGTAACCAAATACGTTCACAGCAACCTTTAATATTGGTTTCAGACATACAAGTATCTATTCCACAAGCAATAAAAGATATAGGATTAAAAAAAGAATAGAATATAATTTAAAATTTAGTAATTGGAATACACGGCCTTCTGCTCGCTTCACTTAGTCTCGGTAACTGGGTTATGTGTAATACATAAACACCCTACTTGTTACACTAAGTGTTACAGTGCCTTTTTAACTTTATTTCCACTCACCTGTTTGTTTTTGTATTTACACGACAACAGAAGTTCCTTTTATTTAGCCTGCTTACTCGTTTCCACTAAATTGATTCATTTTTAAACACATGGACACGCCAAATAAAACAATCATAAATAAAGCAGTAAATACAAGAAATACTACAATGTCCATACTCAACTAAAAATTTGTTTTTACTCAAACAAATGATTCATGTTGGTACCTTTTTTATTTGTAAAGGGACACTCAATTAGGAAGCCAGAAAATTTCAATGCTTATCAAAATCTTTCTCTTAATTTATAAATTTTAATACTTTTATCAACAAGCCAAAACTCTTCAAATGTATTACTTACAATTGTTTTAACGTCACTGTTCAGTGTAATAATATTTTTAAAAAAGTAAAATAAAATCAATTTATTCAATTAGATCACAATTAGTAAAAGTAAGTTTTAAAACAAGTCGGCTTTTTATATGATCTTTTAAAGAAACCCCGTCAGAGTAAATAACGTTTATAATGATCTTGTAAATCATAAACTAAATCGTAGAAATAAATGTTACTTATTGTTTTATAAGTAACTTAAAATTTATTCCTACTATGTGTTATTATTCTTACGAAAAGTATAAGAAACTTCCTTTCTTGCTGATTTGGATTTTCAACCTTCACATATCTACATATTTTGGCAGCCTCAATCTTCACTTGGGAAGACACCGTTTGATTGATTATTGGGTAATCGATTCTTCATTCAAATCAGCGAAACAACTGCACGCCTCCTCAGCACCGTGATACCATATTTCGTACACCACACACCAAAAATAATATTTACTTGTCATCATACATGTAAAATAAAAAAACATTTTATATAAAAACAAAAATAATAACAATAAATCACGTACACTACTATAATAACAACAAGAACGGCAATAAAGATAATAATCGTTATCATCATGTAGGCCTACTTGTCCTCTTGATGTAATGAACACAATGCAAGATGTTTATTATAGTGTGTACATTTGATACTCATACGTTTTTTGGTGCATTACAGTAACCTTATTTACTGTATGAGAAAGAAAACTTAACAACCATACACAAATCTTGTCTCATTGGCAACAATTTTCTATTAAATTTCTATTAACACTTGTAATTTTCAAGGTAACAGGTAGAAATTTATATTTTTTTAATTTTGTCTTAATTAAACTCGCATATCGTGTAAGAAGTAATTACCTGTTTTTGTCATGCAATACAGTATATCATAACAAACGTGAAATATAACGTTTAAAAATTGTACATAATGCTTGTTTTAGAGCTTTCTTCAATATATTTATCATTTTAATTATTTCTTCTAATTTCAGTTATAAATTATAGCAGCTAAATTTTATTTTACTGAAAACATTAATGACTTTGAATATCTTCTTAACAGAATTACTTGCGTAAAAGTGACTGACACGAATTAAAGAGCCTACTCCTTTCCCAGCTTCAATATTGTTTTACGGTAAGACAATGAGTAGCAGGAAACCAGAAATTAAAAAGAAAGTTTCGTAAGACGTTTCATAACGCTCGTTGATTTTTCATTCATTAGGCCTAAGACAAGAAATATCGTTTAACTTAAAGTCATAATTTGAAAGATATAAAAAAATCAATATCAGAACAAAAGACGATGTAGCTCAAATTGAAAATGGTGCATTAGGATAGGAAAAAAGTAAACTCTGGGAATTCTTGAAATTTTGTTTGTCATTAAAGTTGCGATACTACCTCTGTTTTTAAAAGCGGGAAAGTTTCTGTTTCTCTCCAACGGTTAAATAATTTAAGTTTGTTACAGCAGGACAACAAATTCTATTCTCATATCCTACACGTAATTTTTAAGGTAAACTCACGAGGTCTCATTATTCTGTTGCTTACTGTCCCTGGACATTGCATTATTAGACTGTTTACATTCATTAGTTTGTTAGTAAATTTTATATGGTTATACATAAGTTCATAAGTATACGTTTTGAGGTGTGTATAAAAAGCAGCATACCTACGTGACCTTGTAAAAACTATATTTGTGAGGAGAATTTAAAGAAATTATTTTGTGACTACAAAAATGATACTTTGTAAATATATGCTAAATTATTATACGACCTGAATTAAAATACATACACGATTTACGAAAAAACCGAGCAATCATTGAAGCTGTTGTATTTCAGATCAGAAATACATCCTGTTACTGATACAATAGATGTAGGACTAGAAATGACGCACAATAACATTTTAAAGAAATTTGGTTTTGATAGATTTGTGTACTTGATACATAGTTTCTTATACAAGAGATACATAAAATTAAAATACGATTGGCGCCCATTTATAATTTAAAAAGGCTTGTTTCGACGAAACTTATGTTACTTTAATCCTTACATCATCATCAACCTCAAGGATTAGGCTCATCTTCAACCTGTTTCGGGACCCACTTCGCTCTCGGTCGTCCTGCATCTCTCTTCCACACCGGCCTATACTCCATTGCTAGCTCTGGATCCTGTCACTCGCGATTCTTCCCAAATGTTCAGACCACCTTCTATTGTTGCTCCTTAGCTGTTCCAACAATGGGTCGACGCCAAGTTTCGTCCTTATATCCACATTCTTCTTTCTATCGAGAACGGTACAGCCCAGAGTACTTTCCATAAACTTCATATCGCTGTCTGAATCTTTGATTTGTCTCTTTCTGTCATAACTGTGGCTTCATCTCCATACATCAAAACTGGTACCCCTACCGTGTTAATAAAACATTATCCTTGTTTCCTTTTTTGTCTTATTTGTAAGGTATCTGTGAATTGTTTCACAGATATTCCTAAAGGTGTTTAATCTTTCATCCAGATCAATTTCTGTTTCATATGTAACATAACATTCCAAGTAACTGACACGCTGGACTTGTTCCATAATCTTTCCAGCTATAACTATCTTAGTTCTTACCGGTTGCTTCCCTCTGAATTCCATTGTTTTAGTCTTGTCCGTTGATATTTAAAAGCCATAATCATCTGCTCCATTATTTGGTATATACAGTGATTATTGTAGTTTATTCTTGCTGTCCTGAATTACTACCATATCATCTGCGTACAAAATAGAGTTTAAATTCCTTTCAGAAAAATTCCTGGGTCTACGCTTGACATGTATAATTATTTCATCTGACTTATGTATATTGCGTAGTCGTAATATCAACATTCGTAGACTGTTTTTCGTTAAATTAAACTGAATTAGCACATTCAAATCTCAATAAAAATTAGAATAAACATTAAGACAAGTTAGAATAATACCCTTGACTTGTATGATGTGTAAACGTTGCTCAACTGCCTATTGAAATGATAAACTTTTAGTTTTTCATTCCTATGTTTTTAAATGTGTAAAAATACTGAAAAAATATATTTATTGACAGAATGATTAAAACACAAACATATGAGGAAAAATGTAATGTATTAAATAAATAAAATAAATTCATTAACTGACTGTTGTCTGTGACCTAATAAAATTCTTGAAATGCTATATAACTTTTACATATATTATTACTTAATCTATGGCTCCTTATTTTGTCTGATTTACGTTTCTTCCTGCTGACATTGATGACTAATTTTTCGTTTGAATAAAAACGACAAAAAACTATCAAATTCAAAGCTGCACACTAACGTCAAAGGGAATTCGTGTATTTCTTGCGGCACAAAACAAGTCAAAAAATCTAATCCTTCAAAATCCGATAATGTAGACACATAATTGTGTATTTTCCAGTGTTTTTTGCTACTTTCACTCTTCTGTATCTGTCTGTATATCCCATCCCTCCCATTTGTTTTTATTTTCCTTTGTCACTCTCTCTCCCCCTCTTTCGATTATATACATGACTCTGCGCTTCTCTGCTTTGATTTACTTTACACAGGTTTTACATGTAACTTTAATTATTTGAAAAATGATATTGTCTATGATAGGATTTATGATATTGATGTTAGGTTAGGTAAGTTCCAGACGATCTGTAGGACAACTAACCGTATTTTTAGAAACAAGGTACGTCGAGATACAAAATTAAAATTTTACAAAGGTATTTCAGTCCCTGTACTGTCCTATGGGTGTAAATTATGAGCAACAACCAAGAAAGAAGATAGTAAAATACAGGCCTCGTAATTCGCGTTCTTAAGAGGAGTTCTAAAGTTGACCGTATAGTAAATGAGGCCGTAAGAGAAAAGTTACAAGTTTTAACTTGAACTAAAAGTTAAACTATTACAAACAACGGTATAAAAACACTTAGAAAGAATGTCAGATTTTAGACTGGCCAAACAAGTCTGAAAATACATGCTTATAGGACGCAGGTGTGTGGCTGAAACCAGAAAGAGATAGCTGGCGGATTTTTGAAGGCGAAACAGGCATGAACTTGCCTATGCTGTGCTGTGATGATAATGATGAGGTTTTATATGTATATAAGATACAGAAGAATGTAATAGTAACTTACAAAATGTCGGAAAACTATAAATTTATGACAATCATGAAGCGTTTACGGTTGAAAGGCATAACTAATTCACGATATTGAGTGATAACTAGTTGGGCACTTGGTGAAACATATTAATACAAAGGTTTTAAAATATACAAACATTGGTTGTTTCACAGTTTATTATTTACCTCTGACAGCTGTTTTAGCTTATTAAGCTATTCTCAAAGAGATCTACGGACAACTAAACAAAGAATGATTTTTAAGGTCTAAGTACTTGGAGAAAGGTTAAAATTACCAGTGTAGAATTTTATCAGACAGACAACATAGATTTTCGCCAAGCTATCAGACTCCTCCTAACAGCAAACGGGGAGACTGTAACCTTGACTGGCAAGAAATCTGCTACATTTTTGAAAGAAAAATATGAGCTTTTGGTTAGAAATTTATAAAAAGTGTTCACGAATGTGTAGAAAGATGAAGGATTAACACCCAACTGGTAGTAACCAGATGTAAAATGCCCTGTGTTTTCAACTAAAACGTGTTGAAGCATGTGAAGGTTATATTAATGTTAACAATTAATTGTCCGAGTTTAAAAACTTCAGAAATTGGCTGCATCGTTGCATAGTCGAATAGGAGATTAAAGTTTATGTTGCAGTAGAATCCCACAACTAGAAGTAAAGGAAAATTTATGTAGTATAATTTTGGAATTTTGGACTTCTGTTTCAAATAACTGCTATATAGGCCTACATAGTTCGCCCCTTCACAGTTTCGGATGATGGACACCGGTGTATTATTGTGACATATGACTCTACCAACCGTACACGTTTCCACAAAAGAACAATAATACTATGTCAGAGACTTCAATCTTATATCACTTAAGATCTAACTCCAAAGATCGCGTTATCGTTCTACGTATTTGGGGTGCCAAGTGCAAGTAATTAATTAATCTCCGTAACTTCTACTATGGGAACTTTTAATCCGATTAAAGTGGAAACTCGGAAGTTTTATGTCTTCATTATATCACTATATCACGTAGTGCTTTATAACACTTTATAACAGTCAACAGAATTCTTTACACAAGCGTTTAGAACGCAAAATATTGTAGTATTATCAGTAATATATATTTCTAGCTTGTATTTTTTATTATAGTTTTCATATTGTGTGCTGGATGACTGGATATCGTGGAAGAATTAATGTAATACCAGTGTAAACCTATTGGCAGCGTGTTAACAAGAATGGTTACTATCTATTTCTCTAATCTCTAGGGATTTATTATAGTGTTGCAAGTGAACGGTCCTCATAATAACATAAGTTAATCTTTTTGTAGCGGACGATTCATCAAGCTCCTTAATTTAACTTTCAACAAAAAGGAATTTTGTTACATGCTGCAAATTCTCAATTTGTTGTTAACTTATTTTACCATTAGTTTTTTATTAAGATAATGTTAAGTTTTTGTTTAGTATTAGCTATTGTTTATTGCATGAACATTTTTATTGTCTCGTTTGCACTTTTGAAGACAAATGAAACATGTAAATACAAATAGTCTACGTTTCCCGTGGTAGACGTAGTAGTATTGTACAAATCAATTGACTAATTACATAGTGACTATATCTGACATACACTGGTGGTAATAACCACAAAATGTAGTCATATTTGTACGAGTCACCGCCATCCCAGTACAAAATTAATATTGCGAGATATCTGATAAATCAGCACACACGCTTACATCCGCCAATCGCAATCAACGAGTAATCAACATAAATATTGGCATAAACTGTATTAATCACTTTAAACGCCACTTAGTTAAAGCAAGTTGTTTAATATGTACAGTAAAAATGCGGCACGTATCAAATGTATATCAACGCGAGCCTCTGCATGTAATGGACCTAAGACTTCAACAAAGAGTTAAATTATAAAAAATCTTTAATAATAGGCTCATTTATTTATTTAGCAAAAAATACTATTGTGGTAATAACTAAAACTGTAAACAAGGTGACTAATTTGAAATAAAGAACACGTAATAGGATTTTTAGATACAATAGAATCAACTATTACAGTAAAAATTATTATTCAACAACGTTTAAAGATCAAATTTTATGTTTCCAACAGGTTACAGAAAAGCATACATATTTGTCAGTAAAACTCACAGCAAATACTCAGTCGTACACAATTTTCGGACGCCATTTTACACATGCGCTAGCGTGTGTTGCAATATTATATTTTAAATTGTAAATATTTTAACGACGCATAGACAGGCGGATTATAAGAAGGTCAGTAGTGTCAAATCAATTGTGAAAACACCACTGATTTAGAACATGATAGGGAAAATATTAGATTTATTAGAGCTATATTGACCCTGAAGTCAAAAAACGTTTGGACAGCAACATAGACTCTGTAGTGACGATCTGTAATGACGATTTGTGTGTATATTGCACTTCAAAGTAAACGAGAATATATAATAATTCTTAGAGTTAGTATTTTAGAGGTAAGATTTTAGTATTTGTGAATAAATCTTAACGAATTCCTTTACTAAAAAGGTAACTGCTACATTGAAACGTACGGCTTTTGTATAGACTGTAAATGTAAGTGTGTAGGTTGACTTACAGTTTTAAGACATAAATTCAGGGAGCAAGATTGTTAGTTTCATTTTTCATTTGTTTGACAGTAATGTCAGGTATAAATGTGATATTCATCTCATCAACAAAATGATTAAATATCATGCCACATGTGGAGTTCCAGCAAAAGTATTGACACATAAATCAAGATTAGTGACCTCGATTATTTAATATTTTCGAAGTTCTTTTCAAAACCTATATATTAGAAGTTCTTCAAATGAATAAAACTTAAACAACTACAAAGGAAAGTATCAAAGACTTCATATATTAAAGATTAAATTTCTTATAGGCTACAAATTAAAGGGTAAAACTGAATTGAATAAGAAACCATTTTACACAGAATATGAGTTGAATATGGAGCTACTAGAAAAGAAACCGCAGTGACATAATGCGAATTTGGAAAAATGTTTGACGAAAGTGGATGTTAACGGCATCCAACAATATTTCGTCGTTATAAGTCCAGTGGAACGGCGTTAAAACGTTGGTGAAGCGTAACAAGTGCAGTGATCTAAGACGGAAAACGATGTGAATGGGTCACAAAAACGGACACGAGAAATTAGGTATAAAGATAAAGACAAACTGATGTGCGGACAAGATGAGAATACAAGCTATAAAGAGAAAACACGTCTCTCTAACCGTGTAGTGTAATGTATACTGCACATATTAAAATGACTATAGCAGTTCTGACGATTGTAAGAACACATAGTAATAAAAACACTGGTATCGTACAATCCGTTAATCACGTTTGCAGTAGGTTTCACTTCTGCAAAAGCAAAGTAAATATTCTAGAGGTGACTTCTTCTATTAAAAACGGCACTCTATGTAACTGTATCGTATTCACTATGCAGTTAACAATTATTGTAAGTAGTTTTCTATTATACGGATTGCTAAATCTCAATGAAATTATTTGTAGACAAAGTCATACAACATAACATATAAGCAGAACCTAATTAACTTTCATACAAGAAACAAAATTATTATCTGACACCAAACGCAGGGGCATAATGTAGGTAAAGTGTAAATGTATACAGTTTAGAGTAGCAATTATAGTTAGCGTAACGTAATAATATAATTAAGTCTACATCACACTATACTATAGTTTTATAAATGCTGGATAATTTCACTTAACGCTTTTAAATTGTAAATAACCTTTACCCTAAAACAACGTTTTGCAAAGTATACAGTAATTCTTCATAAGTAAAGCGGTGAATAAAAAAAACACCAAAAAATTATAATGAAAACTCTGTATTCTCAAATAGAATGTTACGGGCTACATTTTTTTCTAAACTCTGAACTGTTCCCCAAACGCTTAACGTCTGATTTGTGTTACTGCAAACCGCAGTACTGATTTTAGACCTGCAACCGCAGGTCTAATGGAAATTACACTTGATGTTCCTTGGGGACATTGGAAGCAAACAGCTACTGTTATTCTCACACAACTCCTTGAGCCTGCAAGCACTGACAGTAATATTTTAAATGTTCATATAAATTATGAATGAATTAGGAAGACAAACTAATATTTAATCAATGCTAAAAATTTATTTGGACACTATGTTTAACTATGTTACCAAGCTGAAAGGAATTTCTCAATTCACATAACTGGAGACTTTTGATTTTTAAGAGGAAAATTTATATTTCTTTAAGCTGTCTTCATAATTACTAAATGGAAAGAAGTAATGCAATTTATATTTAGTTTTTCAACAAGATTATACTCGTATAACAATTCAAGTTAATCTGTCTACACAAATAATAATGTCTACTATAAAACATTCGGCACTATAATCACTAATACACCACTTGAGACGCACTGTGTAAATCGCCCGATAATAACTGAAATCTAAACGGCAGGTGTAGGCTATTTATAGTCTTAATATGCGTCCTTAACAAGCAATCGAAAATTCTAGAGGATACTTCAGCACGCCCTTTGTAGAAACACGCACCGTTGGGCTGATTGAGAAGCCTGTTGAACAACACTATCGAATGTACGAGCATGTTCCGTATTACGTAACACTGCCTCGAACGTTAAGTGTCACGTACGCGCACAAGCAATACAGCTGGGATAGCCGAGAAATATGTAGACCGTTCTGTAATGGCGTAACAATACGTTATGTGATACATGAGGTCATCTATGAGGTCATCATCGTGGAATACAAACTGACAGTCAACCTCATGTGGATTACTTGCCACATAAGTAAGCTCTATTAGAAAGCAGTATGTAATTAAAATGTAACGTCTGCATTACTATGAGGTCATCATCGTGGAATACAAACTGACAGTCAACCTCATGTGGATTACTTGCCACATAAGTAAGCTCTATTAGAAAGCAGTATGTAATTAAAATGTAACGTCTGCATTACTATGAGGTCATCATCGTGGAATACAAACTGACAGTCAACCTCATGTGGATTACTTGCCACATAAGTAAGCTCTATTAGAAAGCAGTATGTAATTAAAATGTAACGTCTGCATTACTTCTACGTTACGTCTGCTTAAAAACTCGTACTGTATACAAATATTTCTACTTTATATTAGAACACATTTATGGAAAGATGGCAAACGATTTAAAAAAAAAAATCCACTTTATATACAAATTCATTTAAGTAAGCTGATAATATTTCAGTAAAGTCAACAAAATATATTTTAAAATTAAAGTTAATTTAAAAATTTATAATATCTCTTGTACCATTTTGTAAAGAGTAGACACTGTGTAGACTAGTAATTAGATGAGTACTTTACTAATCACCTGCTTGACAAAGTGCGAAACTTGATATCTTGATATGTTATGTTAAATAATAACGCTTTCCCAGCCTATAAAAATACGTCTTTTGCTTCATGACAACATCTAGGTTAACTCCTACATCTGCTGTAGTATGGATACCAAAGTATAATATATGTAGGCCTATATTTTTATTTAGATGTGACAAGCTGCAAAACAAAAATATAACTTGCAGTAACTGATATATGAACGGAACTGAAAGTGTGGTCTGAGTCCACGCTGTCATCGGTTTTCCGATACAACAATTTATGAACGTTGAGTAAGAGGAAACTATAACATGTGATGTCTAACAACTACAGTGACAGGGTTATCATTAAAGGACTTTCAAACATGAAACGCAGAACCGACACCGACTCCAATTGACTCACAGGTACCGATGGACTTACAAATTCCAAAATTCTAGCCAAACAATAACTGTACTAAAATAGGAACACAACATCAGAAGCTTAAAAAAAAACAAAATTGTCAGTTCTATAGCAGCAGAGAGTACAATGAAACTGCATAACATACAATTACAGTAATCAAACTGGTGTTAACTAGCAGATCCAACTAATAGTAATCTAATCGGGAACAACATAGTCTTACTATATATTAACGTACAAGTTATGATTGTATTTTCTAAAAATGTTACGCACCATTTTACTTCTGTAACTAGGCTGCGGATACACATAGACGTGAGCTCAGTAATCCCTGTTTTACTCCTCATATCCCGTACTTTAAATCCCTCAGTCTACTTACCTCTACTTTAATTAGTAATTTTTAAGCGTTTTATGTTATTTCCCAAAAATGTAAGGTGAAATTCCCCGTCTATACACTCTAATGGATTAAAGACTATTATTCTGAGAAAATATAAAATGTTAGTACATCACACGTAAGTGTAAAATTTCAAACACAGTTAAAATGATATATGTTGAAATAAAAAAAAAATATTAGTAAAAAAAATTATGCTAACCATTCACCGCACAAAACCTGCACTGAAACTATCTTAGTATATTATATATAAACGGCTATGTCGCGTATACCACAGACTTCTAACAACCTTATTTTTTCATTTAAGTCAATTCAGAAATATGCTTATTGACAAACATAACAAAATATCTAATGATAAGTGATTACCAGGAACTGTTGGACATTTTCATAAAATCTTGCTACATTTCTCCAAATACATTTCTGCTTTTAATAGGACAACGTAATAAATGTAAATAGAATACGTAAATGTAAGTTACTTTAATATTAAACTAATAATTGAAAGGAACGTTTAAAGCGACGAATTTAAAATAATATTATATTTACATAAAACTCGGGACCAACAACAGCCTACTTCAGATAAATCCAGAGATAGCAATTATAGAACAACATAATACACATATAAGCCTACACTTTCTCTCTATTTTTTTTACACTCTCTTTCTTGTTATAACAAACATATGCATACACGACATGTAAAAACTTAATCCAACTTCTACAACCAATCAACAACTACGTAATTCAATACATTGTGTTCAATTTTAAGTGTATTTCGAAAGATATATGTTCCTCCAGGTAACGCGACTCGTTTATAATTATCTTTTGTATGTGCTCTAGTAATTATAATAAGGAATATCACTTATTTTCCTTAATGTGTAACATAATGGCAGTCACTGAAAAAAAATATGAGTGGTTCGGTGATTAAATAACGTCATCTGTGTTTATTTTTATTTAATTTAATAATAAACCTGTGCATAGGAGCGCACGTGTTGCGTTGTGTACGCTTTTTACAACAATTAATGTTAAGGTTATAAACATTAATTTAATTACGTAATCAGGCCTTGTTATTTGACTTTTTACTGAGGTAGTATAATTATTTTGTAGATTGTTACGTAAACTGTTCAACCCACCGTCATTTATTTTATTATGTTGTTGACAGAAAGTATATTTAGTTCAGTCCTTATTTACGTTTAGTTTTTAGTCCTTAGTTATCCTCATTACGTTTTCAACCTCTAGCCGAAATCTTGTTTCTCGCCCTAGTCACTTTATTTTAGCTGTTTGTAATAGTTGCTTTTATTTCCCTTTTATCGTTCTGGTTTCACTAATATAGGTAACGACAGTTACTGCCATTAGTTTATACAATTTCTATATTACAGCACATAGGGCCTTATTTTATTTGTCTATATTCTTTGTAAAGTTTACCACAAATTTCTTTGAAACATGTTTAATAATTTAATTTGGTTATTATCATCATCTTACTCACAACTTACATTCCAAACTAAAAAATTCAATTGTGAATACACGATATAATATTGATTATCTGTTTGCTATATTACTCTGTTCTTTATTCTCTGTTCCTTATAAGATTTAAAAAAAATTGATAGTACACAATCGGTTCAAGAGCAGTAGACCTACAGACCGTTGCAGAGCGCTCTTTCTTTCCTGGTGCATTATTTGATTACACCAAACATTAAATTATTTATACTCCTGTTGTGAAATGTAACTTTACTTCCGGGTTGATCAATTTTTCATAACGTCCGCACACACACAAACGCACAAATATAACAGGAGATAAAAAAAGGAAACCTCTCTCTCATACACACTATTGATGATACTGTAATATATGTATTTCTTAATATGTGTTCCTTTTTTGTCCTGTATTTGCGTGTGATTTTATTAGAAGTCGATAGAGATTAAAACTTTACATAAACTTAGTACAGTAATTTTATTTTAAACTGCTATCTACCTCTGTTTTGCAGGCGTGAGTTGGCATAAAATAATAGGTACTGGGAGATTTAGCTTTTGACCTATAGCTTCCATAATTTCTTAATTTATACATGGACTTCAGGTAACATGGATACTGCTTGTGTATATTTCTGAGACATCTGGATTGGAAATTATAACTGTGCCATTGCTTCATTCACTTTTCTGGAAGTGTGCCTTCCAATATTTAATTCACGTTGTCAATCAACGAGAAACAATTCTACAGAAAATTCAATTTCACGCTATCTCTCTAAATTGAAACAGACCAGTAAGTGCCATGACGGTACATAAAGTTAAATACGGCAATATATTATTAAGGCCTTTTTACAAACGAGAAATTACGCTGAAACAGTATGCCAATAATCATATTAATTGCTATGAGCTGTCAAAATGTATGTTCTTCGTTTTCTATGTCCGTTAAAAAGCGTTTCGTAAAATGTATGTGCAAACATAACACTTTTTGTTAGACGAAAGTTATAATTTAAATGTAGTATGCAACTTAAAATAGGTTATTTTTAATATTTTTGAGAATAAAAGAATTTTAAAAATTTATATTTTAAATTTTATTTAAAAAATCTGTGGGCGTAGACTTATATGAGCACACAAAAATATAATTTTTTTAATCAACGTCCAAATATATGTACAATATATAGAATCTCTTGACATGATCGATCATTTTTTTTATCTGGGTTATGTTGTATTCATGAGATATATCGGAATTATTCAGAGGTCACACAAATACAACATTCACTGTTTGATATGCGATGGCTAACAAAATGGTTGGCTAATGTTTACTCGACCATTTCCGAGAACTACAAATATCTATTTCAGCCTGCGCGTAGCAATTCACTAACAGATAATTTTGTATGTGTATAAAAACTTTATGAAAGTTAATAGAATTATACACTAAAATATTACCAAGTAATACTTATTATCAAGTAATACCGAGTCAGGGCTACTCACCATATTTGTAATACTTTATTACGTTTGTTTTCAATTACATCCACAATTTATTTTACACATACTTACGCTCATGCATATGTTTCTAATAAACCAATCTTTCAAGTTATTAGAATACCCAGTACAAATTTGATAATGCTGCAAGAGTGCGTGGAGCACTTCGTGAACAAATTTAGTTAGTTTTTATATATTTAACTTGAGGATGACAATACCAAAGGTAAAGAGATTTTAAAATATAAACTATAATTATATTAAAAAGGTGTTAATACATTAGGTAGAATTTTAATATTTTAAAAATTTGTAGCGCGTAAAATTTTGCACGGTAATGTATTTTTGCACTAACATTGGTTAAATAATTTAATACTACTGACACACAATTTTGCTGTATGAAATTCCTCCTTTATTAACACCTGTTAGTTTTCAAGGACAGTCTTAAAGAAATTGTAATTTTACGGTGACGGGAAGAAGAAAATAAAGCAATAATACCAAGAAAATGACAGTAGAGACACATTGCAATTTATTACGTGTTTTCCTGGTAACACTGACAGTGATCTCTTTTAATAGACAGATTTAAATCAGGTAAAGTAACGAGTACCGCTAATAGTGGTGGACAGTCAGCTATGGAGAGTGAATGAAATAATAACTTAAGGAAACCATTATAGAATAAAATAATAAAAAATTGACGCTGTTGATTCCGATAATTTATAAGCACACCAACACCAACCTGCAGTAACTTTAAAGTGACCAGTGCAGTGTAGTATAAATTGGGGAACTCAAAAGTACTGTGGTAGAAAAGCTACAGTTAATGGTTAAGTGTTCATAAATATTATATATAGTTTGTGAGTATTTACACTGAATACGCGAATATTATATTTATAATTATAAACTTGTGAGTTAAGTGTGTGTTTAAAGTAAGGTCTGTATTTACTTACTGCAAAGTAAGAACCTCGAGCAAAATTTAAATCAATTTTAAGAATAACATATACACCCACATTTAGCCTACCAACGCCAAAAGAATAAAATTACATTTATTACAGATAAGCCCGAAACTGCATTGAGTAGACGGTTACATTTGTGTTCACCTGAGAGGTAAGGTAAAACCAAACAAAATTAATTTCATAATTGAGTACTACTGGTGTATGTATATTTATGTTGGTTAAACATGTAGAGTGTTAAACGACAAACAAAATTTTTCAATAATACAATGATTTCTGAAGCGACGCCTTCACTTTAGACAGAATGAAAACAGTAAGGAAATAGGCCAACACATTAGACACAGTTGGGCGCAAGTATTGGTGGACATTTATCTCTGGTGGAGAATAGAAGAATACATAAACAATAAACAATGGTACTGTGAATTGATAGAACTAATCTATAACCTTGGTCTTATGAACTATCTTTAAGTTAGTAAGAGACACATATAGTAACGAAAATAAACAAACCATATTCAGTAATTGATTAAGAATGTGGCAAAATAAAAGGGAGAGTAACCATGCTATTAATTGTTTCATCAATACGAACGCCAGCTATTACTTTGATGAGCTGGAAAGATATCATAGAATCTGTAACACCACTACCAAATACAGGAATCTCTTTTGCTGACTAAAACTCATCTATACATTATCCTGATTTCCCAGAATCAATTTTCTCCTTCCATTTCAGTAACTGTTTCCTCGTATTAGTGACTCTCGATTTAACACTTCTTAAATAGAAACAATTTTATAACCCACAGACCGCAATTAAGGCGAATGTTATTTGTTTCCTTACGGTTTACAGAAGCTTTTCTCTCTTTCTGTAACATAAAAGCAAAGTATCTTTCAGAAACAAGGAAATAACCTTTATTTTAAATAAAACAATTCTTATTTGTTTGTTAGTATTATTTGGAATTGATTTGTAGATGAACCTCTTCAAGACAAAGTTTAATGGTATAAAGAGGTTTAACGACAAACTATGTATAAAGTAGTATACAATATAAAAAAATCACACACACACAATTATCACAAAGACAATTACAAAAAACTAAAATATCAAATATTAGACCTCAGGGAAACACAATTTTTTTGTTATTTACTTTTTAAATCTTGCATGAAGTCTATTGAGAACACCAGTTAGCATTAAATCGCTGTAAGCAGGTTTGTTCTAGTTTTTGCTCAGGTTTTGCTTTTTTCCTACATAAACAAATTTAAATCAATTCACTTGTCCGCAGTGAGTAGTCGAATTCTGTATTACTCTATTGATAATGCAATGTATATTTGTTTGTGTAACCTTCGCATAACTAGCTTCCTCATATAGTCGTTCTATGTTACTATGACATTATCTATAAACCGAGAATCATACAAGCAACAGCAAGATAACATCAAAACCTTCAGTTCATTAGCATTAAATTCTAACAGACTATATAAATACTGTTACGACGGTCTACTAGATCGTCGTATGGTACAGTGGAAAACAAAATACAAGACACCAATGACGTCACTAATCACCATCTTTAATTATCACAGTTAAGCAGTTTAAACAATTCGTAATTAACAACACAGTATCTTACAACAAATCAAATACAAATTGTTCACACGCAATAAAATGTCAACTAATATAAAACACAATTGTAATATAATTATACCGCCCGGTTATAAAACACAACACTTCGCCCCAATAAACACTTAAACGCAAAGAGTAATCACATGTAATTGCCCGACAATGAACTCGAACCACGCTGTAATATATCGCAACTATTATAACTGACATCGAACTTCGTTGAGTACTGGTATTTATACCCCCCTGAAATACTAGGTTATTCCACATACTACGTATTAGCTCTAAACTACGACGTAATTGATTTCGGCCTTGACACAGTACGTGCGGCCGCGCGAATTCTGGTACAGTCTAGCAAATGCGCTGACAATCACGTACGCGACAACATTAAGCTAGATTCCTCTGGAACATTCGATAAACACGTAGCTTGTTCTGTAATTTCGTAACACCACCCCCTTCTTAAGCCTGTTCTTCCCGAACTGCCAAACCGTCTCTGAAGTAATACTTAGGCAGGCGATCTAAGTGGACGATCTTGAATTTTCCCTGTCCTTCCTGTTGAATCCGATAAACAACATCGTTGATTCTTTTCTTAACAGTGTAGGCTCCTTCCCAGTTAGTCTGAAGCTAAGGTGAGAGACCACGACGGCGCTTTGGGTTGAACAACCAGACCTGATCTCCTTCTTGGAAACCTACACTGTTGCTCCGAATGTCATACCGAGTTTTTATTTTATCACTGGCAATCTTCAGCTGTCCTCTTATCAAGGGATTCATTTCTAGCAGTTGGTTTTCTAATTGCAAGGAATTGTTCTGTGGCTCTTGGGACTGAGTCTCAGGTGATCCGAACATCAAGTCCCCAGGAAGACGAATCTCCCGCCCAAACACCAATTTTGCTGGAGTAATGCCGGTTGTGTCGTTTACTGATGATCTATACGACATGAGGAATAGTATTATACGTTGGTCCCAGTCAGTTTGGTTCTCGCCAACAATTTTTAAAGATGCTGCTGAAGTGTCCTATTGAACGTCTCAACCATCCCTTCCGACTGAGGATGCAGAGGCATTGTCCTGGCCTTTGGAATTCCGAGTATACGGCATAATTCTTCAAACACTCCTGATTCGAAATTTTTTCCCTTGATCCGTATGGATTTCCATAGGGGCTCCATAACGGCAACAGAATTTGTGAACTAACTCCTTTGCCACAGTGGAGACATCCTGATTTGGAATTGCGTAGGCTTCCACCCACTTTGTAAAGTAGTCACCTACAACCATGATGTACCGGTTTCCATCGTCAGTAACTGGGAATGGTCGAGCAAAGTCTATGGCAATTCTCTCGAAAGGCAGTCCAACGTTATACAGTCTCATTTTTCCCCTGGTTCTGGTTTGTAGGCCCTTGCTTGCAGCACATATTTCACACGTCCGAGCCCAATTCCTCTACGTTGTAGCGAAGATGAAGCCAATAGAATCGCTTCCGTATTTTGCCAAGGGTTTTGTAACGCCAAGATGGCCTCCAGATGTTCCATCATGCATCTCCTTCAAACAGACTGCACTTTACTTCGGGGAACTATCAAATGTATGACCACGTCTCGTCCATCTGCACTTTCCCAAGCCCTTTTCAACAATCCGTTGTCTAGGGTAAGAGATTCCCATTGTGCCCAGTTGCCCTTCAGCACTCGGAACCATGGCAGATATCTTGCCAATCCGGGCGGCGACATTCCTCTTTTGCTGTCAAGATCGGTCCAATGTCTTCATCAGTCATCTGTTCTTGTCGAGAGTCTTGTGTTGTCCAGCCATCTGCCAGGAAATCTACAGTGATGGCTTGAACATGTTCACTCGAGTTTTGTTCTTCCTTTCTGTGGCAATGTCGGCAGTCTCCCGGGCACGGTCTTCGTGATAAGCCACCTGCATTACCATGCAGGCGCCCCTGCCGATTTTGTACCTTGAAATTGTCCTCTTGGAGACGTTTGAGCCACCTTGCCTTCTATCCTTCGGGATTTTTTAATCTCAAGAGCCATGCAAGCGTGCCATGGTCGGTACTTAGTGAAAACTCTCTCCCACAGAGGTATTTATGGAAGTGCTCCAAAGCTCTGACAATTGCCAACAACTTTCTCCTTGCAACACAATAATTTCTCTCTGTTTTAGAAAGCGTCTTGCTGTAATACGCTATTACTCGTTCTTCACCGTCTGCACTTGAGATAAAACTGCTCCTAGACCAGTATTGCTTGTGTCTGTGCCTACGATGTACTTCCCTTCGGAAGCTGGGAAAGCAAGAATTGGCTGCAAACATAATGCAATCTTTAAAGTCCTAAATGCTTGGCCACACTCTCTCGACCACTGGAAGTTTCGTTTATTTTCTGTTAGCTCATGTAGTGGTTTAGCAATTGTAGCGAAGCCTTTCACAAAACGTCTGTAATATGCGCATAACCCCAGGAAACTCCGAACCTCGTGTTTATTCTACGGGACTGGCCAGTCTCTTACGGTGTCCATTTTATTAGGATCCACGCTAATACCCGCTGCCAAAACCAGATGGCCCAGATACTATACTTCCGTCTGGAATAGAGAACACTTCTTCAGGCTCAGCTTCAGTTGGGCACCGTGAATTCTAGTTAGAACCTCCTTAAAGTTTTCCAAATGGTCTTAGAAAGTCTTCCCGATGACTATGTCATCGTCTAAGTAAACAAGGCAAATTTTTCATGTCAGTCCTCGGAGTACCAGGTCCATCAATCTTTCAAATGTTGCCGGTGCATTACAGAGTCCAAATGGCATGACGTTAAATTGGAATAAGCCACTTGGGGTCAAGAAAACGGTCTTTCCCTTGTCTTCTTGATGAAGACCCACTTGCCAATATCTACTCTTCAGGTCCAATGTGGAAAACCACTGTGCTCCAGACAGCGTGTCGAGTGTATCGTCAACGTGAGGTAATGGATAGCAATCTTTCTTTGTCACGTCATTCAGCCTCCGATAGTCTACGCAGAAACGTAATCCACCGTCCTTCTTCGCTACCAGCACTACCGGAAAAGACCAAACACTTGACTAAGGCTCGATTATTCCCTCTGTCAACATGTCCTGTACTAACAGAGACAGTTCCTCTTGCTTAGATAATGGAGGCCTTCGAGGAGGTTGGCGTATCGGTGTTGTCTCCCCGGTATTGATGCGATGTTGTACAAGAGAGGTTCTTCCCAATGACTATTCCCGAACTGCAAAAGAATCTTTGAAATCATGTAAAAACTGTCTGAGTTCTTTTACCTCACCACTTGATAGGTCGTTAGAAGATCTGTTCAATAATTCCTGCAGTTCCTCTTGTAAGTTGAAATTATCCGAAACATCGTTGCGTCATTCCGGCTACCCAGGCCACATTAGTCAATTTGGCTAGGAGCGTATTGCTTTGTAAAGTGACAGCTTAATCCAAAATATTCGCCACTGTAATAGGTACATTTTCGGTTTCGTCAGGTTTTCTAAATTTCTGGCAATTAGTATTCCCGGTGTGCTGACTACCTGAGGTTCGAATATAGAGAACTGGTTCCCCCTAGTATCTACCTCGGTTCTAACCATGATGATCTTTTCGGAGTTTGGCGGAACAATTACGGCCACTTGGTTTATCACGTCCATCGATTTTTCTGATGTAGTCATTGTGGAGAGCATTACCTCTTCTCCTCCAATTCTCAAGACATTGTTTTTGAAGTCAACTATAAATCTGTATGCGTTCATAACACCAATAATTGCTTCGTCCACAATGTCTCCAACAAATACTTGACGATTAAACTCAAGTCGACCCATGCGTAGGTGCATCTCCACTTTTTCAAACACTTTTACAGGGCGTCCAGTAGCTGTTTGCAAGCTGCAAGAGCACCAGATTGGCTTGAGATCTTTTACCACGTTGGGCCGCACAATGGAAACTGTTGCGCCTGTGTCAACTGTAATCGATGTTCGCCTTTCTTGAACGAGTCCGATAACCACGAAGCCCCCGCTGTTTTTCTGAAGTGTAGAAATTGCGTATTGTCTAGGGGCTTCGTTCCTCCAGTTAGTCAGCACACGGCTCATTGTACCGACTACTGCTCGTTTCCCTGCTGCTGAATTCCAACCCGACAATCTTGTTGTAGATGTCCAGGTTTCCCACATCTATAACACTTCGGCCTTCCATCCTTTCTTATTTTATTCTGTGGCGCCGACCATCGAGTCTCTATTCCTTGTTGTTCTTCTTCTTTCTCATCATCTGTGCCGTCGCGATCTTTTAGCGCGCACTTTATAACTTGCCTAACCAGACGCTGATTTGGTGGCCTCAAATTGCAAAGCATGTACCAGGGCGTCCGCACTGTTCTGGTGTCATGCCATTCGTAACACTTGCTGTAGTTTGTTATCTCGGACACCGGCAGTAAATGTCTGCATCGCAAAACTCGGTCGAAAATTTCTGGCGCTTCAGGACAGGCCAGTCTAATTAGTCTGTCAATACTTGCTTCAAACTCTTGAAGGCTCTCTCCGGAATGTTGTCGCCTTGCTCTCAACTGGGTACAGTACACATCTCGCAAATGTTTATCACCATTACCGTAATTCCAGAGCTTTTATCAATTCGACATAGGTGTTCTGGCTGTCAGGTGGCACTTTCTCAGACGTTATAAATTTTGGCGTCCGAACTGACTTTAAATAATGTTGTCTGTGTATTCATTCACAAGTTACTTTGTTTCTGCTCTATTTGTAGAAAATGCAAGTAATATTATTCTGAACGGATGTACAGCGATTGTAAGTTGAAGGTATATCTCACCGAGAATAATTAATTTACTATGTCTTTTGGTTGATAAAGTTTGTCAGATGTTCAAAAGTTTTGGTAAAGGCTTGATTTTTAAAATTTAAATTGTACATATAGAGGAACATTATAACGATGCCCAAGAGCCGTTCCTTAATTTATACAAACAGTTAGTATTCATGATGACGAGGTTTACGTTGCAGACACTCAACTTTAACTTAAAAAACATTTGACCAATTTTGTAAAATAGAAATAGAATGATCTAAAAGAAAGGCCTGAATTTAAAATTACAAAACTTAATTCATTCTTCTAACAATAAACTTTATGTCTGCAGAAACTGCGGCATTGTTATAATGTCCTAAGACAGTCCAACATAAACTTTGATATTATTTTGCAGAAATAAAATGCTTAATTCTTTTTCCATAGTTATTTATGGTTTTCATTTTAACAAGGGATACACAATTAATCCAGTATTGAGATTTTTCGAATACCAATAAGTGTATTTGTAACATTAATAATTGGTTTTGTGACATTGGTACAAATAATGTTAAGGATAAAACATAGAATTCTACTTAAAAGGTGTTTAACGTCCAATTAACCTGGACTTCAAGACTACTGTTTCAAGATGTTTTAATTAATTTTTGGAGTTTGGTAAAGTAAATTACTGTCAACATATTTCAGCAATAAATGATTTTATTCTCTTCTTTTAAATGAAACCATATTTTCTCTGGGATATATTATTACGGCGGTTGCACTGATCGTCGTGTCTAGCAGTATCTTAAAGAATGTGTTGATTATGGCGAATTTATAAGTAGTATAAAAATAGAAATGGGAGAAACTTTCCAAATAGAAAAACTGTGTTTCGTATCAAAATCACATGCATCAAAACAAAATTAAGGTAGAAGAGCTTGGAATTAAAAAGAGATTAGTTGAGTGAAAAAACAAAGAAATCTGGAGAAAGTATCAAATAACTGATTGTAAATGAACTGACAAGACAGACTAATGATAAACTGTTAATAGATAGTGAGGCATTTTGAGAGTTAAAAGCTCTTACTCTAATATATAAAAAATTACATCCAGAATCAAACTAAAACCAAATTATGTCGCCTCAATTTATCAGTTAGTCACAAATGAGAAAGAGAGGTCCTCGCGTAAGTAATATGATCGTGCAGTCTGATGTGAGATAGAGCAGAGACAAATGTGCACACGCTTACACATCCTTAAACCTAAAGGCATCCTAACGATAGGAGTGAAATTTGTGACCTCCATAGGTGTGAAATTTCAGTTTCATCTTTCCTTACTTCTTTTGTAAACATGATTTTGCGTCTAGAGAATAACCATAAACGTTTCATTATTCATAACATTTTACTTTATCAATAATGTAAAAGTAAACTTCAATATCATATTATTATATTTTTTACTTAACTCTCCCCCTTCAACTCTAGCATCTTGTCACAGGTGACCATGTTGGAGCTATAATTCTTGGGCGGTTGCACTTGGGTCCTAATACGACTTTTAGTAAATATATTGTTACCATAATTATCTAATAATCGTGTTCGTAGATATCGTTATTCATGAAGTAAGTGACACAGTTTGTTTATATAGAGCGTATGACGTAATATATTATAATTATTTAATATATGTATCATTTCATTAGAGACAAGTTATTAAAAATTGCGTTACAATTTATTTGATGTTTAATGACAACTTTCATAACAGTTAAAGATAAATTAAGTTTTAATATCTCGACTTAAGCGATATTTACTTCATTCGACTGGGAAGAGAAAATCTTTTTGTTTTCTGCAACACTAGAGGAAATATATGACGCTCACCAGAATTAAGGTCGTCTGGTCACGAAAACACTTTCGCTTTAAAAGAGCAGGAATTGTTAAAGCGAGTAAGTCAGAAGTACAAGGAAATAGCTACTGAAACAAAGGGAGCGTCGAAATTACTAAAAACACGGTTGTAGATTAGTTCCACTCGATAAACCGTACTTTCTGTTTTGCGCCTGAATATCTGTTTGTTTTGTCTCTTAAAAACATAGTAAAAAAAAGGAACGTGCAATGTATAGACATCAAAAATGACAGATAAAGTACTAACACTTCTTTTTTTTACAACGTCTGAATATTCCACTCATTTTACTTGCATAATTTTTTACTGCTGGGGTCTCGTGAGCCACATGTTCATGAAGTTATCCTCAAATAGTAGGACCGTTTTTCAGCACTTTCTAACAGTGTCATTACTTTGCCTTTTCGACAAAATTATCAAATATTTAACATCATTTTGTGTTACTCAATTTGCTCTTTGTATGTAATGATTATGTTTTCTTCCTATTGAATTTGTTTTTTGTCTCCCAAAATGGCGTTACCAGTTGATAAGAAATACATCGTCATGTTGTAACAGAACGCACCGATGCAGTACTATAAATTAATATTGGTAATATACAGTTGCAAAATATTTTTTAATGTGTAATATTCCTTTTTTGGCTATCTGAAATAATTTACGTTTTCTAAATTCACTCTTTCTGAACATCAATTTAATAACTGGAAGGATTCGATCTTTCGTATCAGTTAAAATTTTATTACCTCCATACACATGGGAGTCGACCCTCTTGATCTGATAGTTATTTATTTTATTATTAAACCTAAAGATTATATCTCATAAAGGCTTTGCTAACTGTAATAGCCAGAATTATACCTTTTACCGTAAATGACCTACCTATTGGGATCATAAGCAAAAATAAATATGTCACAACCTAGGATCAGTGTCTTAAAGTGTCTCGTTTTGTTAATATCAAAACTTTATACTCGTTTTGTTAATATCTCTATTATTATATCAGGTAGGAAAGTTTTTGATCTTTAAAGTTTCAAAATTGCACAACCTTAAGGGAATTATTAACACATGACATTATAACAAAAAATACAATTTTATAGCTGTAGACTGATAATCATCAACGTCCGGGAACCGGTGCGGTGCAAGACATAAAAATAGAGGATGCAAAGTCAGGTATAAACAGCAAATAAATACAGGTTTTAAATTTTATGTGTACAGATACGATTCTTTAAGAATATGTGTTTGTACATGTGACCTTTTTTATTACGTGGTAAATAATTATGTTATAACATATAAAATAAGTTAAATGTTGTACAACTTTATCTATTTTTGTTTACAAAAATATTGTGTATGTGAATATCTGAACTGCATTTGTGTTTAAAGCGTATTATTCGGCGAGGATGACAAAGGAGAGTAAAACTAAAATGACAATTAAAGTTGAAACTACTTATTTTATTTATAGAATTATAAGTGTTTTCGCAGATAATGTGTACAACCTGGTAACTCACTTTGATTACTGGTGCATATGACACTATTCTTATAAAAACGCATAGGGTAATGAGGGGCAAGAGTCCGCACTTAAAATACAATCACAAATTCTCAGCTACTGAACCAAAATAAAGTTTATTGAAAATTACTGGCTTATTTGTTACACTATATACTAACAAATGTAATGAGTACACAACAATTTTAACTACAGTATTTGGTAAAAAAAATTTAAAAAACCAAAGCATGTAAAATAGGAAAGTTGTCCCAACCTTGGGGTAAGAGTCCTACTGACACTTATCACACACGAAATGGCCCAATCCACTGTAATTCGTGAACGGCTCTTCCCACCACGTACTACACTAACGACCATGATCCAGTCGACTCAGGGGGGGGGATTCGTAAAGGTGCCCACAACCTCCTCAATAACAATCAACTTTCCCGGAACACGATATTCCTCTTCTTTCTTTGAAATTTAGACTTTGAAATCAGCGGGACTCCCCAGCACACACTTCTGGAACGCTTAACAACAATTGTAGGCCTAATGCAAGTTTTATTTAATTGTAATGTGAAGTTTGTTTATGTGGGGTGAGATTCCGCACAGGAGACCAAGAGGACTCTTGCCCCTGGAAACTTGCCCCACTGTGTTCTATACTTTTTGCTGACTTATTATGATTCAATAAAATAAGATTGACCACTAACTTTAAGTTGATATGTAACCTCAGACTTACCTTTTCATAATGTACTGTCGAAAACAAATAATAAGAAAGTATATATTTGTATAAATACTCTTAAATTACACTGTAAAATAACTTCAACTTCCACAAAATTAAACAACGTTACTGTTCACTCACCGTAATGGCGCTAGACTCCTTATTCGCTGTGTCCAGCCAGCAGAATGCATTTCTTCAACAGCCCAGACACCAACTCACAATATCTATTAAGAAAACTAGTAACTACGACGTATTAGGAATCTTGCCCCTTGCGGACTCTTGCCCCACTCTACTATATATAACAAAAAACGTTGTAGAAAAACATTGGTTTTGGACGATTGAAAAAGCATTGCTTACCATTTTGCGTACCTAATTTCGCTTTAAATAATTTAAGGTATACGACGTTTACGTTATTAATATTGTTAATTATCAAAATGTAAGAATTATTATAAAATTGGGTTTTGTTATGATTTTGGAATAACAAAGTTTCCATTTTAATACATATGGAAAATGGCTTCACAGGCATCCATTTTCCATTCTTTTTCATAAGTTGTAACAGTTTTTTTGAAATATTCATGATTTTACACGAAAACTCGGCAATTATTTTGTAAACAATAAGAGTTTTCAGTGTCATTATTATGATGAAAACTTTCACATTTACATCTATGTATACACTTATATTTACGTTTGTACATTTAGATAATTAATGTAACTCATTTTGTAATTAATTTAAATTTTTACAAACCTTTCCATTTAGCTATAGTCTAGTATAAGCTCCTGCAGGGCGATACGTAGGAACGTGTACGATATATAGGAACAATATACTTAAGAATATTTCTGTGCATCTAACAAAACGTACTTTGCACATATTAACTTTAAACGCACATTCGCTAGCAACTATATTGGTGTGAGAGAACTGATAAATTGCATATTTAATCTATCATACGTTTCTTGCGCCAAAAATTTGACGATGTTTATATCGGACAGCGTGCTTGTACACTAAATATAACATTTACAATACGTTTTCAACAAATACATCAAGTACTAGTTTTACTTAACACTTTTGAACGTCTAACCACTTTTGCATTTAAAAGGAAACTTATTACAAAACAAAGGTACAGGAAAATTATTGACTTTTTTAATTTCTAAGACTTATAACAATTGTCAAACTTAATAATAATTTACAAACAGAATTTCATTTCTTACAATTATTAAAGTAGTAATTTCTTGTAAAATATGTCATATAGCAGTTACACAGCTTTCCCTAAACTGTAGCCTGTATAACAGTGACAATACTCCATAAGTGTTAACGTTCTTTTGCCTCCGTCCTTACGCATCGGTACTATTAATATCAAGTCAAATCGTCTGGTATAATAATATACAACGATGAGCATTGTTTCCAGAGACGTTGCAAATTTCAAATGCAGTATATATAAACCGTAATTGGTTATTAATTTTCTAACTCTTAAATATTTTTCCTTGGATGTTAAACATTTTTAAGAGTTTTAACATTTTATAGTATTAGTCAAGTTGAAATTTAAAGTAACTTCTTTTTGTCTAATTAACTTTATTCAAATTTTACTAAAATAAATATATCCTTGTTTCCATAATCTATTATATTTTTACCATCATCGCTGTTCTTTATTGTTCCATACTATTAATAATTTCAGCTGTTATTATATCCCAAACTAGTTATTTCTTCTCTCTTTGATCGTTTAGTTGGATGATTTAATAAAGTACGTCAATTGTTTGAATAGGCATCCACACCTATTTTTCTTCACAACTTTCCCCTTTTGTGTCGTCAAGGTTTCTCCACACACAGTACACTTTGGACGTATTCCGTCTGTGGAACATATAGAATAAATTTTATAAATTCACTATAACCAAACAATTTCCTCTAAAATGTATTGCCTTTAATTAATTTATTTTCTGTTACTCTTAGATAAAACAAATACTTTATATTCATTGTTTTTGCTCTTTCTAGAGATCGGGAGGTTACGTTTATTGGCTTCTGCTTTTCTCATTCCTTCACTAGCCAAGCTGGACAAAAACTGATGAAATAAGTACAATTCTACTGAAGCGACAGAACTTAGTGATGGTCTTTCTTGTTTTCTTCAAGGACCTATAAATTAAAAATATTTGTAAGTTGCTGGTTCCGTCGTTATTTATCCATTAGGAAATACGTAAATATTCTTTGCAATATATTTACTCAATATCAGCTTTGCTTTTAAATCTGAATTGTGTTTTTGGTGGTATATTAAATGTTTTGGACAGAGCTGACAATCTGCTTGTAATTAAAAGGCTAAGTACTACATCTCTAATTGTACTGTAGTTGGATAAATACACTGTGAGTGTGTACCTGCTTTTGTGCGCTTTTCTGCAGTGCTTTAAATTCAAACATAGCACAGTACTACATCTCTCATTGTACTGTACTTTGATAATTGTATTGTTAGTGTGTGTTTACTTCAGTGCGCTTTTGTAGTGTGTTTTAATTCCAAACGTTCATTCGTGTATTTTAATTCCTGCATACTCATTGCATATCACGTTCCCTTGTCATGTTCTACAGCAGCCTCATTTAACGGCAATGGTGCACTAATTTGTTGTTCGAAGCCGCTAACGGTTCCAAATTACACCGATCATTGTTTCAGGAAATGTTTAAACTCAAGTAAAGAATACATAAACCGCAATTTGTTTTTAGTGTTCTAAATTAATTTTTACAATATTATTTCTTGGCTGTCTAAATTAAAAACTTTTGTCTAATTTTATTTATTAAACCTCCAATTTTATACATACATAGCAATGAATAAGTGCTGCATAGAATAAGGAGTCTATATTGACATTATTGCAATGAAGCGGATTTATTAATGATGCTATTAATTGTTCAGATAACCTAATGTGACTCTCAACAGTTTTTTGGAAATGACTGTTTGTCTCTGTTAACCTTCGTAACACGAACTAAAATTTAATGTTTGTACAATTAAATTAATTGCTATTTAAAAGTTTCTTTTTGTGTTTTCTAAACTATAAAGTTTTACTGATGTAACATGTTTGAATAACTCTGGACTGAATAACTTTCTTCTTGGTGGAAGTAAAAAAATACGCATAGGTATGTAGAGGATCCAAGTGTCGTTCGTTTATTATGAGCTTGATTCTTGATCAAACGATCTTACTAACTGTTGTGATGTGTTGAGTGACGATCGAGGATTCTCCATCTTCATGAATTGAAACATATTTTCCTCTTTCGTCAGCGTCTATGTCATTTGGTAAAAGTGCAGCATACGAGCGGACATAAAATCAACTTCACTCAAGATCTGTCTGTTGACATGACAAATCCTGTGACTCTAAAACCACTGACTGTAATTTCACCAGTCTGTACTATCAGATAGGCTCGTCTTAGCAGTTAGACTATACTGGATATAAACCCGACTGTTATGCGTCGACCACACTGACATCTCATCAATGGCTCTGTGAGAGTAAGGCATGCAGTAGTAACTGTTCTACATAAAACGTTTATCTAAGTGTTAGAGCTTGTGTGTGATATAAGGTGGTAAGCAAATTATCTTAACGGGGTTAGCTCTTGCCATGCTTATGATATCAACACTTCGTCTGTGGCTAGTATGCCCCGTCTAATATCAACAAAATTGGCGAATCTTGTGTAGATTTAGTAGTCTTAATAAAATGTTCAAACCACTGACTGAACAAATTTGTTTGCACCCAGCCTGTTGGATGATACACACCATTTGAACCCGGAAGTGCTAAGTAAATCGCTCATATTTTTTCTGGGAAAATACTAACGGAGCTAAGTAAATTGTTGGAAGCCGCCGTCATCTGTCTCTGAAATCCACAGCTTTAATGACAGTAACTAAGACAATAAGTGAGTCTAAACAGTCAATTATAGACAGACAATTATATTCTAAACAGACTGCTAAGCATGTTAATAGACGCCATATATAGAACTGTAATCTTTTAATTATAGCAGTATATTAAATTAATTAAACAGTTACGTTTGGTCTTACGTATTTATATTTTGGTTAAATATATACAGTATATAAATAATTAATTAATTACAGGCTTACAGTACGGTATCTACCATAACAAAATGGTATCTACCCAATCGCCTTATTATACGTACAAGATTACGCTGACAGTGAAATTTGTTTTGATTAAAAATATCTATTAATCGTACTAAGAATTATTTGTGGTCTGTTAATTGCAAACAATAACATACTTTGATGCTCTGTCACTGCAGCAAATTCTTCCCTGGGTCTGGCACCCAAGACTTACCCTGATCACCAAGTTTCGTTCCAAAATATGAAACGTACACATTTTTAACAAATTCTGTAATATTTCTTTGATGTTTTTTAATTACAAACTTTTCACAAATATAACAAAAACAGTCAGAACAGTTTTTACAACCACGACTAGCCATACTTAATTACATACGCAAACAAATTGAAAAGTGAGGTTAGAGTAAGAGCAACAAAACAAACAGCTCACTCAGTAAAGAAGAACAACAAAGCAAGAGCAATAGGAAGTTTTCAATGTTCCATTTGCTGCCAATGCCAGGTATATTTCGCTTACTTTAACTTTTTCCTTACTTATATAAAATTCGAGTATATTTTATACGAATGTTGATTTTTTCAAACATTGACTATTCGTTTGTGACAAAATGGTGGGTGATACCACTTTTTGTTGTCATTTTCTGTTTCGGCGAGCTGAAAAACTTAAGAATGAGGCAAAATCATTTAAAAAGTTTTTTCATCGTTGGCCTGTGATTTTTGAAGGCGGAACAAGCAGCATCCTGCCTATGCCGTGAAGATGGTGATGATGGTGATATTAACAATGTGATCCTGCCATACAAACCACACACTAAACATTATTTTGTCCCCTTATTTTGTGAGTTACAAGTTTTTGCATGACATCGACAAATTATAATCTGTGTCAGAACAGATTAGAGTCTAATATAAATTTTGCCTTCTGGATTTTTTCTCAGCGCAACTAATAAACAAGAAAGACGCCCGTATTTAATAAATACAAAACATCGGCGTCACACCATGCTACGCTGGGTATTTTGTTGCACCTTTGGACCAGTATTAGTCGTTTGTTAATTTTATATTTCTGTGTCTACAATATCATACCAAAAATCACCAATTGCAAGTTAACATGATAGCAACTTTATTCCTGAAAATTCAGACACCCACGTATTAATCTTAGACATGTTTCAAAAATATATTTTAATCACTGTCAGTTAATTTGCAATAATAAACTAAAAGTATAGTATATCGTGTATGGGAGAGTACGTTACTTTAATCTAGACTGTTTCAAGTTGTGAACTTTGTAAAGTTTTTTGCGATTCCGCTTAATAGAACTGATATTCAGATAGTAATATTTTGTACCAGACAGACTGTAAAAATAAAACATGTGTCTTGAGGTTAACAGAAATACCACCAAGAAGATTAAAATTCTTATAAATTCTATTTCCAACAACTTCCTAATTTACAGCCCTGTAGTAACTTCGTAGTTGATTATGTGTGTGAGTCAAAAATTAAAAGCAACTTTGTCACAAAAAATTATACTTTATAACAGTAATGTCTTTTGCAAATAAGGAAATTATGTGTGTTATAGAAGTGTGGTCTGTTCATAGTTACATGCCTTAGGCGAGAAACAGACCAGGTACGATGCAATGCGATGCGTATGAGGATCCCCTCACCTAGTACGTTGCGATGACTAACGCGCGTCGGCATGCGATGCGATGACGGACGAATAGCTCGAGTCTCAGTTGGTGTCCGATCGTTCAAGAATCATTATGGATTTAAACGAAGAAACATTAATAATTGAGGTAAATTTATCGGATTACACTTTTTCTTTCAAATATTATTGCCTTATTTATTTAACAATTATTTACGAACTACCGGTACATTATTAATTAACTCTATGATTTTTGATAAAAATAAAATATGATAGGCCTACATATTTTGATAAATACTGCACAACATGCTATATTCATTTAAATACTATACCGTACATATTATTTTGATAAATGTTAGATAACTGTGTGAAGTGTTTAAATTTCGTTTGTTAGGTTCAATAAAGACCTATACTTTAGACAAAGCATTAAATGTTAATGAAAAGAATAATGAAAGTGAAGATTCATGGAAAGATGTTGCCGTTGCCACGGAATTTGGGCTACACCTCACGCCTTCGATTTATAGGATGAACCCAGCATCTATTTCTTAGCTTTTCCACTTTTTTTAAGTAAATAGACAGCTAATCCCTTTTTCTGACTCCTAGATAACATCACTTTTAGGAAAAAGAAACTGTACTAATCAAACGTGACGGAGCCCCACTCAATCGTATTCTGTGTGCGGCCCCTTCCGTTGCGATGACGTAGGTCAGGGGATCGCGCGCGATCGCATACTGCAGCGGTTCTCAACCTTTTTAGTTGTGCGGACAACCTATTTTGTAAAAAAACTTTGAGGCCCACTAACTAAGTATACAAGTAAAAAATATAAACACACACACACACAAATAGACACCTATGTACGTATGACGTATGTATATATATCTATAATGTGCACATATGTCAGTAATTAGTAAAACATACTGCACAAGAAGGATTAAAAAATAATTTTTTATAAAGAAAAGAACTTTATTGTATTCACTTAGCTGTCACAACTATAAGAAAACTCAAAAACAAGTGGTCAAAGTTAAAAAAAAACTCAATGGGATTTTTGACATAGTTTGTCCCCCACAAGAGAGTCAATATCTGGATTAAAACTGGATAGTTTTAGCCTCAAATCACTATCAACATTCAGTTTATTCCTGTATTTATTTTTAAAAAAAAGTAAAGTTGAAAAGGCTTGTTCACATAGATAGGTTGTCGAAAAGCCCATCAAGTGTCTCAGTGCAATTTTGGCAATTGCTGGATACTCTTGCCAAACATTTATCCAGAACGAGACCAATGGTGTTGTTTTAAAAAACGATTTTAGAGTCTGGTCACATGATAGTTCAATTAACGAGTCTTCTTCACTTGATGATATTTTCAATTTTTTTAAGCAATCTTCTTCAAAGGGATTTCTGATCCATTGGATTTCACCTTCAATTTTAGGGAAGTAGTTCCTAAAAGAATTACGAAAAGGCTTAGTTACTGCTCTAGTAAGTCTAGTTAGTAGATTTCTTATTCATATGAATGAAGAATAAAATGTATAATCACAGTATAAGACAAGTAACTAAAATAAATTATTATTAGTTTTAAAAATCGTACTGTTTGAAAAATTTACTGTTTTAAAAAAAGTTACTGTTTTAAGAAAATTAATGTTTTTAATTAGGCCTATTAAAAAAATATTAGTATAAAATTTAGAAAAATATATAATTTTAAATTACCTAAGGTTGGAGGCCAAAGATTTGAGGTGATCTTTTATGGTTGTAGCTGTTGTTTTATCAATTTTTCGTGGTTTCCAGAAAATCATGTAGGACCGGAAATACGTCGAAGGAATCTTGTTCCACTTTTTGAGCCCATCGTTGAAGTTTGATTATCATTGCTTCTACTTTGTCTTGCACGAAAAACTTATGAACGTCCTTGCCCTGGAGAGTTAAGTTAAGAACGTTGAGGGCACCGAAAATATCCGCCAAATATGCCAACCGTTTCAACCAGTTTTCATCGGTCACACAGTCTAAGTAGGAACTTGCAAGTTTTCCATCATAATCGCCCTCCATAAGGAAAACCCTGAGTTCGTCGCGGAGTTCGAACAATCTTGACAACACTTTACCTTTCGACAGCCACCGAACTTCGCAGTGAAGTAGAAGCTGTGTGTGTTCACTGCCCATTTCATCACACAAAACACCAAACAGTCAGGAGTTTTCAGGCCTTTTTTTAATAAAGTTGACTATGTTTACTGCATCGTTAAGAGTTTTTTGAGACACTCGTCCAAACCTTTAACTGCAAGAGCCTCTCTATGTATGGTACAATGTGTCCATTGAACCAAGGGAGCAACTAACCTAACTTTGGCGACTAAACCAGTATGAATTCCAGACATAGCACGTGCCCCATCAGTTGTCAAACCTACACACTTTGACCAATCTACTTCATTTTCTTTTATAAAATTGTCAACAGATTTGAAAATCTCTTCGCCAGTTGTTTTTGTTGGCAAAGACTGGCAAAACAACATTTCTTCTTCAATATTGCCATTCAACTCAAAACGACCAAAAGCTAATTAATTAGCCTGGCCAGCAACGTCTGTACTCTCATCAAGTTGCAGCGAAAAATATTCACTTTGTTTCAAAACAGTCATGACAGCTTCTTTCACATTTTCCGACATTTCATCAATTCTTCTTTTCACAGTTGTATTTGATAACGGAATTTCATTAATTTTGTTGTTGTACATGTTTCATCAAACAAAGCATTACTTAGGGCTATTACTTTTGCTGCGGGTATAATAAGTTCTTCTCCCATGGTGTGAGCTGACCCCTTCTTTGCGATTAACAAAGATAGCTCATAAGAAACTCTGGTACTTAGTTTGTTCTGTTTTGAAGATTTTTCCATGGTGGATTTAGTCATAGAAAAATTTCTTTTCTTGATTTGAAAGAAATCGAGAGACTTTCCTAAACATTCAGGATGTTTAGTTGATAGATGCCTTTCAAGCTTTGATAGTTTCATACATTCGTTGGATAGCGTTTCGAAACAAATCACACACTGAGGCATAAGCTCTTCCTCAGCACCAGAAAACACAAACCTGCATTTTAAAAAGTCAGGGTTATATTTACGAAAATATGTTTTAGTTTTCTTTGCTATTTTGCTGCAACTTGGACTCGACATCGACTTACTAACAATCTCACTACTTGTAGAAGCAGATGTGGAAGTTCCTTCATCACTTGACAGCTTCGTCTTACGACAAGATTCCGTCCGAAACCAAGCATCCATATTGACGTAAAGTTACAGTAACTCACAGCAGACACAACGCTACGACACATCAACACATAACCACTGACTAACGGGTCAAACAAGTGCGGAACATGGGCATGGTAGCGAGCGGGGGAAAGAGAGTAGGAGGGAGGAGCGCGTTGACCTTGACCAGCAAGCACAGAATTTCGGCACAGAAACTCGGCCGGCAGGCGATGAGTCACCGTACTCGCGCGCGCGCTCAATTAGATGTGTAGGGCTGATTTGGCTTAATAATATTTATCTTGGCTTCGACTCTCGACCAGCGTCCAAGGCCCAGTACCACGCTGCCCGCGGCCCATGGGTTGGGAACCACTGGCATACTGTACTTCCATCCGTTACCGCGACGCATGGCATCGTACTCGGTCTACTTCTCGCCTTTAGTCTTATGGTATGGAAATGTTCGCACACCTACACTTGTGTTCGCAGACTAAATGCCATTCAGCTCGTTTACTTTCATCACTGTGCATGTCAGTGTTGTTAAATGTTCGAGTGCTTTGCGTTTAGATGCTATTACTATTCCACAGTCAAAATGTGGCTGTAATGTCCTTGTTTAACTACAAATGTGTAAAAATGAAGAAAGGTTCAGGGAATAACTAAAACGCGTTACTGGTAAAATTCCCAGCCTAATTAATTATTCCGTTACGTTAGCTTCAGAGACCTTTAATTCTCGTGTTTGTTTAGTCAGTTGTGTACAGGGCGTGTGAAACAAAAGCCTCAGTAATCCATGTCAACACCGAACACAACTGGGCATGTGTGTGTGTGTGTGTGCGTGCCCTCTAGCTGGTAACGTAAATTAGTAAAAATGCGGATATTGAATTTTTATTACATTTTATAATTTCCACTGAACTTTGTAAATTTTGTATTTTATAAGTGACCAGTTAAATTTTATATAACATGTTTTTGGATATTGTTGAATTCCATTTCGTTATTTCCAAGGCCCTGAACATTCCATACAGCAATATTTAATGTATCCATTGTACCATTATCATTGTTTTGTTCTTTGCGTAACCAATAGCCGTAGATTGCAGGCTGCTTGTGAAGCATATGAGTATATAATTTTTCTGTGGGTAGGCTACCAGCTTTTCACACAACCCCAACCCATAACCTGTGGAACCAGGGTTTGATTTCGGAGGTTCCTTCTACAGTCGCTCTCTATACAACGCAAAGCTTAGCTTGCCCGTGGTTTTATATCGGAGTGTTCATTTTCTAGCCTTAGGCGATTTAACACTTAATTGCAAAGCACCCTGGCAATGGCTTTATATTGGCCATAGACCTGGGCTGCCATTTCCGCAGGATACGTTGTTCCGAAGCTTCTCATCATCACCATCACCTCTGTTATGGTCTTCACCCGTGACCTCGGGCAAGGCAACAACGTTGTACCCCTGTGTTCCGGGTCCTCAGGAAAATTGATTATCAGGTTATAATTCAAAACTGTAATGATGAATTTCATCTGGCTGTCCACAGTTTAAATAAGAGTGTGACACTTAATTTAAAAAATCAGTTAAAAAATTTAGACTATGCTATTCAAGAGAAAATTATCCAGTATGGACAACAATCATAATTGTTGATAAAACGCTTAAACATGTAGCACATTTTCATTATTTGTGGTGTGATATAACAAATGTGGAGGACGAAGATACTTTAAACAAGACTGTAAAATATGAAAAGTTATTTGGCAATGTACGACGAAATTTAAAGGGAAAATCGATGAGGGATTCTCAAATAAACTTTTACAATATGATGGCAGTCCCCTCTTTGTTGTATGGCTCAGATCATGGGCCCTTAGAATAGAGACTTAAAATTGATGGAAACTTCAGAAACGAGATTTCCTTGATCAGTGAAAAATTGTACAAGAATCGGGAATATAAAAAGTAATGATATATAAAAGAAATTGAGTGTACAACCAACAACAGAAAAAACATCATGGTATAAGACAAAATGAAGGTCCTATCCATATGTTATGCATATGTTCCTGGAAAGAATATCCAGGCAAGGTATGAGATATATACACGTGCGAAAACAAAGAGTTGGGAGACCGAGGATAAGACAATGCAGTCGAAACAGGTGAATTGGTTAATCCTGGCAAGCAAGAAGAAGAGAACAAGATGTTTAAGGATTTTATTTTTTTAACCTACTGCTTAAGCAGAAGAAGGTCAACAAGAGAAAACAAGTTGTATTACTAATTCACTCCTAATTACCACCAACTAATTTAAACATAAAACAACATTACACTAATTATTTACAATGCTTCCACTAAATAAAACATACAAAGATACTTCTATGTTTTGGCATAACAAAGGTACTATAAAGTTACCAAATGGGTAAACATAAGAAAGAATAAACAACAATATAACGCACCCAGACAACTTTGTCTTCAGTAAGATAATTGCGTTTAAAAATTCCGATACTGGCTCTGTGTGTGTGTGTGCGCGCGCGCGCGCGCGCAGTTGCAATAACACGTACTTTGCTTGATTGCCTCTGTCATTTGTTCTATTAATTCCGTGGAAAACAGCAAGTTTCTGTAAACGCTTCGTCGTAGGGACATTTGATGTAGAAACGTTTGTAAGTATATAGGAGTTCATACCAATCAAGAAGATAAACTCTCTGTGCACTGTTATATCAACACATTTAAATGTCGTTTATATTATAAAAATAACTTGTTTTTTAAGAAACATCGGAATCAGCATGAAAATTTATCGGCGAGAAGGCTTTAAATAATTACTATATTGGAAGTAGATTGCTATTGTAATACAATATTTAATTTACATTAAAAATAGCTTAATTTAATGAAATACAGCAAATTAGTTCAAGAAAATCTAATTTAAAAGTTTAGTAACTTAAATTGATTTTAAAATTTAAATTAATTGATTTTATAATACTAAAGATAGTTAAAAATAGTTTTCCTTCCGAACTAATTATTGTATTAAAGTTGCTTGTATAATTAAAAATCTACGTTTTATATCATACTGTCGATAGAATGCTACTTAACGGCATGCGAAAGGAAATTATACTTCACGAGACACCATAAAGGAGATGAGATTAAGCACACAGACGCTAAATAAGATCAATGCAATCAGAATCATGTTCCGGTAACCTCGTGCACAGAGCTCTGCTGACGTTCTTCAAGTGACAAACGACCTGTCTCGTATGTCTGACCCATAATGTAGTATCCGTGTCTCCAGAGAAATTTAATGTGTTTTGATGCATGTACACTGTTGACGTAGCTCAGTTTTGTTCTCTTCTGTGTTAGTTCAGAATATTTTAGATCATGGAATTTCAATTATCTGCTTGAGTTTTCTTCTTAATAAAAACAAGTAGTGCGCATTAGTTAATTTAGTAAACACGTACAGTTACATTATTATTTTTTTCAATAAAATAAAAACGTCATATAACACGGAACCATTAAATAGAAAATAGTTGAATAATTCAAAACATACTGGCTGTATATGTTTATATCTGATGACACGTATGTTAATACAGTCAAACATTATTGAAAACAAAATACGAAGTATATTCGACGTTATTGAAAGACGTGTAAAATTTACAAGTAAATAAAGAATTTGTCTCAAACGACTGATAAACAGTAACTGAAAATTCGATACACAATATAATAATAGCTTTCTACTATGACGACACGAGCAGTGGGTCTACAATAAACGACTGCGATATTTTTCATTGCCAAATGTAATTACAGTAGTTTTAGATATATTGAGAATAGCGTAAGTACTTTTCAAAAGTATGAAAATCAGTTTCGTCAAGGTGTGAACATCAATTTCGAGTGGTTGTTTTCTTAACTGAAAACGGCATGGACGTACCTTTCACACACACCTTCATTTCTATCAGCATATACAATAACAAACTTAAGAGTTTTTTGAATACACTGATTAAAAAAAAAAACATTTTAGGTTAGGTCCGAAGTCCGTTCGGCAAAACATCTTTTCCACAATTAATTTTGTTCCGTGTCTATTCATAAGATACATTGTGTTATACACTTATCAATTCTTTGTCAGTGTAAGTAATTTGTTGATTATTAGTACGTACATTTTTGACGTTTCTTAGGTAATTATGAGACTACATGATGGGTACAATTATGAGTAATTATGAGACCACAATCTCTTTAAATTCAGAACATGTCTGATTTGCAGTTGGTATTCCATTTTATCGATAGTAATTCTCTGGATGGTCTGAATCATGGCATTAACTTGTTCAATAATGGCGTCAGTAGTAGAAGAGGTTGGTCGTCCTGATCTTGTATCCTCCTTGATGCTTGTCCGTCCCTTTTTGAAATTTTTGTTCCATTCTATACACTTGGCTGCAGTAAAATATTATCCCCCATATTGTTTTAAAAGTGTTCTGTGGATTTCGGGTCCTGATGCACCCTCAGACCACAAAAACCGGATCACTGCACGTTGTTCTTCGTTGGTGCAGAGCAAGGGGCAGCCATGTTTATTGTGCAACAATCCATTGCTAACTGACGCGTCGGATGGTCTAAAAGTCCACAAGTAGAGGCAACAGCACCATCTGTCGGCGTACAAGAGCACAAAGTGGTACTGCCAACCTGCAGATGATTATAACGAAATTGCGGATACTTATTGACTGACGTATGTATTTTTCTAGAGCGTGTGCTGGAAAATAAAATAAAAAGTCACTACTATAGGTGAATAATTTTCTATACTGTAAAAGTAACGCAAAGTCTGTTGCAACGATCGTTGACAAGCTCAGCAGTGTTTAATCAATCATCGACAAGTTTGTAATGCCAGGACTATATTTTATAACCCATGTGTGCTAAAATATATCGTTTCTTTACAATCAGATTGTCACTAGTTAACGTATGTTTTGCGAGTAGCAATTGTTACCGTAACGTGGTACGAGGCTGGAGCACACATGCACAATCACACGCAAAGGTCAGGAAGACCACCATAGACACAGGTACCACGGTAGAGTGATGTACTGCATCACTGACAATGAATTAAAGTATTAGAAAAAAAATACTAATAAAAGAGAGACAGTAATAAAATATCTGTAAAAAGCATAAAAGTGTAAATAGTTGTATAAATTGTAAACAGCAATATTGATATAACATTCACAAGTGTAAAGTAAGTAATTTGATATAAATATTTTAATTGACACGGTAATCATTTCCATTTTTGGTTTTTGAATTGTTGCTAAAAAATTAAGTCTGGAAACATTCATTACAATAATTTTAAAGTATCAAATTTTTCATTATATTGTTAATTGTTAGTAATTTTTTAATGTCTATAAGTCATCCAACTTAAATTAATTTTTTATGGTGCAGTATGTCAATACGAGTTTATACTAAATGTAAGGTAAGCCAATTTTATACAATGCAAATGTATAAAAAAAGGCATACATTTTTAAAATGTTCAGCTTTGTTTTTAAATAAAACGCAATTTCAGTATTTTAAAAATCATCTTAAAATCTATTTAGTATCTTTTAATCATCGAATCAGACACAACGCGCGAGCGCACATATGATTGAACTTACTTGTACAGAACGTTTACGACTTGACCTACTTCAACTAAAGAATTCATATATCTCATGTAGTATGCGCAGGTGTTTTGCACACATATGCAAACGCAAAATTACAAGCATGCATTTTCCGTGTAGATATTTGTTTCCCTACATACGTCTTGACTCAAATATCTTTAACTTTTTAATGACTTCTAATAACGTATTTTTACTTAATATGTTTCACAGACAAAGAATTCAGTATATATAGGCATGAAATGTAAGCACGAAGTAAAAGAAAATTTCGTGTACGATAGATTTGTAAAATAGATTAGCTAAAACGGACTTTTAGCGATTACAATTAACGCTGTAAACAAAAGAGTTTACGAAAAATGTGACAGAGAAAATTTCACTATATGTGCAAGAAACAACAAAGTAACTTATAAATTTCCCAGAAAACGGTACTTGTTTTATGGTAATGTGAGGGAACTTTGTGAGAACACATGTACGAGAATTTCTCTTATGAATGTTTAGCTGGCATACCAAAACAGTAGCGCTGAGAGCGCACATTTAAATATCACAATTAGAAATCGTGGAAATCACTGAACTCTACATTTTCTCTATAACGAGGAAATTTGGGAAAACCTTTCTTGTACCGGTCCAAAAATCCAAAAAGCAAAGAAATTTAAACTCTATTACACCGCATTATATAAATCCTAAATGGTTCTTAAGCGACCTCTTTAAATTAGCTAAATATTTATATTTTACTTTATTTTACAGATCCGGAACCCCTTATTGTTATTCCTGGTACCTAACAGACTGCTAGTACATATTAGTATTCTTCATTTTTATTACTAAATCAATCGTGTGGGGAGAGGATCCAACACTGAAGGCTCCTGGCGGCAAGTAGTCTCCAAGTAGTAGCCTGGTTTTCAACAGGAAGTATCTCCAATTAATGATAAATTATGATATTACCTTATTGACATGTGCATTGATATGTTGTTATTCAGCTATGCAACTGCACCACAGCTGCGTTATTAAAAATAATACTATATCGTAAAACATTTTTGTACACATTTCAGTGGTCTTAAAAAAATATCAATAAATATTTTCATAAAAGTCGTGAAAAGAAATTAATAATTTTATTGTTGAAATAGGTCATGTTGTATTTTCTGTTTTAAAGTTTTTATTAGACTTCAGTTTAGTAATCCTATAAGCCACTGTCAAAAGTCATAATCAGAAACAAAATTAACAATTTTGTACACTACTATAGAAAAATTATTCCGATTAGCGCTTTCAAGCTTTACAGCTCATCGTCAGATCGGAAATAAAATTTCATTTTACTGGTGTGCAAGAGTGTTAATTTTGTTTACTGTCTTACACCTAAATAAATTTAGAATGTCGTAAAAAGCACGGTTCTGCCCAAAATGTTTTCTGAAAATTATAGTTTCAAAACAATTTTTACTTATAAAGTCTGCTGCCTGTATTTTTTAAAAAGAAAATGAGAAATGTTACGTTTCCATAAGTTTAAAAAAATTAATCATATTCCAAAGTTGTGAATTTTTCAGCAGGACACTACTCGATTATTATTTACAAATGTTAAATAATAATACTAATTTTTTCCCGTCTTTTTATTTTATGTTTTTTTCTTATACTGTACTTGTTTAAATAAATGAAAGAAAGAAATCTTAATTAAATAAAACAATACAATGTTTCTTCTTACGTTTACTACAATATACGAAAAACTAACTTCAAATAACAGATACACTTTTCAAATTGAAGAGACATTGACAGTTGATTTTACGTATTTTAATGCTACATTTTAACTTAGTTTCTAATTTAAATCAAAAAATTTTAATAACTATGATATAATAAATTAGTATACGATAGAGTTGTAATTAATCATCGTATTTGATATTCATATTTTACATTTTATCCATCATATTTTGTAATGTGGTGTACTTGATGTTAATAATTATTTTGGTTATTTACTTAAATCACTGCTTGTCTGTAAACTTAAAGAAGGTACAGACCTACGCTTTTTGACCTACCGTGGCTACCGCGCATTATTTTAATGTGCAATACAAATGTATTCGATCACTGATTTCTAATAACATCTTCTTACAGATACGTATGCAGAAAAACATATTCTTTCAGAAAAAACGAATACTCATACCGAATAAGGGACATGAAGTTCGTATGAAAGAATGAAGGGATTCAGGATTATCTAGAAAATCTGTCACCATACCACCAATACATAAACCAGATGGTAGCTGAGCGCGCAGCAATACAGAGAAATCCCAGACTTTTGCCGAACATTTGGTCAATGTTTTTCAACCTGAAGTCAGCAAGAACGTCTCTTTCGATGAAGAGGTACAAAGATATTTACACTCCCCGCTCCAACCGACTCTACCTATTAAGCCTTTTAAAGTTAAGGAAATCAAGGAAATAATCCTGTATAATTTGAAAAGTAAACAGGCTCCCGGCATTGATTTCCTATCGGGGAAAGTTCTAATGGACCTACCTCACAAAGGCGTTGAACTAATAACATACATTTTCAATGCCATACTCAGACTTGAATACTTTTCTCTTCTCTGGAAATCGGCTCTAGTTATCATGGTCTTAAAACCTGGTAAAAACCCTCTAGAGCCCTCTTCTTATCGACCCATAAGCCTTCTACCTATACTTGGTAAGATCTTTGTGAAGCTGTTTGTAAAACGATTTATGCCAACAATTGTAGAACACAACCTAATTCTGGATAACCAATTTGGCTTTCGAGAAAAGCACTCTATGGTAGATCAAATACACAGACTAACAAATGTTATCAATAAATCGCTGGAATCGAAGATGTTCTGCTCAGATGTGTTTCTCGACGTTTCCCAGGCATTTGACAAAGTCTGGCATATTGGACTCTTATACAAAATAAAGTAAAATCTGCCACATAATTGTTACCGTATTCTACATTCCTACTTAGTGGCCAGAGTGTTTCAAGTCAAGTACTCGGGTGCTAATTCTCTTCTATTACCAGTAGGGTCAGGTGTTCCGCAGGGTAGTGTCCTGGGTCCTCTGCTGTACCTCCTGTTCACCTCAGACTTAACGTCAGCAAGTGAAACCACTGTTGCTACCTACACCGATGACACAGCAATCCTAGCGACACACACCGACCCCTCAATAGCATCTCGTAAACTACAAGAATCATTAAACAGCGTTCAGTTATGGCTTGATAAATGGCGCATAAAAATCAATTCATCCAAGTCAGTCCACGTTACCTTCACCACACGTAAGGCAAACTGCCCTCCAGTAATAATTAACGGTCAACCAGTACCGCAAGCTGAAAGTGCTAAGTACCTTGGGATGCATCTGGACAGGAGACTAACATGGAAAAAACATATAACATCTAAGAAGATTGAACCCAATCACAAGGTCAGAAACATCTATTGGCTTATAGGCAGAAAATCACGGTTAAGTCTCGTCAACAAACTCTTGATGTATAAAGCAGCTCTTAAGCCGGTATGGACTTATGGTATTTAACTTTGGGGTACTGCAAGTACAAGTAATATTGAGATTATCCAGCGCTTTCAGTCCAAAACTTTAAGATCAATAGTCGACGTTCCATGGTTTGTCTCCAATAACTCTACACACCGCGACCTCAAAGTTCCAACCGTGAGAGAAGAAATCATGCGCCTCTGCAGGACTCACATCTCCAAACTATAACAGCATCTTAACCACCTATTTATAGACAGCATATTTATAGACTAAAAAGGCACAAACTATTAGACTTACCATTCAGGTTTAACTAATAATGTATTCTCTGTATTGTACTGTCTGTGATATCTGTTCTGTATGTTTTTGTATTCGTGTCATTCATACGTGTTAATGTCAACCTGTATATGTGCCTTATGGGCCCAGTGTTTAATATTTGAACTTATTGTATCATGCCAGCAGGAAGTGGAAGTGATTTTTGTTCATTTGTTTACATGTTTTATCATTTGGTTTTGTATTTTGTGTACCTCTTTAATCTATTATCAAAAACAAGAAGAGCTGTCAATGGTCAGCTCTGCATAATCCTGTGTGTGTTGTCAGCCAATTTGTTAAATGTTCGGTAAGTCGAACAGATTACAGATCTCCAATAAATTAAAAAAAAAACGAAGTTCGTAATTGATGTTCGTGTGTAGAATGTACAATGGATATGATGAATGCAACGTTCTATTAAGTAAGTGTTCGTTACACTTGCATCTAGGTTATCACGCGCGCGCGCACGTGTGTTTTAATTGGAAAAGCTTTTTCATGACGCAAAATATGTCTGATTTTGTAAAATATGTGAATTTATAGAATGAAACAAGTCTCAAGTTTTCTAACAATTTTGTACTTTATCAGAGTCAGGTTTTTTTATAAGCTTCAAATGTGTTTCATAATCCTATGAGCTTCAAACACACAATGTAAACCTACTCCATCAATACATTTGCTGTCACATAGTCGCCAGGATAATTACAATAGCGGGAATAACATTTGTAGAAGCTTCTTATGTATATTGTAACAGTACATATGACACCATATCCACCTAAGTACTGAAAATTAATTTAAAGGCCACCACTAGTAAAAATACATTAAAAGGTCTAGAATACCACCAAGTATACTAAAGAAAAAGTGCCATAAGTTTGAATAAGTGAAGCATCATTGAAAGGAATTCACTATTAAATGCACCAATAAAGAAGAAAAGAAGAATAAAGACGAGACAACCGACATACTATACCCAATAGATCAGTGAGAAGGACATAAGACCACAAAGGAGGAATAGATCAGTGAGAAGGACACAACACAACAAAAGAAGAAAGAAAAATCAGTGAGAAGGACAAGAACAACAGAAGAAAGAAGAATCAGGAAGAAGAATACAACAATGACAACTTCAAGAAAGAAGAAGGAAGAAACTATGTGAAGAAGACAAGTGAAAACCACATCATGTATAAAAATGAACAATAGTGAGAAGGAGATCAGTGAAGAAGGAAGAAGGAAGATAACCAGACCAAACACAAGAACAAGGGAAGGAAATTGAAGTATAACAAACTAACATAAACCTTTGAAAGAATAATTGTATTAAGAAGAAGGAAGAAATGTTAATTAATTACATGATATAAATCCCTAAGCTGTATGGTAAAGTCAACACTGACAACAACTCATTTATTGAATACATTTATTGTCTATGTGAAACACATTATAGTAATTAAGGACTAAATATGGTTAATAAAGAGTCACAAGCAAACTGAATGAGGACAAGATGAGTTTATGATAGCTAAATGATGTGTAGTTATAGAATAAACAGAGGAATAAGTCCCAAAATAGTGAATGACCAATTGTACAGTGGGAATGATGTTCATACAAACCCACTAATTAACAACAAATAAGATAATACAGGAGTAAACTAAATGTGAACTATTGATAACCAATAACCAATAACCAATGTACAAACATGAAATGAAAACCAGTCGAATAGACTAAGGTAGAGATACACAGCCATAAACAACACATTACTGTTCACTGAACCTATAACATAACCTAATCTGGGCATCCAGTTTCCAGTAAAACTTGATAAAAACTAAATCAAAACAATGTTAAACCAAAATATAATGAGCTAGGAAGTAAATAGAGCATATAAGGAATATTTTGTACACGATAGCTAATAGTATAACAGGATATAAAAGCTATATTTATGTAATACAAATATGACAAAATGCTTGTAATGGCAAAGAGACATTATGCAACCAAAATCATGTTATAAACACATTATACAAAGATAGTAACTCAACTAATGACCTGATTTCAGACAGAATACTATTCATATGAGCAATTGCAACCAAAATAATTATTTAAATAGTCAATATAAATGTAATTATAACTAAACCATTGTGACAGTTAGCTGCAAGTAAAAGTTACAGCCACCAAACCTAGCTAATAACAGAATCAAATGCAGAGTGAACTGCATCACAATAACGATAAAGTCATAGTGACTATTTCAGTTATCAATTAGAAAATAATACAACTAAAATGTCTATGATACCAAGCATACTACCAAGTAACGCCATATAGGCATAACAAGCCTAATTCGTAAGTGATAATTAAGGCATTAAACCAATAATGTAGGGAAAAAGAACACTGCCAGTAGTGACTTAACCCATCGATATTTAATTACAACATGTTAAAATTCAATTAAATACTCTTATTACTAGGTAATAAGAAAAACAAAAATGTATGACAATAAGTTTAAGTGTGAATCTATGAAAACGGACATAGTGTTAATATTAAGACATAGTTTTAAGGGAAAATTGTACAGTAGCTTAAGAACGAGATATTACCATAGAAAATAAAATAAAAACCATAAAATATTGATAATTAATGGTTTAATGGACACTAAGCATAAATGCTAAGTGCTAAGTCAGCTAACCCTAATCAGAAATATATGATGAGGGGATTCAAATTAATCGTCTTTCAAAATCACGAACAATGAGAGTAAGCACAATATCCTCAGTACAATTATAAGGAAGATATTAGACTTTTAAAAATAATTGTATTGTGCTTAGCCCTTTCGCGTGGGTGTGTGAACCAGAATTTCTTAATCTTGTTCCCAAAGACTGACGCTGATGAGAGCGTCTGTTTTGACGAAGTCTACCGTAAATAAACGAATTGAAATAAACTGACCAATCAGAGCCTATAAAAAATCCGAAATTCATCATTCCCACAGAGGAACCAGGGACAGTCTTTCAACAACAACGAAGCGAACTGCATGCTCGTCGACGCCGCAGAAAAACGTGCTTTTGACAGCAACCCAGCGTCAACCATATTAACCTCAAACTGAGATATAGGTTACCTACATTGAAGAATCAGTGCAGTATAATTACAAGTGTACTTTATTCGGAGTTTATGCGCATAGGAGTGGGTGCAGTGTAGTGATAAAGTCTAAATAATTAATTAATAAATTTTAATTAATTAAAAAAGTGTTAATAATAAAAAAAAAGTGTAACCCTTCGAACGACAAGAGACGCAAGTATTCATAATCACAACTATAATGTTATGATTAGTTTATAAGAGAAATAACTGAACGCTAAAAGCGATTCAAATTGACCTATAGAAACAATTAAATTCCCTATCCTTAACAGAAGGGAGCTGATAAATACAAATGAACAATGTCGAAATTGAACGTTCTGAGTAATGACAGTTTTAACTATTTGTATACTGTAAATATCTAGAATAAGTAAAGACATTGTAATATCAATGAAGAGTATACACACATCAATTTAGGAAGTTGCCTGGTTAGCGCATGCGCAATGAATGAGCGTCTCCCACCATACAGTGTGACTATAAGTGTGGTGTTGTTTACACGTACAGTCTGCAAGCATTCCAAAAGTTACTGAGTTGCTGTTGTGTTTTGTTTTGCAATCTGTGCTGTGGTTTTGTATTTTAATAGCTATCTTAGTTATTAGGTTTGTTTACCTTTCTGTGACGTTATTTAAAACTAATTTGTTTGTATTGTTTTTCGTCGCGATACATTTTATATCTTTAATTTTTGTTATTAGTGATTGCTTAACAATGAGTAAGTTGTCGGGAAAGGTGCTTAAAAGCCAAACTTGCGAAGCTATATACAATGTGATGGAGTTTATGAAGAAGGAAGCAGATCATGGAGGGTTTTTAATAGACTGTAAAAAAGTTAAAGAAAGAATGTCGGCTGCAGTTGGTGTAAGTCGGATGACACTAGCGAGAATAAACCAGGAAGCGAAGAGGCAGAGAAGCGAAGGGCAGCCATTATTTGAAACGCCAAGTAAGAAAAGGAAGAGAGAAAAGCCTGTGACAGATTTGGACGATTTTGATAAATCTGTTACACGCCGAATGATCAACGGCTTTTACCTCGTCGAAAAATGTCTACCTACACTACCAAAATTACATTCAAAATTAGTGAAAGATATAGGGTTTAATGGAGGGAAGACAAGTTTAAGGACAGTGATCAAACAGTTGGGTTGTAAATGGAAAAAGACGAGAAACAACAGACACGTACTTATTGAACAACAACACATAGCCTTCCACAGACACGAATATTTAAAAAACATTAGGAAATACAGAGAAGAAGGGTGACCAGTAGTTTACATGGACGAGACTTATATTCACTCGTCACATGTGAGCCAGAAATCGTGAGCAGACAATAACAATGATGGTGTCGCTGTACCCCTCACTAAAGGAGCAAGACTTATAATAATTCATGCGGGAGGAGAGATGGGTTTTATTGAAAACTGCTTCATCATGTGGAAATCAAGTCTGTGTTCAGGAGACTATCACAGTTCAAAAAACTTTGGAAACTACCAAAAGTGGTTGACAGAAAAATTAATACCAAACCTGCCAGAAAAAAGTGTACTTGTCATTGACAATGCACCATACCATAATGTGCAGTCAAAAAAGTGTCCAACCTTCGCTTCAACTAAAAGTAAAATGCAAGAATGGCTTCGAAGTAACCGAATACCTTTCGATGATTCGATGCTGAAGGTACAGTTACTGCAGTTGATTTCGTTACATAAACCAACGATCAAAGAATATGTAATTGATTCGCTCCTTCAACAACACGGCCACACTGTATTGCGCTTACCTCCATACCATCCGGAGCTCAACCCAATAGAACGTATTTGGGCCGAGGTGAAGAACTGGGTAGCAACCAACAACACAACGTTTACAATTGAAGACGTGAAGCAACTAACAGTACAAAAATTCGGGGAAATCACCAGAGAATCCTGGCAAAAAAAATGTGACCATGTAAAAAAGGTTGAAGAAGACTACGTTACATCTCAACCACAAATAGAAAACGCTGTTGAAAATTTCATCATTCAACTTGGAGGGGAAACCAGTGACACAGATGAGGATGACGCCAGCGGATGTAGTCAAATGGACACGGATAGTGAAGAAACTCTATCAGAATTGAAGACTTAATGTGAAGTGTGGTTTACCTGCTGTCATAGCTGTTAACTTAGTTGAAAATTTTTTTGTTACAAAAAAGTACATTACTATAAAAAAAGTCATATTACTATATGACTTGCACAGTAAAAATTTTATTATTTTCTATTTGAGCAGTTAGCAATTATTTGTGACCATAGGACTGCATATTACTGATCGTCTACTGACATGAAACGAAAAAGAGCCCTGAAGATGACCTTGGAATCGTGAAAGGTAATTTGTATAAACATAATTCCATTTTTCATTTTTGTTGTCTTGTGTAGGCCTACTTCTATAGTACGTAGTTCCAATGATCTATTTTACTGCATAAATAGGAGCAAGCGGGGTGAGGTGATGAATGGATTAATTTGAAAATGTCGGCATATTTATAGGCCTACAATAATTTTACAATAATTTTCGGTATGCTTTGTTAGTGTTCTGTGTTTAATTTGTAGTACGTTAACGATTATAAATGTTGTTCTTTAGATCCAAAAACATTAAATAGAAAATAATTTGCATTACAAAATTTAGAATTTACAGTAGCACATAATTACCAGTAGTATTTGCATTTCGTTGTTTGGTTCTATTTTTAAAGTGACAGTGGATATTTTTCTTAAGACATAAAAATATAAGGCATATTTGCTACCACCCGGGGGCTATGAGCGCACGAGTGTGCAATTTTTATATTTAAAACAGGTCTTAAATTAATTAAATTTAAACAAACACTGACACAAACAAAGCGTTCCGAACACTGCTTGCAGTGGTGGCTGTACCAACTAGTACACGCGTACTCACGTAGTAGTGGGAAGTTTGTCAGTGGAGGGGAAATTTCCCCTCTGTGGGTTTCCAGCTACGTTGATGTATGTATATATGTGCTCTTATGCTATCATTAGATGGGAGTATGAAATATTTTGTTACTAAATTCAATTAAGAGTTTCGCCGGAGTGCGATAACTACAATAAATGAGTTACCTTTACCTGAAACAGGAATATCCAATTTTACAGATGATCGTAGTACCTGATACTGGATTATCACAATTACTATTAATTAATAATAAATAATTCACTACTTTTAACCAAACAAGGTTGCACTCAACAATATATAAAGCATATGCCTAACCATGAACAGTAGTTCATATTTTATCTTTTTTCATTAATAATCAATGAATTCTTATCTTATATGTTTGTTCTAGCCGTAGCTATTATTTCAAAGAAGTGTATTTTGCAGTCTAAAAGAACCTACTACTTTTATTATTATAATCGTTATTAAATTTGCAAGTCGAACAATACGACATAACCTATATGTTTGTCAACACACATTGTATTACTAACCAGAGGCAGTCATGCCAACTCGAGCTCATCATTTGTTTTAGAGTCCATGTTCACTTTTAAAATATTAATTGTTAACTAAAAAAGAAGAGCAAAACGCCTTATTGTATTGAATTTCACTGTGTGCTATATGAATAAATAACCATTATTATTTTTACCAGTGAAAGAGTTGACCTTTATTGTATCAGTAAATACAGCTTAGAGGAGAAGAACGAGGCGGTTGGTACCATGCTGAGAATGCGAATCATTCAAATTGAGTGATTCCATGTTTTGTTTACAACCGCTCAGACCTATATATTTACAATCTTAGAAAATAATATTATACATGAGTTATTATGAGTACCATGTCTATGTTTGTGTATGTTAGTGTATAGGAAGAAACAACTGATCTCCTCACAACCGCTGATCAACAAAGAGTCGACGGAACGTCAAGTGGAATAATCCTAACAGTGAATATAAAACGTAAAATTAGCTAATACGACGAAAAAAGAGTAAGTAACCGGCTTATTCAATCCTGGATTCAACAATAGGTTGAATTGAGGGGAATAAGTCACTAAACAGTTAAATAATAATGAAATTTGATATTGAATAATAACAATTAGCCGAGAGCAAGATCCATCTTCAGTAAAATAACCCTGAGACTACTACTTAATAATAATAATCAAACTATAAACTATAGAGACGGATCTCGTCTTTTTACAATATTTAAAATTAAAAAAATGAATACTTCTGTCATTAATCAAACACAAGTTTTCTAACAACTCTAACGTGCTTGTTTGTTTTAAAAATTTATCGCTCCTTGTTAGAATCCGGGTGAGTGCTTTCTGCAATAACGCTAGGTTTACGACATCTGTGGCTCTTCTAAAATCGCCTTCACGAGACAGTTTTAAAGGAGCTTTCATGTGTTTGAACTACTAAGAGTTTAGCACGTTCTAAGACACGACTGGATTTTACTCCGTTGCAACTGTCTCCTCCAACTAACTTGAAAAAGTACGTTTTAATAGCTATACTTACTACAGAGAAACATATTTCGGGTCACTATGAATGAAATCACTTATTAAATGGAACGGTTCTATAAATAGGGTTAGGATTCGGTTGGAAGTCTGTTCAGTAAAACATCTTTTGCACTATTCATTGTGTTGTGATCTAAATTTTTATCATGTCTCTTCATTTTTAACGCCATTACGTAGCTAACCAAAAAAATTCTATCTTCAAAGAGTTTTATCTTAAAAATAATTTAACTTACCGTATTAAAGGAGTGTCCACTGTCTATAATATGTACAAAAATTCATTAGAATCAAATTTTTAAGTCATATTAATGCTCTTTTACAGCAAATAGATAAAATAAAATTTTAGAACTACTGGAAGCACTATGATGCCCGGGTAGTGCGGAAATAGATAACTTAAATATGGTAGTATACATGACATATATTGCATATCCCTACCACACACTGAAAACGGTTTTAGATTAAATTTACCTACTCGTAAATAGCTTTCAGAGAAGGTGAACACTGTTATCCAGGCTTCTTGAATCTGTGTTGGTTACAGCTAATTAAAAATAAAGCGTTAGTAGTTCTTACGTTTAATAAAGATCAAGAACAGACTGTGATATGTAGGGGTAAGACTTTTCAATACTAAATATAAGATATGTGTTCAAAATAATTCTAAATAAATTGAGATATATTGTTGCTTATATATTACTAAAGGAACAAACCGATTTCTCTAGAAAGAAAGGTCTTGTACTAATAATATCTTCTGTTAGACACAGAAGGGAAGAGAATGTAAAACTAATATAGCTTTAAAAGACTATAGTAAACCTTTTGAGCGTCTATTAAACATAAGTAAAAAAAGACTGTCATAACTACTTAGACCTACTAGGAACGTGATAAAAGAATTTATATCCGGGCTGTTTAGGAGTGGGCGATTGCTTTGTTCTATCATTCTAAGATTACTATGTTCTGTTATACCTATATAATAAACGTCTCGGTCGCCAACCGGAGTCCTTCTTTAGTACAAAAAGGATTATAAAGTATTTAATAAAAGGGTGGAGAACCGAACGTACCCCTTTCATCTTGGTTAAGGTTAGTGTGTGTCAGCGGCGGCTCATGAGGGGATGCAAGGGAGGCTAAGCCTCCCCAGTGAAATCTATAAAAATATTAAAATAACAGCTAGTAATAGGCTCTAATTTTGATTGAATCTGAACCCGTAATCAATCTGTAATCACAATTTGGCATTTTAAATTATCTTATTACTTACAAAAACTTTCTAATCGCGCGTTATCAAAAGCGCAGAATGGCAGCAGACGCAGGGATCTGAGTAGCCGCCATAGTACTCGTAAGGCTACGTGATAACTATGCCTGACGGGTAGTAGGGAGTCGCTAATGCATCTGTAAGCGCACTTGGGAGGCAACGAGTGAATTAGCCTCTCTGCACGGTTTAACGTGTGTTAGTTTTATGCAGTCTTTACGTTCTCGTGCTCCTCGTGCGTGTGTATTATTATTTATCTCTTCTTGGCGTGTGTTTGTGATCTCTACTGCAAGGATAAAATGGATTTAACAAAAGAAAGTGAAAGTGATATTGCAGTATAGAACAAATGAATAAACTATTTTCCCGGTTGAGTGACTTTGAAAGTAATGAAATACTGAAAATTACCGCAAAATATTTATTTTCTGAAGGCACAAAAACAAATTTCCATTCTTCATTGTACAACCAACATAAATGGCTATGTGGTAGTGTTGTAAATTCGAAGTCATTCTGCTGGCTCTGCTTACTGGTAAGCACAAACAAGACTATATTGTCTGCTGAAGGCTCACAAGTAAATACATCACAGCTTACAAACGCTGTAAAAATCAGATAGCCCTGCCATTCTTAAGAATGAAATAACGTGTGTCAGGGGCGGTGCTATGACTGAGCGCGGCTCAGGTGACTGTCTCGTAGCCACCCCTTTCTCAGAACACACCGGCCCGGCCCGCCACTGGTGTTTGTCAAACACATTATAAACTTTTTCTACTGAAGAAGGCCTCCAATGAGTGGGCGAAACGTTTAGACTATGACAGAAAAAAGCAAGCGACTACTCCAAACAGCCCGGATATAAATTCTTTTATCAATGACTGACAAGTAAATTCATCACAGCCTCTACAAACACTGTAAAAATCAGATAGCTGTAAAAATAGGGTATAAATTCTTTTATCAATAACTCGGCCGTGACAGCCTACGTAATAAACTATTAGGAACGTGTTTACAGGTACACAGATTAATACAATTTTAAAATCCGCAGATTGCTTTAATAGAATTAAAAAAAAGGTTAAGTAAGGACGTTACATCATATCCATACTTTCCAACATACACTGAAACAACCTTGTATGCGAACGGAAATAATGGCTGTAACCTGCAATACAATTATCTTTGCATGAATTACATAAATTATCGAAGGTCTACAATATCCATCAACAAGCAACACCAAGCTCATGACATTCCAAGGTTTCTTTCTCTTAAAAATATAAACTTGTACTAGAATACAGAATAATGGAACAAGTCAATACCTTCAGGTCTTTTAGTGTGACTAGTCTACGATAGCGAAGTTAATGGCAGGAGGAATATAGAAATTTAGTTCCATCTGCGAAACAATGAAAAGATGACGTAATGGTAAACTATGGGAGGATGGAGAGTTTGTGTTCTATGAAGTTATTGCTGTATCCTGAGGGTTATATGGAAAAGAAACTAAGACTATAAATACTAGAACTTGTAATAGACTCTAACGGCTGGAACATCGTTTATAAAATCCAATGTGGAGGCAACACGAACGGAGAGACTGAAAATAAAATAATGGAAGAAATTCCTTGAATTTAAAATTTAAATCAAAATGTATAAATAAATATAGAGAATGTTTGAAGGACCACATGTTAAGAATGGAAGTCGAACATAAAACAAGTCCTCACCTATATGACCAGGAGAACAAAAAATATTCACATCCCAAAAAAGTGGATCGATCAAACAGTCGCAATGAATGACATGATATGCTTTTGGAAGAACAGAAATAAAAACTAAAACTATAAACTAATATGTTTTTAAATATAACATATCTTTAAGTTCAAATGATTATTCAATCAGAATAGTGTAAATGTCTGAGTGAAATTATGACTTTTATTTTTTGCCTTCGGTCAGACATGAGTTTGGTCACTGACATCCATGTGAAGTGTATATTATTCTACTAAAAGCTGTAACAATGTTTCATGCAAGTGATTAGTGCTTATTATGTTTTATGTAGTATGTACTGTCTGTGTGGGATTTTGAGTTCTAATTCTGCCTTTGTTCAGAATAGAGATTATTCACCGCCATGTATATTAGGCGGCTGTCATTTTAGTGAAAGCTGTAATAATGTCTCGTATAAGTGATTAGTGCTCATTGCGTTTTATGTAGTGGCATTTCACTGCGTACGTAATTAGTGAAACGACAAGCACGCTGCCAGCGTCAACCTCAAATTAAATGGCGACCACAAAGCGCTCACATTAGAACATGTCGCTTGTTGCTGCCTCATTGTTCTTCATGTTACATGTATATTGCGTACACGATAGACGATACATACATGTTACATATACGATATTCATTGCATATCCCCTCAAAACACGTAAAGGGATTTAAACTAATTGTACCTACAGATATATGTAATGCATTATACACTTCAGGCGGTGTGACATTGCATACAGTTATATTTAAATGACACTTCCAATACTGTTATCTGCCAACTGTAATTCTTTCTTGTGCAATTATAGGAGAATCGTAGCTCGTGTTATCATCAGCGCGTTGATTCATGGTCATTAACTTATATGCCATTAGTATTTAATATATGTGCCAAATTAACCTGTATAAAATAAATAAATAAGATCCTTAAGATAAAATTACGCACAATATTTTTATAACACACACACACACAAGAGTGACTCTGACAGTAACTCTCACTAACTGAAAGTTACAGAAAGTGACAATCCATAGAGCTCTAGAGCTAAAACAAAATTCTCATCGTCCATTTTTTTGAAACAATTCCTGCTTGATAAATCTTATTTACGTTTGTTTTTAAACTTTGTAAACACAGAGGTAAAACAAGATTTAAAGAACAAAGGAAAAGCAAAGTGATTTTAAAACATATTTCTCTTCAACGTCAGACCACTACTTGTACCAAGAGATGACTTGTTAGCAGTATGTTTGAAAGAAAGTTGATTGTGCAACTGTGGAACAGACTTTACACTGATTTAACCTGCTTTAACGTCTATGTATAAAGTAATTGTCAAGTTGCTATCACAAGTTATTCCAGACAGGACAATGAACATATAATACAATTTCTTGAATACTATAAACTACACAATTTTTAAGTGCTTCTATCAATTTTTTCTCATTTGATTATCTAATGAAATATGTGAAAAATTTTCTAAGACTAGAAATGTTATGATTTGATGAAAAAGCATGTTCAGCTCACAATGTATTACCGGTACGCATGACATAAAATTATTCCACACGGTTGCGACTTGGGATAAAATGATTTTGTATGCGGCCACGTTTCGTTTTATTGAAATATATCACGAGATAAACTGTTTAAGCAACCTGGTACTTTTTAACATACCATTGTGGCAACCAAAAACAACCTAAATATACCATCGGTTTTTTAGCTACAGCTCTTTTATGTGCGTTTTTAGGCTCCCAGAATATTAACGTTGAGAATTTTAGACGTTTATTTTGCCGTTTTATTATTAATAATTGTATCATATTTGCGTCCGCTGTTCAATGTTTCTATCTTTTCAAATATATATCCCTTGTAAAAATACTGAAATGTTTAATTATTTGTGGTAGAGAATCCTCACCATCAAACCACATTGTGTGGATTCTGGTTGTTTGTAAAGATGGAAATCACTTTTATCATTTTGATAAATTATATGTTTCTAATTTTTCATGTTTTTATACGTAGGAATCCTGAATGATTTTCTGTGGTTTAAAGATACATTTTTATTCTGCCTCAGGCTTTCACGGCCGGCGTCAATGTTATCAGGACTTCGGCTTGCCGGGCTAAGGCCGTGGTCCACGGTTGTAGGATGCTAACGTTTCGGCCGTGCCTTCGACGGCCATCTTCAGTGCAGAAGGCTGCAACACACTGACAAATGTTCTGCAGTCAGTGACAACTTTGGCCGTCAGAGCTGTTGGGTTGTGCGTCGTGATGGGTTCCTAGTACCGAGCCTCCGGTAGGGGCTCCTGCCTAGTGGTCATGTCCAGACGGAATATTATTTATTTAATTTATTTAATGGTCGCTACAACGACATGCTCGTACTAGGTCGACTAGTACAGTATTTGTCGAGGCCGTTTCCAAGAATCACCTGGACGTGTTCGGTACTCGCCAAGGCCAGCTATGAGTGGGTTTGTCTGGGTCCTCGCAGCTCGGACGTAAAATTTACGTGCAAGTCGCCTTGCGGTGTCTTCCAAGGAGCGGACACCGAGTCCTCTTCTCAAAAGACGAGAAGAAAACCGATAAGGGACTTTGGCCGCTAGCCGAAGACCTCTATCGAGAACGCTTTGCAAACTTTTTTTATGAACGGTTGCGAGGTAGCCCCAGACGGGAATAGCATAAGTAATGATCGGCAACAGATACGCGTTGACGATCAGCTTACCCAGATTGCGGGTCATAGCCTTGTTAACGAGGCATCGTGTCAGCGTGGGCACGCCAGGTGAGCCGACGATCTAGGTGGACACGAGGTACTTAACTTCTCTCGACCAGGGCAAGTACGTTCTACCGAGTCTCACTCGGCCTCGTGGTTCTTTCCGGCGCTTTGTGAATAGCACCGCGGAGCTCTTGGTTTCGTTGACGGCGACTTTCCAACTTTCCGTCCACGTCGAATACGCATCGAGTGCGCGCTGAAGTCGTGGGATAGCTCTGTCAGCGTTCCGATCGGCGGTATAGACCGCCGTGTCGTCGGCAAACAGAGCCATCTGGACTCCAGGCTCTCTGGGTGCGTCGTTGACATACACGGAGAACAGGAGAGGCCCTAGCACGCTACCTTGAGGTACCCCGGCTGTAATGCGTCCCTCGGAAGAGACATGGTCGGCTATTCGCACGCAGAAAGTCCTCTCCGTCAGAACGCTAGCAATCAAGCGAAGGTAGCAATCTGGGAGCTGGATTTCCCGGAGCTTCAACAAGAGCCCGTCATGCCAGACACTATCAAAGGCCTTTTCCACATCTAGGAAACAGGCGACAGTCTGCTCTTTCCGACAGCCGGCGCCCGTGATGTATTCCACCAGTCTCATCAGCTGATGAGTGGTCGAATGCCCCACACGGAAGCCGAACTGTTCGGGGACCAGTACATCGAAATTTCTTAGATGGTCTAATACTCTCCGATGTACAAGACGTTCGAGAACCTTTGACGTGGCTGACAGTAGACTAATGGGCCGGAGGTTGCCGGGACGGGAAGCGTCCTTTCCCTGCTTCGGGATCACTATGACCGTCGCCTTACGCCATTTCTGGGGAAAATAGGCTAGTCTGAGACACGCGTTGAACAGCGCGACCAAGAAAAGTACTCCTTGCTCCGGGAGTCGAGTAAGAGCGGCGTTCGAGACGCCGTCCGGGCCAGGAGCTTTTCTTGGCTCGAGTTCAACGAGCCGATCTGTGACCTCTTCCCTAGTAATGGGTTCGGGCTCCGCAGTGATCGGAAGAGACAGAAAGTCTTCCACTTCGTTCTCGACTTCTTCATAGAAGTTCCAGACCATGGGCGGGTTAGGAGCGAACTCTCGCTCGAAACACGCGCCCAAGTACTCGGCCTTGGCCTCCGGGCGAGCCAGGATTTGACCAAAGGGTCCAGCAATGGCCGGTACGAGGTCGGCGCCTCTTCCCGACCAACGCCGAAGGTATCCGGTAAGGGCTACTTTCGTCCGATCCGTCCCCTGCTTGGGCCACGGCGAGTTCCCAACAGCGTCTCCGGTAGGCCTGCATTTCACGACGTAAAATGCCGGTCGCCCGGTTGTACGCTGCCTTGTCGGCCGGATCACGGGTCCGCTGCAGTGACAACCGTACTGTAGGACACTCATATTTATAAACTTTCGGACTCCGCACGAAGATGTTGTCTGACACCACCAGCCAATCAGAAGAAGGCAAATTTGTTATAGGTTCGCCCGACTCGCGTCCAAAAAGAGGGACTCACCACGCCGATTCATAGCAGCGATGCATGTTTCTGAATCAGGACGGAATCCATATGCAGGCGAAGAAAGTTCGCACTCACCGACGACAGAAGCGTCGCCTTTTCATTGTCTTTGAAGAATTAGCTGAATAGGGCATGTAGAAAGAACGGACAGCAAAAGAATAAAAGGATAATAAATGGGCATATAGATGGGCGCAGAAGACGAGGACGGCCAAGAAAACGATAGCAAGACGACGTAGAAGAAGACCTGACTAGGATGGGTGCCGGCTCGTGAAAGACCAAGGCACATGATCGGACTATCTGGAGGCGGATCATTAGGGAGGCCAAGGTCCATCCTGGACTGTAGTGAAGTTTATGTATGTATGTATTGTCACCGGACAAATGGCTTGCCGCATGACAAATGGCGCCAATCGGACACTCTAGTGTTTTTGGTGGCCCTAGAAAGGACCTGGTGGCGAGAAAGCTGAAGTTGGTCGTGCCGCGCTGAGATGATCGGCGGCTGCGTCCGCTGTTCGTGGCGTACGGCAGTCCTCCTCTTCTTTCGGCACCGGTTGTAGAGTCGGCTGCCGGCCCAGCGAAATCCATCGCTGGCGCGGAACTGGAGGGCGAAGACGCAAGAACGGCGGCGGTTCTATTCTTCGGCCGTTCCTTCCGGCTGACTCCGCGCCGATGTCGTCCGAGAGAGGAGAGGAGATGAAGTGCGTCCGATGGCGTGGCGATGAAGAGTGCGTAAAATTTTCTGCCGGCCCGGATTTTATTAACTAACCGGGATCCCTGATTGGTTAGCTCCGAACGCTGATGCCGGATTGGCTCGCTGTGTCCACCGCTGGTACCGGAGAGCAGATGTTCGCATACCGCTGCCGTCACAGTATGTATGTACCATTACAAAATATATTAAGCGAAATAGGAATATAAACAGCAAAAAATATCATTAAATTCATTAAGTCTGAACACTTACTTTCACTTTGCACAAATCAAACGCACAACACAACTGGCTGAGCACGGTACGTCTACATTCACTATACAGTACTCAAATCGCATATAAAGTCACCAGTGACTTACAGAAGATCTCTGTGACACTAGAATCACACGATTATTTTTCTGTAATGTGCTATTTCTACTTCATAATTGATCACATTATTAACTGACATGTTTTCAAGTTAGCTGATGTTGATCCCCGTCTACATTTTTGTGGTATTATAAAATTATAAGTTTTCTTGGTTCAAATATAGAATTATCGTTAGTATTTGCATTTCTTCAAGAATTAGTTTGTCCGTTTTGTAATTATTGTTTATAAGGTGCCAATTTTTATTTTTTTCCATAGATTTTTATATTTTAATATTTTCTCATAACAAGTAGTGAGCATGAAACAAAGTAGGAATGTACAAAGCAAAAATTACAAACACTGAAATCGGTAAGTTTTGTTAAATCGCAGACAAACACTTAGTTTCACTTATAGATAAGTAAATTTACTCGCACGCGTCATATGCACTACAGATTTTTAAGATTTTATATTATAAATACAAATTTCGTTATCACACTGGTTTGTGTTTCATCCTGTCGCATAATATAATCTACAAGTTCTCCCAAATGTTGTTTCTAAGTATAGGTATTACTTTTCGTCAAAACTAAATTACAGATTTCCATAGCGTAATAATGCGCAGACGAAAACTTGTAATCATGCAATTTAATCATATAGTAGAGTCACAAACGTGTCGTTTTTTGTAAAAAAAAAACTAAAATACTTTAAGTTACTACAATCGGAAACGTCCTTAGTGAAAATAGAGGGCTGGAAGAAGACACTACGCTAGGAAAACAACGTATTTGTCTCAATTAGAGTATAGCGTCTTTCACCACAATCAACTCGACGCCTTCGTGACAGTGTTATTTATTTCTTAAGACGAGACTGACACACATACAACGGAAAAACACTCCTATTCTTTATTGCACGGCACTGATAAATTAAAACATATTAAGGTTACTTCAAAGCTATTAGATCATTTCAAATATTGAACCCGTCTACACTATATAGATGTAATAAACGATTTTTAAAATAAAGTGTTTCGAGTTCAGTCTATTTTATAAAAGACATACACTTTGTGCACGTATTGTACTTCAATCGTGGTTTTTGTACCACAATATACGCAAGAAAATGATTCCTTAGAATACTAGTGAACTGCTTGGTATACATAAAATGTATTCGGATGAAGAGTTACGATATCATTGAATGTAATTTAATTTTACTGTTTTGTCTAGTGAGATACAAATTCTGTAGCGGTGTTATGTGTAGAGTGAATTTTTTGTGTTCTTGTAAAATAAAGTGTCGTTGGTATGTACAAGGTTCATGAAGAAAACTTCAAGGATCTTAAATAAAATTAAGGAAACTCAAGTCAGTTTCACAATTTTGACTGCTCACTTACTTTAATCATTCTTACTTTCTTTGTGTAAGAAATTAACCTCTTTTAACGGTCTTCATTTTAAATATACTTTCAGTTTCTATCAGATTTTGTTATTATATTTCTTCCAATATTTCACTAATATTTTTAAAATATTTAAAACATATGTTATCAACAAAATATAAAATGTCATTATATCAGTAAAATATTTTATCAATGCAACATTTAGATTCATCTAAACGTTATCATTATCTTGTATGTTTCCATCATTTGATTGAAAAGTCGCTGCCCTGAATACTTTGCTTTTGACTTGTCTTGCCTAAAACACAATCCCATTGATTACTTACAAAATCATATGAATGGGTGTTCCCGTGTAAAAATATTTAACGCTTGTTAGTTTTAATACAGGTGCAAATTAATTTATTTGTATAATTTTAATAATACTGAATTTTCATACAACTTTAATTTGATCAGAATTTGTAGTTTTCCAAATAGTGCGTTTCTGATTACTATATATATTATTATACGACCAGATCGTCGTCTCGTAAAATCTTGTTCTCAGGGTTATTAATTATTATAGGGTCTAGTTGTTCGTTTTATTATTATTGTTGAAAGCTCGTTTTTATTATTAAGTTTTGTATTAGTGATTTATTCCGCCCAATTTAATCTATTATTGAATCCGGTAGTGAATAAATCTTTTCACTTACTCTTTTTATCGTCGTTTAATTATTTCAGTTTATATGGTTTAAAATGTTTTTTAATTCACTTTCTTGAGTTCGATTCTCTGGAAGTTCCGTTGACTCTTCTATCATCAGCTATGGTGAGTTGATCAGTAATGTCTTGCCTATACACTAACATAAACATAACATAGACATGATATTTACTATGAGTTATAATGTGTAGCAATGTACTGGATGGTGCGGTTGGTAAAAATCATTCCATTTGAATGTCCGCTTTTGACTGCTTGTACCAACCGTCTCTGGTTTCTCACTAAGCTGTATTGCTCACAATAAGCTGTATTGGTTTCTATTGTTACAATAAAAGTCAACACTTTTAAAGGTTCATAAAACAATGGTTGTTTATTCAACTCAAGAAAAATTAATATTTGATACAGTGAAATGGTTTATCTTCCTTTTGTAAAACAATTAAAATAGAACATGGACTCTAAAGCATCGAAAATCTCAGGATGGTATGACTGCATTTGGCAAGTCGAATATTTTTCATTAGTAAACAAATAGGTTATAATGTTTTATAAAAATTGTAGTAGTAGTAGATTCTTTGAGTCTGCAAAATACACAAATATAATAAAACGTACTACTTCAATAACAAGTAGACAAAACATACAATCATTGATGGTTAATTTAATATAATAAAAAATATGAACAACTGTTCATTGTTAATCATTGAGGTTAATACCGGTTCATGTAACCTGGTTTATTTAAAATTGGTTAATTATGTTTCTTTGCTGATTTAGTGATTTAATATGTGATAATAATTGTTTAAATTCAGTATCATGGTTCTGAATACTCTCCTAGATTGGATGTAACTAACTCAGGTAAATTAAATTCATTTGATACATTTAGGTTACACTCTTGTGTAACTCTAAGTCCGATTATTAAAATAAAATATAAAACATTCTTAAATTCTTAATGGTCAGGGTTCAGTTTCCCTTCATTGATCATTCAATGTCTTCTCTTATGCTAATACATTCGAATCATACAAATAATTAAAATTGTCGTTATTGAAATCGTTCAATTTTATCATTGTTTATCGGACTTTTCTAAGTTCCCTTCCTTTTGGAATTCGGGCAATTTATCGATTAATTCAAATTAATTCGATTCGTTACTAGCGTTCTTTAATTTATTAATTACTTGACAAGTATAGTATAATGGTTATTTGCATTGATACTTGTGTAACTGGTCATTCGAAGAATTAACACTTTTTCACAAATTTGGTAATTAATTAATATTCTTTAATTAATTAATTAATTTTAATAAATGCATTGCACTCACTCCTATACGCATATACTCCGTATTAATTCACTTGAAAATATACTGCACTGTCTTCTTCTGTTGTCCTAACCTCCACTCAAAGTTTGAGGTTAGTGAGTGTGTTTACAGCTGTTCGCTGTCAAAAGCACGTTTTTCTGGACGATCGACTTGCGTGTAGTCGCTCTCGTTGCTGGTGAAATACTGTCTCTGGTTCCTCTGTCGGAATTCTTCACTTCGTATTTTTTATAGGTTCTGATTGGTTAATAGTTTTTAATTCGTTTATACTCGGTGGGCTTCGTTAAAACAGACGCTTAGAGTAGCGTCAGGAGGCTGGTTTCGAGATTATGAATCCCTGGTTCACCAACCCACGCGGAAGGGCTCAGCACTTCTCAATTATTTTTATACGTCAAATGTCTTATTTATAACTGCACTGACGTTATTTTTATTATCTCTATCGTTTCTATTTTTTAATGACGAGTATTTTGCACACCCTCATCATATAGTTCAGATTTGGGGTTGCTGAAATCGCACTTGGTATAAACACATAATTTCATTAAGCTATTAAATACTTGAAATACATTGTTTTTATCCCATATTTTGATGGTGATAACGTATCCTTATCGTATTATTCACGTTTCCCTTAAGATTATTTACAAATAATTACACAATGTCTATTTTCATAGGTTCAAGTCCTATGCCTAATGTTATAAATTTGTTTATTAATTATATTAAACTAATATTAACATTTAATTACATTCTATTATGGCCTATGCATACGGCATTGGTCGTTGTCACTACTGATAGCGTCCTTTTTCCTTATATCATAGGTTAATTACCTTAATTATGGTTTGTTAAGTATGTTTACCATACTTCACGTAGTTACATTATTACATGATTAGTACTCTTTTTATATTATTCTCATTGTTGTTTAAATGACTCTTATTATAGTTTCGATAGCATTGTTCTGATTGTGCAGCAGTTCATTCTGCATTTATACTGGTTATTACCTTGGTTTAGATGTTATTAAGATTAGTTGCAGCTAGTTGTTAACATAGTTTTGTTATTATTATTGTTATTATTGTTATTTAGGTATCTATACTTCTTGAATTTACTCAATTGAATAGTATTCTGCCTTACTCAATGTCGTTAGTTGAGTTCATACTCTTTTATAATAAGTTTACAACATAATTTTGTTGCATCAGGCATCTTTGCTATAACAAGCATATAGTTATATTGAATTACATTAATACAGCTTTTATATTTACTTATTACATTATCTATTGTATACAAAACGTTCCTTATATCATCTAGTCACTTCACATTATAATACATTTTGGTTTAACATTGTTTTGGCTTTGTTTTTCTTCAGTTTTAGTGAAAATTGGTGGCCCAGATTATGTTATGTTACATACTAGGTAAGCAGTAATGGGTTGCTGCTGGATTTGTAACTCTGCATTATATTTGATTGATTTGCCTTCATTCAATGCTGGTATATTTGTTGTTAGTTATTAGAGTACCTTGTTTATCTTTTGTTGTCTTAATTACTGATAATTAGTGGGTTTTTCTAACATCAATTCCACTGTACATCTGGTTATTTATATTTTGGACATAGTCTTTTTTTTATGTCTACACATCATTTAGCTAAGAACTTATCCTATTACTATTCATTCTCTTTGTTATTCTTTATGTATAATAATTAATCCTTATTGATTACAGTTTATTTTACATGGACAAGGAATGTATTCATTAAATGAGTTTGGGTCAGTGTTGATTTTACCTTACAGCTTAGGGATTTATATCAAGTTATGTATTCCATTTCTTCTTTCTTCTTTTATAATCATTCTTTCATAGGTTTATGTTAGTTCATTATATTTCATTTTATTTCCCTTTTTGTGTCTGATCTGGATATCTTTCTTCTTCTCTTCACTGATCTCTCTCTCACTCTTAGTTAGTTTATACATGGTGTTGTCTTCACTTGTTTCCTTCCCACTGTTTGTTCTTTCTTCTTTCTTGAAGTATTTATTCTTGTTTCCTTCTCACTGATTCTTCTTCTTGTTTCCATTGTGTCCTTCTCACTGATTCTTCTTACTTCTATCTTGAAGTTGTTATAGTTATGTCTTTCTCACTGATCTGTTGGGTATGGTATGTAAGTCGTCTCGTCGTTAGTCTTCTTTATTTTATTTATTCGTACATTTACTAGTAATTCCTTCTTTATTATATTTTACTTGGTTTAACTTATGATACTTTCTCTTTTTTATCCATGGTGGTATGCTTGACCTTGTAGGTATTCTTAATAGTAGTGGCTTTCAAATTATTTTTGGTACGTTGGTGTAGGTAGTGTCATATGTACCATTACAATATGCAACAATCGAAACTAGTTTTACGAGTTTGTGACTTTCATACACTACACAAATCTTACATAAACGTTTTAAATAATAATATAAATATTAAATAACTACAAATAATTATGTAACAATTGATAACTACAATGTAAATAGAGTTGATCTAAATATATGAAAACTTGGTTCTTTACAACGTGTATTAATAAATGGAAACAGATTAGTTAAAGTTTAAGATTAGTTTATCGTTTCTGTACGATTCAATTCACTGAACGGTCCAGTAAAGTAACAACAGTTTTTCGTTGACAACTACGTTGTATTGATATTAATGTTAATACCAAAATGTTTCAGGCATTCTATGAAATGGCTTCCACAGTGGTAAGCTCACAACGCGTAAAGTTTAGTGTACCAATAATAATATTAATACCAATAAAACGTTTATTTCAATCGAAGAAAGTATTATTAGTAAACGTTATTTAACGCAAGTCTACGAGCTAACACAATGAATGCCTATCTTTATTTTGTCAGTTATCAATTAAATAAATTCTAGTTTTATTATTATTATTATTATTATTATTATTATTATTATTATTATTATTATTATTATTATTATTATTATTATGGCTCAGTGGGAGGAAAGGTGGACCAGTGACACGAAGGGAAGATGGACCGCTAGGCTCATAAAACAGTTTGCTGAGTGGACTGACCGCAAACATAGCGAGATTAATTATTTCATAACGTAGTTCCTAACTGACCACGGCCTGTTCCGGGCTTACCTATCTAGGATGGGGAAAGTAGACAGACCAGACTGCATTTTCTGTAAACAGGAATTAGACGATGTGACTCACACGTTTTTTACCTGTGATAGATAGAAAGAGGAGAGGCAAACCCTGGAAAATGTAGTGGGACAGATCTCGCCCGGAAATATCATTGGAATAATGCTAGAGAGCAAAAACCATTGGGATCAGGTAGGACCCTATATAGAGAAGGTGCTAAGCCAAAAGAAGGAAGCCGAAGATGATCTTGCTAGAGCCGCTGACAGAAGAGCAGAAAGCAGGTAACGTGGACCGCTGAAGGTTTAAAACAGATGAACGTCCACAGGACGAAGCACAAATGGCACCACCTTGTAGTATTGCGAAAGCTGAGTCCCGAGGTGAATCCATGCTGTGGACAACAGGGTTTGTGGTTTTGGTGGGTGCGAGTCCCACACACCGTCGGAGTGCGGACCCTCCTGCGCCAAACATTAATTTTCCACAGTCTCCCTCGTCAAAAATTATTATTATTATTATATTGTTTAAACATTAAATGGAATTACTGTTTCAAATAAATGACAACTAATTACTGTTTTTATATCACTTAAAATATCTAAGAAACATTTACCATATTCCGCGTAGAGAAAACCACTCTACAGTCTTAAGATTCCCAGCCTATTTTAGCCAATGTATTTTTCTATGTATTCATTTCGATAGTCGGATTCCCCGTGAGAGAGGGTCTAAAAATGAATCTTGAATTTTTGGAGCTTTCAGGGTACCTAGAATAATAGTACTAGTCCTATATATACTGAAATAACATGTTTAAGTTAATATAAATGTCTATTAAGCAAATGAAAAAATAAAATATTTCATTTTATAATTTACTACTAAAGGCACATGCACATAACCACATAATTAGATACTAATTGACGTTGAACCAAGTAATTAATTTAAAAAAAAAGTACTTCTGACAATCTTAGTGAGAGTTTTACTCAATAAAAGTGTAGTCCACTTTAACAGAATATGTAGTATAAAATACCCGAAATAATACGAGGTGTTTGCACAATTATATACGGAATAAAGATAATACGTATTACTTACTTTATGAAAAAAGTATGTTGACAAGCAGAATAATTACTGTTGCACACCCCGGAATAGAAAAATTCTTCTGATTAGCGGTTTAAAGCAAGAATTTTCCGATCTGACTATGAACTGTAAAGCTTCAAAGCGCTAATCGGAATAATTTTTCTATAGTGGTGTGCAACAGTAATAATTCTGTTTGTGATTATAACCATTAACACAACTTTCTTAGTTAAAAACATGTTGAATACATTGGATTAGGCTGACGTAGTTTTGCTGGAACGATGGAAAATGGTTTCCACAAAGTATCCATTGAAAGTAGTCAGCAAACCCGTTAGAACGTTTTATTTATCTGACCTTAATTACGCAGACGGTGGTTGCTTATTACTTTAACATACAATCTGTAAATCAAGGTAAATGTAAATAAAAATATTAATTAATTTGTGTTTATTCAAAAGAGTTCATCAAAAGAAAACTCACTCATCTGTGTAAAAAATATGTATCTAGCAAGCTTTTATTAAAAAAATATATATTTTTATTGCATCAACCAAACATTGTTTACTATATGATTGATTTTAAATACAAATTACAAAATATTAAGTAATGATTGATGTGCAAATGTAGAAGACTAATTTTTGTAATGTTGATATTTTGAAAAAACTCGTACATTTCTCGTAGATGTTTGTAATAATTAATAAAAAGAATAATATTTTTACGCAATTATTTTAAGTACCTTTAAGTCCTACGGTAGCTCATTCTTTGTCAGAAAAATGTCGAATAATAATAACGTATCGTTTATTTAATTGACCCCTTGGAGATGCAGAACGAGCTTCAGTAACACTTGTTGAAACAGCAAGAATTATAATACTGGTGTATAAATACACAGAAAACGCTTCGTACAGAAGTAGGCCTACATACATACCTATATACAGTGTAATCAAACCCCAACAAGCACTTCTATCCCGATGAAAAAACTGGAGGGAAGAAACTAAATGTTAACGTTATAACAAAATTATAAATGTGTTGTGTTGTTTAGTGTTGTGATGTCGGGTGTTACACTCCGCGCACTTTTAATACTTACTAATTGCTGGTTTCTCTGCGACAATGTTGTCCTGCAAACACAACTTATGCTAATATGTGTGTATGTGGGCGCCACTTGGATATTTGGTCCAAGAATTTATTATTATTAAAAATTGATTTTTTAGTTGTTAAATTAACTATAGAAAAAAATGTGAACAAGACAATTTGAATTGCAAATAACGTATGTTTAATGATCTTTCTTTTCATAAAAATCGTCTGAAGGACTAACACTCAAATTAAACAAAATTGCAGAGTTACAAATGATGACAAGTTTTTTATTAATCATCGGCTGATAAAAATTGTATTGCTCAGTTGAATAGCATGAATTTAATGTATGAAAAAACTTTATACTCAGGACGTGACTCCTTTGAACTATCAAGACAAATCAGTGGGATGCTTTACAAAAATTGTGTGATTTGAAGGTGTTTGACATGTGTAGTACAACTGTGTGACAAGGATACCAGGTAATAATGATTTTAATTTTTGAACAACTCACGTAAGTATTTCCTTCACTGGACACTGTTCTTGGGGACGATTCCAATCTTGCGCCTCTTCGTGTTTACGTTCCTCACGCACTGGTAACTATTTATAAGTCAAATTACGGTTTTAAAACTCCGCACAATTGAAATAAAATTCGTACTGTTTCTATGCTTTGAATTCTTGGCGGTGGCGAACAGCTGACTGCGTGGTGTCTCTATTCTGCCGTCTCAGCGCTAGTTCCAAACTCAATGTAGAAGGCTTGTGTCAGTAATTTGTTTGGGAATTTTGTCAAAGTCTGTTTATCTTCGCAAATACCAGCAAAATTGATTTTCTCTGTTAAAATCGGTCCTTTTCAGGGCCGCTGGATATTTGGCTGTGTGCGTTTCTATTAAATATGGCGTGTTGTTGCTCTATTCAACAACACGTTAGCGTTTAGCGATATAATCCTTATATAGGTTAAGTCAGTCTTTTGTCATGTACGGGAAAAAGCCTTTCTGAGATCTCGGGTTGAATTCCTGTTCTTCGAAATCGCCTTGGATAGGATGATCTGATTCGTAGGTGAAGGGTCTCTTGTGGATTCAAAGCATAAAGTGTTTTTTGTGTCAAATTTCGTCTTCCTTTTATACTCTGTAAGGGTCATTGTTTTAATTTTCAAACTGGACTTCCGGTATTTTTGAGTAAACTTTTCTTCTGGAACGTTCGAGAATATGCAAATAGAACATCATAGAACAAATTTGACTTCCGTAGAAGCTTTAGAACAAAAACTTCCTATTCTTCATACTAAAGGATATTACTAAAATTATTCTGGTATTTGTCAATTTTACAGAACTACTTACAATCTGCATGCCATTATTATTTTTGGATTCTCTGCTTTCAACTGAATAAAATGATACCATTCACGATTGGTTTTGAACAAATTAAACCTAATAAATTAACATAAAATACAATTCTTACCTTGTAGTGTTTGCACAAAATTCTAATTTTCTAATTAATAAAATGTTATGAAGTTGCTTGGTTCTTGCTATAACATTAATACATAACATAATTATCTTTACATAACAAAATAAGCAAATATTAAAACATATAACATATAAATAAGTTCATTATTCTGTAGGCATTACATATGGCCTAGTTTTCTGTCGCTGGTTTTTTATAATAATTTGTCTTTTTCGGTATTATATATGGGATTTTTTGGGTATTCACTTAGAGTTTGTTATATTGTTTATCTTTGGGAATACCTGGTTTATCCTAATACATTTTATTTTCATTGTAATATTACTTAGCATCTCACTGTTTTGTACAGATGAGTTATTTCCTTGGTGTGACAATTTTCACTTTTATATTTAAAAATTCTCTATGAATTAAGCTTGTCTTCAATTGAGCAAGTATGTTTCCATTATACATTATAGGATTGTACCTTTTTCCTTTATTTTTTTCTAATATTATACAATTAGTCTGTCAAATATGACTATTTTTGTGATTGTTTTTTGGTGTTAGCCTGGTATAGTATAGGTAAATAGTTTCATAACTTGACTGTTAAAGTGTTTTAGGTGGTCATATATATAAGTATAGTTACTTTATATTGTGTTTCAACTTTAAAATACAATTTTGTTGCATTTTGATTGTGCCGTACCTAGGTGTACGGCAAGTAGTGGCTATACGGATTCCGGGCGATATTTTCATGCATTTGGGTAGTCCGCCGGGGACAGTGGTCACTTCGCTATCTATGAGACGTTACGGTAACTTCGAACTACGGTATCTTTCGTTCCGTCTGCTATAGGGAGTCTGCTGAACTTCGTCGTGATTTGTAGGCGCCTTTGGGAAATCTGTGAGCTGTGGAGTGAGATTGTTTCGGACTCAAGTAGTGGTTGGCCTATGGTTTTCTTTTCGTTGAGTGGAGAGTTGCGTTTTTGACTCGATGGGTTGGTTCCGGGTCAGCTGTTCTGATCGGGAGCTGATGACAACCACGTGTTGGGCTGATTGTAGAGAGCTGAATAGTCTTGTGGTTTTTTTTTATGCCGGCGTTTTTTTTAAAATGATTATGTCAGGCTGAGGGGACAGTGTGCCATGGGGGTCCCTGGGGGCCGGCGTCCGTGATCATGTGAAGACCGGGATGTTAAATTGTGTGATATACGTGTGTAAGTATTGAGGGACACAGCACGCTTGATTATGCACGCACTATGAACAGGTATGGAGAAATAAAATTTATTAAATTTTGCCCTGGGACTTTATGGGTCGAGTGGGGGTCTGGCTGATTTTTTTAACACTACCAAAAAAAAGAAAAAACATTTTTTTCCCTACAAAAAAAAGAGAAAAAAAAAACTAAAACTTAAGAAAATGTGTTAGTTATTGGCCAGGGTGTTCATTTGGCCTAGTGGGGCAAAATTCAGCTGAGTTCCTTAAATGCTCTTATTCCGTGTGTGCATGTAATTGTCTTGTGTTGTCCACATACGCATGCAATGTTGAGTACAGTTTTTCCTTGTAATCTGTGTGGAACTTATATTGGTGGCTGTTTTAATTGGAACGTGTAAATCTGCTTGTGAAAAGAGTTTCAGTCCACCTACTGCTGTAACAACACATTCTCTTGTGCTAGAACAGTAATTCCTGTGTTGCCACAGATTTATAATATGGCATAGATTTATAATACCATTACATCTCAATGAATAATGATATTGTTTCATAAAAATAAAAGTCCATACAAGAAAAAAAAAAAAGAAGAAAACTTGGGAGTTTTACACTAAACAAACATTGTGATTTTTATAATATTTAAATTATTATGAATTGTTGATATATACTTTATTTAGTAAAATTTATTTATTTTTAATGAATATGTTGAAGGGTGTAATATATTTTTAAAACTGTGAACCTGTTAAAACTATTTGCAAAAATCTATTGGAAACTGTTATTCTATTACTTTTATAATTGTTTAAATTGTTGTGGCTTTACTGAGGTTGTACGATAGAATTGCTTGTGACAGGGTTTAGAAAGTTGTTTATATTATTGAAAGCTGCATGTTAATGGTGATCAGTATCCCCCTGTGAGAGATTTTAAATGTTTTATATATTTTGTATAGAATGCCATGTAAGAGATTTTAAATGATATATATATTTGTATGGTTTGCATGGAATATTTCTTGAATATTGAATATTGAATACTTTTACATTTTAAATTTTGAATACCCTGTCATAGTTTTTAAATATTTACACATTTTCCATAATTCTAATGGAATAACTTACAGCCTGTTTTTTGTATGAAATTTCATTGTCACAAAAGATAAAAAAAAGATAGCCTCAATAAACATGTTATTTTTTGAAGTTTTAAAACTGAGGTCACCTCATTCATCCAATTACCCAAAGGTTATCCAGCATGCGGATATTCTTCCACTAGGAGGCCCCTCCTTGTTCCAGTGAAATGGTGAGCCGGTCATCAAGGTAAGTTGTAGTTAAAAAAAAAAAAAATTGTAGGATGTCAACTTGGAAAGTTAAATTTTTGCTGTGACGTCATGGGTGATGAGCGCCTCATGATAACATTAAATTCACAAATATTACAATTTTATATGTTTATCACATGTTTTCAGTTTAACACTGTTTTTGATTATTTTGATTGACTTCTAATCATTTTACAGCTTTCTCTAGTTAAAATAATTTGTTTGTCTTTGTCTGATTGACATTTACATATAGTTTTTATATTAATTCTATAATAATTAATTTTCACATAAAATCTGAGTGATTGGTCTCAACTCCAAAATCTTGGTTTTTTGTCATAACATTTATATATTTTTTTTAATTTTAACTTACATCCTTTTTAATGATGTGTTCAAATCACTTAATACATTTATTTTATTTATATTATAAAGTATAATAATAGATCTTGTCCATTAATTCACAATAAATAGTTTTTTATACCCTATTCAGAGTTACATTTCTTAATATGTGATGACCTCATTTTGGTCATTTCTGAGATTATCTGTTTCTCTTATAGTACATTATCAGTTTTACACTGTTCTTCACTTAAACAATATATGGGGTTTGAGTCTTGGTCATAGTCTTGGTCGTTTTTTCATGTTAATGATATTAATTATCGGACAATATTACAAAATTTTTTGGATTACTTGGGTTCGATACTGTTCATCTCACTTTCCTCTTATGATAATTTACTTTGCAATTAATTTCCTTTGTGGAACGTTCTGTGACGTTACAACGTATGTAAATAAAATAAAGCAAACATAAAATGTTTATTAACATACATTTTTTATAAGACAAATGGGTTTCCTCATATTAGCAAAGCAATAATTTGTAATTTCTGTACCATTTAAATGAAAGTAGTATTGTGTTGCATAATTATTTTTAATTTATATCAAATACTTACTATAGTTTTTTATCAATTATGAACAATTTTTATATTAACCCGTGCCTCACTGCAAGACTTCCCCTTAGTGTAGTTCATCGGCTGTTGCAAGGACTCATACAATAGCATAGAAAGATATTGGGAAGCTCTGGTTAATATTTGCTAAAAATCTTCCAACAAGTTCTCCTAAGAGCACATGACTCTCACAACCCAAATACTTTACTGCTGCAGTGTTCAACATAAGAGTTTTGCGCAAGCTGATGAAACGAACATTCTAGAAAAGTACAGTATGTACATTAACGAATTTGTTTTATACTTGCCACGTTTTTTCAGCGTTTCCACGGGCATAATTATTTTGTATTATAAACAACCGCTACGTATGTTGTACGAAACAAAAGTATTTTTACTAAACGTTTCTTATTAAAATACATTTAACGTAAATATTTCAAGATTGGTATATGTTCTACATTAGGCCTAAAAACGAAGATGTCTTGCGCGTATATATAAGTTCAGAGGCGCGTGAATATAGAGACAGAAAACGGAAAATTTAAATCATAAAGACGACTTGAAAATAAAATTGTTTGTTTTACCGACCATGTTCAGCTTTGATCGTTTTAACGCCTCACCACACTTGCATTTTTTGTATAAATTGTTACGACGGTCTACTTGATCGTCGTAGGTACAGTGGAAAACAAAATAATACAAGACACCAACTAAGTCACTATCACCAGCTTTAATTTTCACAGAAAAACAGTTCGTAATTAACAACACAGTATCTTACAACAATTCAAATAAAAAATTGTTTACGCGCAAATGAATGTCAACTAATATTAAAACACAATTGTATTACAATATACCGTCCGATTATAAAACACACCACTTAAATAATAACCACTTGAACACACCCAGTAATATCGTTTGTAATCGCCCGACAATAAGTCTTGAACCGCACTGTAAATATATCGCCACTATACTGAAAACTAAGGCCGCTGCCGCCATGTATTTATACCTCTGCTCACAGACCAGAACGTTCCTATTTGCGTCTTAGCGTCCGTGTGAACTACGTAATTAACTGCGGCCTTGACACAGTCCGCGCGGCTGGCGGCTTCGAGAAAACTCTCGCGGATTCGTTGCCAGTCACGTATGGTACATTAGAACGAGATTCTTCTGGCACATTCGACAAACACGTAGATTGCTCTGTGATGTCGTAACACTTCCCGCTCCTTAAGCCTGTTCGTCCCGAACTGGCAAACCGTCTCTGAAGTAATACTGGACCAGGCGACCTAGGCGGTCGTCCTTGTGAAAGATAACTCTCCGGTCCTTCGAATTCAGTCTCGTGTGATCCGAACATCACGTCCCCAGGAATGCGAGTCATCCGCTTAACCACTAGCTTTGCTGGAATCACTCCCGTTGCGTCATGTACTGATGACCTAAACACCACTGGCTGATCCAAGTTTGTTTGGTTCTAGTTAACAACCTCTTGCGTAACCTCATCTTCAGCCACTTCTCCCTCGGGCGCTTCTATTAACTCACGAAAAAACAAGGGGTTTTCATTGACACCCATAGTTGGCTTTCCAGTAACTTCTTTTGCCGTTTCCCGTATTTGTACTTCCCCTACTAGTTCGTCTTCCATTTCCGCCTGAAATAGGACAGGTTCCTGTTGACCAGACCTGTTGACTTCTTCTTCGGCCAATGCCACTTGCTTGATTGAATGGTTGGCAGACCCTGACATTTTAGCCATGCATCTTCTCTTTGCCAAATTTCAGGACGTTCTCTCTTAAGTCCACAACGAATCCGTAGGCATTCATAATGTCCGTACTAAGAATCACTTCATCGTCAATGTCTGCAACAACTCGAGAAGACCCAGGCGTACACGTACGTCTATCTTTCCTAGCACCTTGACGGGGCTTCCAATCACAGTCTGTATTGTACAAAAGCTAATAAGAGGCTGGCGGTTGGTGACTAAGTCAGGGCGTACAATGGACACTGTTACGCCCGTGTCAACTGTAAATGATGTTGGTTTACCTTCCGCAAATCCATTAACAATAAAGTTTTCACTGGTCTTTGTAGCGTGGAAACTGTGTGCTGTTCTGGGGCTTTACTTCTCCAATTGGTGCGATCACTCCTTTCTCTCAGTATTTTTTTCTCCCAACGGTCTATCTGTAGATGACCACGTTTCCCACAGTTGTAACACTTCGGTCTTCTGCCTTTATCCTTTGGTTTGAAAGATCGTTGTGGCGCTGCTGACTTCTTAAACTGTTGTTCTTGAATTGTCTCTTTATTCTGTACGTTATGACGATACTGTGGTACTAGATGCATTTGACTAAAACGTGATGACATACTTTGATTAATGTAGGTCCCCGACTTGGCAGGAGGGAGAACATGACGAAGAGCATGAACAAGAGCGTCTGAGCTATTCTGATGCCGTGCTATTATTAACACTTGTTGTAATTTACTATCTCTGATACCGTCAATAAACACAATGAGTTCAATCCACGTTCTGAAGTCCTCCGATTTTTCGGGATAAGCTAATCTCGTCAGTCGGTCGACATTAGCTTCAAACTCTTGAAAGCTTTCCCCTGAACGCTGTCGCCTCGCTTTAAGTTGAACACGGTACACTTCGCACAAATCCTGGTCACCGTACGTAATTCCAGAGTTTTTGTTAATTCGGCATAGATGTTCTGCTTTCCAGGTAGCACTTTCTGTATTAGTTCTGCGGCAGGCCATTTTAAAGAAAGAATTAGTGAAAGTCCTTTCTCTTCTTCCGTCCATTTATTTAAGTGAGCGGCAGCTTCAAATTGGCTGAGGTACGTTGCCCAGTGACTGCTTCCGTCAAAGGTTGGAGCTTTGACATGAACTGTCCCTACTGCAGGCAAAGTGACTTTCTCTATTACCTTTTTTCTACTTTTTTCTGTCTTTATCATTGGTACAGTCTGTTCACAAAGTTGCTTTGGTGTGACAGTAAGCTACCTCAATACTTTGTCGAAATCAGGCCTGATCAACCTGAGTATTATCATTGTTGTGTATGCAAACAATGTCGATATCTAGAGCACAGCTGTTACGATCTACCCAGATGGTCCGTTCTTATCAGAAACTGATAAGACCCCAACTCGGTAGGAAGCCTAACTATGTAGGAACCCAAGATTGTGGCAGTCTTGAAATGAGTCATTGCTGGTCAAGTTCGCCTACTACGGAGGGTCAACGTTTCGAGCGCTAGAGTACAACCCTTTTCTCGACGTGAGGATCTATGCACTTAACCAAGTGCGAAAAGGTAAGGCAGTTTACCGAAAATATCTCAATCTAATATCCATTTCGGGAAAAGCGAGTGTAAATTGTTCCAAATTATAACTTTATGTACTTGTTTAAACTTTGCCAATCATGTATGGACAGTACTGTTTGTCAACCTCACAGTGAAATGTGCTCACAGAATATCTCAAGCCAATTAATTGAATTATTATTATATTTACATTTTAACTTCAACTTATTAATAAATTACTTGTAACTAAAAGCTTAATTTAAGGTTAATATCGTAAGAGTGAGACGGCACATGCTCCCTCAATTGAGAAGCACAATATCTTGTCTTTACGTGAAAGTGTATTCCTCATTTGTACAAAGTAATCTTTTAATATTGTAATATATCTGTAGAAAGTAATTTTGTAATTAGTATTCCCTGTAATTTAATATCGTTGTAAATAATGTTAATCAAAAGGTAACATATACATTGTGAACCTCGAGTTCAGTAGGATTAGCGACGGAAGGCACGATCATGTAGGCAGTGCCGCCACAGCTGTTGTAACTAAAGCTAACAGCAACGTAATTACCAGGCTGTGGTGAGAAATTTAATGTATTGTAGTTCGAATTGTTTTTGCCCAGATAATGTATTGTTTATTTCATATCACACTTTAGTTAAAGCAATTTCATAACTAAGCCATAAATTTTATCTTATTTTATTATTTGAATGATATAAACACTTGGTCACCAAATATTATAACTAGGGTTTCGAAACAATGAATAGTAGTTAAATACAATGTTTTGAATTTCATGCAAAATACTTTATTGTGGACAAGCGTATAGCGAATTTATGGAGCTAAATAAATAATATTATTGAATTAAATTATTATTAAATTATTAAATTAAATTATTGAGTTAAATTATATTATTATAAATTATTATATTTATTACTCAGTTCATATTCCTGACTAATTATAATTAAAAGTTGTTGATAATGTGAAATTTTGTTATCTGTAAATGTATTACTAATTAAGGGGTAACTTTTCCATGTTTAGAAATTTACCTTTGAAGTTTTGAGTGTAAATTTATTAACTTGCTTTTGTACTTTGAATATTTAATTGTATTTCGAATATTTTGGTAGATAAACTTGGTGAAATAAAAAAAAAAAGTAAACACATTCTAGTGAATGAATTAGTGTTCAATGTTTGCATAGGAAGATGTTATATGCACAATACTATTATTTAATGAATTTGCAGGGTTTTAATTTTGATCCCTGAACTGTCTGGGACACTGATTGCTGTTACTTTGGAGCATTTTCACACCTGGGGCTTGGTGCTGTCATCTGGAGACTTCTTTCCGCCGCCACGGATTTCCGCATTCCGCCGCCGCGTTCCGCGACCGACCTGGACTTCCGATACGCTTACTGTTCGATTGTGCGTGCATTACGCGGAGAACTTGTGGTGAGTGTATCTTTTCCTTCATTAATTTCCTAAACTGTGCCACGACTCGTGTTTCGACACGGACTTGCGGAGAGTTACTCTTCGAGGGATTATCACTTCTGCGCCACATAAATACTGTATATATTAGTATAGCGTATTACATAAGTTACTTAGATTTAAGTTGTTGTCAGTTTAAACATTTATTATTATTGCGGCATCAGCTAATGATATACAGTCATTTACTCTCATTGTTATTTGGAGATACAAGCAAAACTTAATAAAATAGAATATGATTTCTTACTTTGTATAGTTTGTATACCTTACATGATTGGTGTAGTAAATTTGAGCAAACTGCCTTATCAAGCGGTTTAGTGGTCAACCTTATTGGGACGGGATTGAATCTCCGTGTTCGCCCGTTGGTTGTCCCTGCACGGAGTGGCGCCCTTTAAAAAAAAAAAGGAAAAAACTATATATAAGTGAATTTGATTTTTGGTTACCACTCACACTTCTTGATACTGACATAGGTGGTGTTAATATCTATCAAGGAACCCCACCCCCTTCCCCACTAGCTAGCCTGGGTAAATTCGGTGGGTAGCATTGGTTGTAACTTCATGCTCGACTTCATTTTTAATCTGCTCTTTTATATTTGTAACTGAGTCTTCTATTTTTGTTGACATAGCTTTTTCCAGACTCAAGACAGATTTTTCTACTTCAGCTATTTTATTTGACATGGATTCTTCTGCGTCAGATATTCTGGTAATTTGATTGTTAAGCTCACCTCGTAATTCACCTACGTCACCACGTAGGAGACACAATTCTGCTGTAGTATGTTCTTGCATCTGCTTTTGCTCATGAATTAAGGCTTTAATGTCATCTGCTTCCTGCTTACGTGTTTCACCCTGTCGTTTTTCTGCTTCTTCCGCTTCCTGTCTGCGTTTCTCATCATGTCGTTTTTCTCCTTCTTTTCTTTCTTGTCTTCGTTCTTCTTTTTGTCGTCTTTCTGCCTCTTCCGTCTCCTGTCGGCGTCTTTTCTCTACTTTCTCTGCGTCCTGTCGTCGTCGTTCCTCTGTCTGCAACAGCAGCGCCTGAAAATTTTCCACCATCTGACTGGCATCCATTTTTTCCGATTAATTACGAATTACACTCGTCTTGTACACAGTGTCCACTGTTTCCACTGTTAACCGTTCTATCCCACTTCTGACACCACTGTTACGACGGTCTATTTGATCGTCGTAGGTACAGAGGAAAACAAAATACATACAAGGCACCAATTAAATCACTATTACCAGCTTTAATTTTCACAGTTAAAGAGTTCGTAATTAACAACACAGTCTCTTACAACAAATCAAATACGTAGATTGTTCTGTGATGTCGTAACAATATTTTTATTATTATGACATCATAACACCGGTAAGAGAGTATATTTTGGAGGATCAAGCCTGCCCACAAAGAAGAAACACATCCGACATATCATAGAAAACTGGATTATAAGGGAGCAGTGATTTTCATTTGACTTCTCCTTGCGTTATGTTGAAGTTTTAGCGGGCCGTTTGTCAACCATGTGCCTAGGGGTTTTCACAAAACAATGTGCCCTATTTAAAATTCAAAGCATTTATTGATTAATGTTATAATTATTCAATACATAGTTCGTACTCTATAACTTGAGCGCTAAACCATCAATATTCTGTAATTATATGAGCTAATTTCTTCTTATGATTTGTATAATTATAGTTTACAATAATGGATTTTAACAATGATTTGTGATACCTTGAACAGGAACCAGACTTTTAACCGTCTTCTGAGATCTAAGTATTATGGTTCTGAAGCGATGTAAAAATGTGACAGTTACTATAAGCTGCAACATTCTTTACCTTCCATTTACTAGACGAAGAGGAAAAGTGAAAATGCGGCAGGCAAAATGCGTAATTTGTGAATGTCTAACAGTATTCTATAATACTTAAAGTTAACAACATATTTACATTTAGTAAATGACATTTATATTTAAAGGAAACAACATGTGAATGTTTATTAGTTAATTAATATAATTTTCTTTTCTAAATTGATTTTTGAATAAACAAATATTAGCCAACACTTCTGTTTACGTTAGTATTGATTTTACAGATTGTATACTAGAGTTGAAGTGCAACCGACCGTCTGCATATGTGAGGTCAGTTAGATAAAACAGTTGCTGGATACTTTGTTTTATTTTTTGCAGATACGTTGTGGAAACCGTTTTCCACCGTCAGCAGGAAAAACTGTCAGCGTAACTGACTGTGTTCCATACCTCCCGTTTCGTAGAATAAAGTCAATTTATTTTTTGTTGGTGTATGCAGTTATGCAAATATCCCGTATTATTTTGGATGTTTTGATACAACACACCGTGCTAACAGATTATTTCAATTTTATTCAGACAATTGTTATGTTCCATCACTAGGTTTGTTGAACATTTTTCAGTCGCCCATAGTGAGTCAGACTATAGACAGGAGTACCTAATAAAACATTTTGGATGGTAGTGAGTATAATGCCTTTATCCTTTGCCAAGTAGCTAAAGACGATAAATTTTACTTTTAAAACACATTACGATAATTCGAAAGAAATGATTTATAATCGTCTCTTGTTTATTCGAAAAATAATGGTATTTAACATTGCACTCTAGCTCATACCGCCGGAATATGACCCCGATATATTAGCCAATACAGTAGTACTAGATAAATTGTTTTCCTCTGTACATTGTCGTACAGAACACAGGACTGAAATAAAACTTTTACGCATTGTTTATGTCTACTATAAAGTGTACTGGACGCAAAGCTTATCATTTTTAAAACCTTTTATTAAAAATACTTATAGTTTAATAAGTCTACAATAAACAGAATAACGTATTTATTTAGAAGTGACATGAATCCTCTTTATTTGATAAGTTTTTGCGATGAAAAGAAGGAGTGTATTTTGTCTTTATATCTTATGACACTCTTAAGTTATCGAATAAATAACAAAGGCATGAGGACGTCGAGTTTGCGGTTGCTAGGGCGCTATAGACTAATTCTGATTAATACGTATTTTTGCTTCTCCGATGTCTCCTTCCAGCCCCTTTTAGAACAAGGACGTCTCCAGTTTCATTCTCTTTTGTTACAGAAATATATGGTCATCAGTCCGTTGTTTGCTTGCAAGGTTTTGTGGACAAAGTATGACACTTTATAAATCAGCACTACCGATAGTCTGGACAAAAATAGCAATGTAATCACAATATAATATTAGCGAGATTATGATAATAATTTTGTATGATTAACATACAATATAAACAACTATGGAAAGTATGAAATTTGTGTTTACAATATTATTTTTATAAAATATATATTAAATATGACGCTGTGTTTATTTCAATGTTAAAAATATAACGGTAAACGTTTGTTTATGCTTATGCGCTTTCATTTCATGTGACAAATATTTTTACTGAATATTGCTATACAATACAAATTGCAGACATTTGTTACGAGAATGTATTGAGTACTATTAAGAAACCGCTATTTACTTTTCTAAAAGGTTTTAGCCACCACAGAATCCATACAATTAAACCAACGGGCATAAGTGAAATAAAAATATACATTCATGAATTATGTATTTCGTCTGCTATATTTCTCACTTTTTCGCTTGGTCTAGTAGATAGAAAATTAAATGCAGTTTGAGAAAATAGTAATTGGAAAGTTGATGGGCAATAGAAAATAAAATAATTAAGTTCCTAAAGCCAGGTACCACGTAATCAACCAAAGCTCCCTTCCATGGTACAGAAGACACACAACATACAGTGTACTATATACAGAAAATAAATCTAATCAGTGCAAAAGAATGAGCAAATCGTCTCCTCCTCAAATACATTTAACCCAAGTAGAGGTTGGAATACAGATGAAAGGTCTACTACATCTAAGACACAGGAAAAAACGCATTTTGAAATTCTTGGATTTCGTTGTCCATGACGTGTCCGTTACTTAACTAAATATCACTATAATATTGACGACTCGGAACACTAAGTTTTTTATAAGTAAAAACGTAAAGTTTTACCTTACAGCCTAAACCGGCTTTCACCTATAGAAGGCTTCATCAGAGGCTGTCGTTAGTAGCGCTGTTCATCTTGTTGTTGGCGACGAGATAGTGTTTCGAAAGATCGAAGCTGTGTGTGTGTGGTGAGATGTGTTCGAATAATGCGTGCGATTTGAATTGTGTCTGTTCGTTTAGGATGTCGTTTTTATTTGTTTTTGTGTGTTTGTATATTTCTAATTGTTCTAGAGTGTCTAGTTTTCGGCCTTTTGTGTGTACGTGTAGTATGTTCATGTTATTGTCGATGTTTTTATATGTGTGGTTTGCTTCAATGAGGTGGTTTGCGAAGGTAGATTCTGTAGTGGTGTGGAGTGCTTTTGTGTGCTCAATGTATCTCTGTTTGAAGCTACGTCCTGTCTGGCCTATGTAGAATTTATTGCAATTTGAACAATTTAGTTTATATACACCGGGTAGATCGAATTTGTTTTGTGCTTTGGGCATACGTTTTGATAGTGTGTGTTCTGTTTTGTTAGTAGTTTTGTAAGCGATTCTGTATCCTGCTTTTTTGAATTTGTGGGCAATTTTTTCTGTTTGTTTGTTGATGTATGTTAGTGTTATGAATTTGTTGTTTTCTGTCTTTGTCTGTTGTTTGTTTTGTGTTTTGTGTAGGAGTTTACTGACTATTGTTCTGTCATAACCGTTAGATTCTGCTAGATATTTTATCGTGTTTAGTTCGTCTTTGTAGTCTATTTCATCTAAGGGGATGTTGTTAAGTCTATGTATCATGGTTCTAAAAGCAGCTAGTTTGTGTTGTATTGGGTGATTGGAGGTGTTGTGTATTAGTGTGTCAGTTGTAGTTGGTTTTCTGTATATACTGAATTTGTGCCTGTGTTCTAGTTTTGTGATGGAGAGGTCTAAGAAGTTTATGGTATTGTTGTGTTCGTATTCGGCAGTGAAGGTTATGTTTTTATGTATTTTGTTTATGTGCGTCAGTAACTGTTCACATTGTCTTTTGTTTCCCCTGTATAGTATTAGAATGTCATCAACGCATCTGTGCCAATATAGTATTTTATGTGAGTGTCTGTCATTGTTTGTGAGTATTTTTGTTTTTTCTAAGTGTTGGAGGAAGACTTCTGCTAGAATGCTGGATATAGGGGAGCCCATGGGTAGGCCATCGTTCTGTGTGTAGTATTTATTGTTATAAGTAAAGTAGTTTTGTTTTGTGATAATGTTCAGAGTTTCTGTTATTTCATTGATAAGTTCGTCTGGTGTGTTGTTCTGTTTGAGTTTGTTTTGTAGGATGGTGATTGTTTCAGAGATGGGGATGTTTGTGTACAGGTTTTTAATGTCAAAGGAGGCTAATGTGGTTATGGGGGATGTGTATGTCTTTTATTTTTGTTACTAGGTCAGTGTTGTTTTTTACTGCAATGTTGTTGTCTATTTGTGTGTGTTGTCTAATAATTTTGTCTAGATATTTTGCCAGTTTGTGTGCAGGGGCATTACGGTAGTTGATAATGGGGCGGATCGGAATGTCTTCTTTATGGATTTTGGGAAGCGCTTGGAGTGTAGGTGCTGATGGTCGGATTTGTTTCATGTAGGGCTTTTGTTTATGTGTCATAAAGTGTGACATAATGATAAAGGCCTAAAACATAACATACATTACAAACATAACAACCAAACACTAACAAAGCTCATAATTGACACAGAAACAAATATACAAAACACAGCACCAGAACATCAAAACACATTAAGACATAATATAAACAACACAATAGGAGTACATAAGACACCAGACAACAACAACCACAACTCAGAAATACACAAAGCCATCAAACTGAGGGAAAAGGCACACAAACACAACATCACATTTGTAAAAGCTGACAAAGGCAACACGACTGTAATTATCCCCACAGACAACCTACACAAAAAAGTACAAGACTTCATAGAACAGAACAACATCACAGAACTAAAACACGACCCCACCGACAGATACCAAAACTCAGTAAAACAAATAGTCAACAAAGCCAAACACATTATGACACATAAACAAAAGCCCTACATGAAACAAATCCGACCATCAGCACCTACACTCCAAGCGCTTCCCAAAATCCATAATGAAGACATTCCGATCCGCCCCATTATCAACTACCGTAATGCCCCTGCACACAAACTGGCAAAATATCTAGACAAAATTATTAGACAACACACACAAATAGACAACAACATTGCAGTAAAAAACAACACTGCAACCCCACACCCCCATAACGCCACATTAGCCTCCTTTGACATTAAAAACCTGTACACAAACATCCTCATCTCTGAAACAATCACCATCCTACAAAACAAACTCAAACAGAACAACACACCAGACGAACTTATCAATGAAATACCAGAAACTCTGAACATTATCACAAAACAAAACTACTTTACTTATAACAATAAATACTACACACAGAACGATGGCCTACCCATGGGCTCCCCTATATCCAGCATTCTAGCAGAAGTCTTCCTCCAACACTTAGAAAAAACAAAAATACTCACAAACAATGACAGACACTCACATAAAATACTATATTGGCACAGATACGTTGATGACATTCTAATACTATACAGGGGAAACAAAAGACAATGTGAACAGTTACTAACGCACATAAACAAAATACATAAAACATAACCTTCACTGCCGAATACGAACACAACAATACCATAAACTTCTTAGACCTCTCCATCACAAAACTAGAACACAGGCACAAATTCAGTATATACAGAAAACCAACTACAACTGACACACTAATACACAACACCTCCAATCACCCAATACAACACAAACTAGCTGCTTTTAGAACCATGATACATAGACTTAACAACATCCCCTTAGATGAAATAGACTACAAAGACGAACTAAACACGATAAAATATCTAGCAGAATCTAACGGTTATGACAGAACAATAGTCAGTAAACTCCTACACAAAACACAAAACAAACAACAGACAAAGACAGAAAACAACAAATTCATAACACTGACATACATCAACAAACAAACAGAAAAAATTGCCCACAAATTCAAAAAAGCAGGATACAGAATCGCTTACAAAACTACTAACAAAACAGAACACACACTATCAAAACGCATGCCCAAAGCACAAAACAAATTCGATCTACCCGGTGTATATAAACTAAATTGTTCAAATTGCAATAAATTCTACATAGGCCAGACAGGACGTAGCTTCAAACAGAGATACATTGAGCACACAAAAGCACTCCACACCACTACAGAATCTACCTTCGCAAACCACCTCATTGAAGCAAACCACACATATAAAAACATCGACAATAACATGAACATACTACACGTACACACAAAAGGCCGAAAACTAGACACTCTAGAACAATTAGAAATATACAAACACACAAAAACAAATAAAAACGACATCCTAAACGAACAGACACAATTCAAATCGCACGCATTATTCGAACACATCTCACCACACACACACAGCTTCGATCTTTCGAAACACTATCTCGTCGCCAACAACAAGATGAACAGCGCTACTAACGACAGCCTCTGATGAAGCCTTCTATAGGTGAAAGCCGGTTTAGGCTGTAAGGTAAAACTTTACGTTTTTACTTATAAAAAACTTAGTGTTCCGAGTCGTCAATATTATAGTGATATTTAGCATTTTGAAACTTTAAATGGCTCAAACCATAATGTTTGGTACATAAATCGAAATAATAACTTACTCACCCCCCCCAAATTCCTATGCCTTACAGGAATAATCTATAACCATGATTATCGAATATCATAGCGTTACAAAGTCTACAGTTCTTGTTAGTATTTAGTAATGTAAGACTCGAGATTACTTCATTATTCAGGAGAAAGATTGAGAAAAAACATAAGCTGTAGATTTCAATGCAGCAAAGTTAGCAGGGAATTATTTTAGGGTAGCTTCTAAATATTCTCTAAACAGAAATGTGTTTTATGAAGCTGTGTACTTCTAATTCAGTAACGGATAGTTTAACAATAATATTTTGAATAACTTGGTGCAGCTTTAGAATGAAAATATTCTGCAGAGGTTACGAAACTGTTAAAGGTGTGTTGATGACACGCAGAAATTAATTTTAGAGAGCCATTCTGGCTTCACTGAAAATCATAATTTTAAGAAACGTAAGGAAAAATTACCATAAATAATACTAAAATATTGTTCTTATAACCTATAAATTATAATTACTTATATTCTCAATAAATGAAATATTAATCAAAGATTATTGAACATTTTATTTTATTTAGTAAAAAGCCATAGAGCATGATTGTCAGACATTATGTGAGTAATTCAAAACAGAAAATCAATAAGTCAATAGAAATCATTGCTCCTCAAGGACCAAACCTCTCTGAACCTTATTGGGCAAGTTTCCTCTGTTTAGGCTAGTTCCCCGATAACATACTATTGTTACCGATGCTCTGATATAATACTATTGTTACGACAGTCTAACGGATAGTCGAATTGTGTAGTAGAAAAAATAACTGAAATCAGATGAAGTCAGTTATATATACGCCATTCAGTTTCGACAAAAGTTTGTCAGTTTCCGGATGACGCGTCGAGAAAAATTGCGTAGTTACAGCTGATCTGGAATTCGCATGAAACTGTGTCACTATCCAACCTTATGCACATCGCCCAGGCCAATTGCCAATAGAATAATCGAAAAATGTCTACAATGCGTGTCTGGAACAATCTCGAGCATTGAGTAATCAGAACCGGTGTGAAGTGAAGTGTCACGTAGCTTCCTTTGTTATTTATCGTCTGAGTCCAGCATATGATAAAAAAATACGTAATTTTAAGAAGGGACACAGATGTGTTAGTGTGTTGATAATGATAAACATTACAAGCCTGGGCGTTAATTGTGATAAGTAACATTTTTCTTTTGAGTTATATGTTATAAATTATAAAACTGATACTTTATTTACGATTCCAAAATTTTGTGTGTGCACAAAGTATTTTAGTATATTATCTTCGTACGGTAGTTATAGAAGCATATACGATACGATGTGTCACGAATACGATGTGTTTCGTGAAACATATTTACGGCCCACAATATATGTACTAAATATTTTGCACAAAAGTTAATCACTCTCGTGAAACCGTTGAACAAAACATGGCATGTTTAAAACGAAATCATTAATGTACAGGCATTTATAGATTGATTCCTCCCAGTCAGCTATCGCAAAGCTCAGTTGTTGCGAATACTGTAAAAGTAAGGTATTTGGTTTGTGAATGTCAATCACGTGCTACTAGAACTTACCCTTCCAAGTGTATCGGCAAATTTCAACTAGAACTTCACTATTTCTTTCTACTGCTATTATTGTGCGAGTAATTCATCATTGTTGCACAACATAAACTCCACGAAGGGAAATATGCTGCAGTCAAACACGTGACATACATTAGAAGCTACCATTTTGTATATACACTTAAAATCTATAATAACTAATATATAAATATACACCAACAATACAATATAAAATTAGTTTTATTTTATAGATATAAAATTTCGTATTGTTACGATGGACCCACAGATCGTCGTGTTGTGCAGTGGAAACTAAATAACTTAGAACAGATGAAGTCGCTAATTACAAACTTTAATTACAAACAACCAACAATGAAATGTATACAAAGGCACAGTTATACAATAACTGAAGTTACATTTGTCCAACACACAACGATAAATGTCACCCTATTGCAGTTTCGCATTAGTTATCACAACATTACTTTCCATTAAACAGCAACAATCACTTCAGTGCACTTCAAATATCGGCAGGTGTAACTGAACTGCTAAGCAGACGGCTGTCGCTTAAATATAACCGTAACCGCAGAGAATCGAGAAGAAACTACTACTTTCCAGCCGAGCGTGAAAGTGGTGTAAATAGCAAATTCTCTATAATTTTCTAGAAGCTAGGCCATTTCAGTAGGAAATGTTTAAAGTAGGTCACATTGGTGTGCGGTCAGAAGACCGTGTTTTTCAAGACACACTGTGAGCCGGCTGTTCATTATGCTCTTCAATAATTTTTCTCAACAGAATGTCAACGATACTAAACGATAGTTTTCTGTCCCAGGGGATACTTTCCGTCCTTCACAAGCGGGAAGACGATCTTTTCGTCGCCTCTTTCCATCTGGTAGCCCCCTTGCGTCCATATGGCGTTATGAAGTGCCACTAGTTTAGCCTTAGGTACATTCGCCAGCTCCTGTAATGAATGTAATAACGCGTCGAGAAAAATTGCATAGTTACAGCTGCTCTGGAATCCGCGTGAAACTATATCAATATCCGACCTTATATCGCCCAGGCCAACTACGATGTCGTCTGGTCCTGCTACAGTATCGCCGGCAGCTGGGATAGCGGACTGCGATTCCCTCATCGTGAAAGGCACGTTTGATGTCCTGTACCCTTCACTTTCGAAGTCAAGGTCGCGTTTGACTTCAGCTTTACTTGCGAGGTAATCGAGAGAATAAGTTACGGTAGTACTGACCTCAGCATATCGCCCAAGGTGTCAGCAATCTCACCGTAGTTTTAAACCAATTCATCATTGTGATGTATGCATGTGATAGACGTAAACACTGATGTAACATAAGCTTCTCTTATTGCGTCTTTCACGGCAGTGTTCCACCACGTTACCGGTGAATGAATGAATGATCACCGGTGAGCGAGATCAAGCCGCAGGTGCTGAAGTAATAGTAGCTGTGAATCTGTATATGTCACCTTCTATATTTCTACTGACGTCTGTAGGTGCACAAGCAGCCTTGAATCTTGTCCAATCGCACGGTCTACGTGCCATCCTTTCCTCATGCCTGTATCGCTCTTAGGTGTTAGCTTTGTTAAGAGCATCTGTGTTGAAAAGACAAGCGGGTTGTTAAGCAATTGATCATCAGTTTTGAATCCTGCCTGGTTTGTGGTATGACAACCCCAAGTGGGACTATTGGCGTTGAAGTCCCCTACAAAGGTACAGCTGTTCGCCCAGATCCTGCAGATCTTCTGCTCGCCACTCATAATCTGGTAAATATAAGCAGCTGGTCCTCATTTTAGTGGCTGTAATAAACTGATAGCTACTGCTTGTAGAGGCGTAGCGAGCGGTATACCACAGGCGGGATATGTGTTGCTAACAAATATATACATTGCCGTCCCTAGCTCTTATGTTTGTTGTCACATCACAGAGGAAATACTCGTATCCTCTCATAGTAAAATGTTCTTGTGGTCTCAAATGTGTTTCCTACAGGCACAAACTCATCTGTGTACGCTTTACCAGAAACATTTTCATTTGAAAATAATGCGAAGTGCAACTGTTGATATTTTATTGAAAGATCCTCTCCATGCTCAAGAATTAGCCGCTACGAACCACGCTTTCTTCCTTGGTGTCCCTTCTAGCCAGCCTTTCTTTTTCTTTTTCTGCAGATTGCCGAGTACCGCCAGGTCACCGAGGTCGCTGAGAACCCTGGCGGTGGGAATTGAGGTAAACTCCGATTCGGAGCAGATTCTCTGGTCATAGGAGATAACTCTTGTCCCGGTTTTAGTTTTAAAAGTCCTACCTGGTTTATTTGGGGGGACGGAGCGATATTTGGGGGGGGTCGGCGGTATCGCCTTTCCATTTCGCCCCCACCGGAGGTGGCTGCAGTGGCAGCCACAATGATTGTGCCCGTCCTTCATGGCGGACTGTGACCCATATATTCCTTTGCACCGTCTGCATGTTTGTCTCAGCCGCACTATATTTTTGAACTTCTAATTTTTCTATATACTTGCATTACTGTGCGTAACTTATTGTGCCCTGGTTAACTTTTCACACAAGTTTCTTGGCATCGAATTAGCTGAGTTTTTTCAGGGTACGAAATTCCTGAGCAGCTACTTTCTATTTATGAATGTGGGAACTTCATGAATACTGACCATCGATATTAACACATATCAGGGGTTCAGCACAGGGATCGTCGTCAACTTGAGCCAACTTTCCGCAAAAGCATGTCTTAACCCGAGCATATCTTGATCCAGTTTACCAGACACTCAAGTGATGAAATCACTACATTGGCTGACTGAGAGATGAATGCTCTGACACTCAGCCTCAGCCTCCTAATACCTGCTGTGATCTTTTTTTGGAAAACTTGGCCTTTTGAAGGTTAGTCCGTGGCACGCAGATGGAATCAGCTGACCACTCGTTCGCATCATTAGCATCCGACGTGCAATAACGCTTTGTGGGTCAAGCTTAGTCGCAATTCCTTACTCTGTACAGTTCCGTAGGTCCGTACACTACCAGTCTGCTTCTGGTGTTTAGAGTGGTATATGAGGTATAACTTCTACATTTACACTCCCTATTATCTGCAGCTTAAGTAGCCTTAAACCCTGTTGATTGTAAAGGCCCTCATCGAGTAATCCACGTGCAGCGTTTCTGATGTTCTGTATAACTGATCCAGCGCAACTAGTTACAGTCTTTTCAGTGAAGAAAGAACATACTTTTCCGAAGTCACTTTCTTTTCGTTTAACCACAAGGAGCTTTGACACCGCCGGCACATTGGTAGCCGCGTGCTATAGAAAACTTTCTGTGTAGAATAAAGATTAATGCCTCATCCTGTTCATCCTATGAGGTGGGCTTTTTCTGGACGAGGAGTTTTAAAATACCCTTTAACCGAAGAATTATTTTGTGAACCTAGCATGTAGTTCCACATGTACCTGAGAAATAACAGACAAGCGCGGCCGAGCCGAGTACCACGGCTGAGGACTAAATACAACAAAATGCGTCCTGGTGTCCTGAGGACACCGTTCGCGACTCACTAACGTAAAACCATCCAACAAATTGGCTATATGATGTCATAATTTATCTGTTATTAAATACGTACAAAATTATTTAAAAAATCAGTAAAATGACTAGAACAGAGAGCTAAATTTAAGTTGTTATTTACAAAAAAATAGTCTTCAACCTTTATTTTTCACAATTGTTTTCTACAAAACAACTGCAAGAACATAAATTTATTTTCAACTTTTACTCCTTGCATTTGTAGCTTATACATTGACTTACAGGCCATATTATCAATTTGCAGGCCGTTCAAGCTGAAGACACTCTCACATATTTGTGTGTAAGTGAGAGAGCGTGCGTGTGAGGAAATGATATATATTTTACTTTAATTATTACACTATAACATTATTGTTCAAACAAACCATACTTTTTACTAGTTGTCTTTTATTTAACTAACTTATTAATCTTACATTTTAACAATAAGTAATTTTACTTGTATCACAAAGCTCAGTAGAAAATAAAAAACACTCGTCATCCATGTCAAAAAATTTAAATACAATATAATTTATTTCTGTAACTAATAATGTACCTTAGTAATGATGACGTTCTGACCTTTTGTAATTTTTAAAACCAACTGAAATATGTTTATTGCTATCATTTTTACACTAACTGTGACTTTTAAAACGGTTTAGGGATACACATTATAGTTCGTGTTACTAGTCTTTAGCATTTGTCAGTATTTTTAAAACACAAGGATATTCATATACGCAACTATTATTATTATTATTATTATTACCATCATTATATTGAGTTACCTTGCAGTTCTTCATTTAAAATAAACGTAATACTTGAAGTAAGATTAAAGAACGTCATAACACGTATAACACATCATACTTTTAATATAAGGCGCTGTTCACATTATTGTTCCAACTTTGGACGTAACTGTAACTTCAAATTCGTAACTCAAAATTACGCATGGAATTTGATTCGTAAAAAAAAGTATGGGATATATACGTGACCACAAGACGTAAAAGACTGATTGTAAACTCTGTTTTTTCTTAATAAATTTAAAGTCGGACAAGAAAGAGAGGAAAATAGAATAAAAGAGAGAAAGAAAGAAAGAAAGAAAGAGAGAGAGAGAGAGAGAGAGAGAGAGAGAGAGAGAGAGAGAGAGAGAGAGAGAGAGAGAGAGAGAGAGAGAGAGAGAGAGAGTTTAAGAGTAAAGGCGAAGGAAGGAGAAAGTGGAATGTAACAGACAGAGAAAACAACGGAAATCATCGCTGCCAAAATATTAGGAGTAGCGAGGTACCAAAGCTACATGAAAATTTTGCCAACATCTGTCACTAATTAAGAAAGTTTAATTGCTTTATTTTGTTCTCACTTCATTCTTCCAAGGGAAGGGTTAATTTGTTTGTCTTAAATGAGTTTTGAGAGACTTGATAGCATGAGCGTATGATACAAAATGCATTTTTTTGAAATAGGATAATCAAACAACATGAAAAAATAGTAAACGTCTTAAATTCAAAAATGAATCGTGAGATATTTTTGAAACATTTTAATTTGTTAGTATATCCGAAAAATAATTCCACAAAAAAGGGATAGAATAAAACAATGTTGTCTGGATACATACACAAGAGTGGTTATATGTACACACAAATCATATAACATACGATCTATGTTCTACGACATTGCAGATGCTGTAAAACAAATTCGTTTTACAATTTTAGCAATCAACGAAAAACGCCTCTCGGATGAAGAGCTTAGTCGTCCAGAAATAGATAAATGCAAACCAGAAGACTTCGTTTACACCCTACTAGAAGAAGAGAAGAAATTGTCTCGTTACAGGATATCGAGTCCTGGTTTGAAGCAGATGGAGATAATCCTGGCTATCACATTATGACTGAAGATACGATTTTTGATAATCTAACAGGAATGCTAGAAAGCACAGATGAGGAAAAAGATGAAGACTAAGACAAATCAGCCTAAATTTAAAGTCGCGAAATAAAAGACACCTCTAACTTTGTGATTTAGTAAGTTCAACTATCTAAAAAATGTAAACATATTTCCCTATTACCTTGCCTTGCCTTACTTGCCTTCATGTATTGATTAAAGAAATTAACCAATTTCAAACAAAAATTAGCCAGTAAATATGGAAATAGATCTGACACATAGCTATCTTGTTTTTGAAGAAGATAATCACAGGACAAAGATTTTACTGTAACTATGAATATTTTGTGTAAAATATAAAGTGTTATTTATAACGGACTAAGTTTAATTACAATTATGTATACAGTAATTTTTATAAGCTGTAACTGTTTTTATTGCTGTACCCCTGTACCGTTACCTATTTTACATAAGTACAGCAAAATAAGTAGTTTCTATTTATATCCATAAAGTTTAAATACGTCATAATTATATTATAAGGTCTACTTGCTACATACAGTTAAAAGTACTTTCAATATAACGGACACCTGATTAGACCGTTATAAAGAAGGTTTATTGTAAAAATAACTCATATAATAGAGAAATTTTTACTATATTAAATCAAGTAACATTTACTTTTAACAAAAGCGTTCATACTTACTGTTTTTAGGCTCAAGTACATAATATTACTTAGCATAATCCTAAACCAATTTTCTATGTATTTTTGGAACAAACATATCTCAAGTTATATTTCTTAATTCTAAAATTGTACTTCATTTATGTATAAACTTGTTAATAGTTAATTGAAAAAAATTGTAATTAGTTCACTTTAATGGTTAATAACTTCCATACCTCACTTTTAAATTTATTTATTTTTTGTCCCCGATATAGAGTAACGATATAGCAGTACGACATCAGACATTTTTGTTTCTGCTGTGACAATCATCCTCGTTGGGTTGGTTAGTTGATACGTATTCTGCTCTTTTCGCGATTAACAACTGAATGCTCAGAATCGTAGCTTCAAATTAAACTCTGTGCAATAGTAGTTTTCTGTTTCATCACGAGCTCAAAAACGTCCTTGGCTTCTTCTATCGTCTTCGTAATTCAAGCATGCGGGCCTACCAGACTCGCGTCTTCGCAAAGCTGGATGCCAAACCTTATTCAGCCTTAACCTTTCATGGTTTCTAAATGCGCTGTAACTATTTGTTATTAAAGAAGTTTCCCTCCTAGCTACCAACTACGTTCGACAAGAATAATACTTTATTTAATCATTCATTTAGCCTGGTTTAATGTAGAAATAGAAAAAAAGTCACACATAATTACAAGATATAAATAAAGTCTCATTTACCATACCTTATTAATGTTCTGTGTCTGAAAAACTTTACTATAACATTTTCCCAGAAATAACCATTAGTAATGACTCCAGTATATGAACAAAACATAAGACTGAAAAGTTTTTATGGTGAAAATTTTTACCATCCACTTTGAATTCTAGGTTGAACATATTAGAATAACAGTAATTCACAAAAGTTTCCTAAACACGTAGTAAATGCCAAACTGAAAAAACAATTTCCAGTTAAATAAATTTGCGTGACATTAATTTTTATTGTAAATGTGACTTAAATTAATGCTTCAACATAAACCAGAGTCTTTTTTTACCAAGATTAAATTTGTAAAATGTGTCCACAAATTATTCATGACAACCCTACAAAGACTGTTTTTTGCTATACGTGCAGCATTTTCTGCATATACGTGTGTGCATTCATAACAAATTTTATGTGGCGTAACACATTACATTGTTACGTAAACCCCAAATATTATAAATTTTTTCCTTATAATTTTTAACCAGTTTTAGTTGGTCTCGTAATATTATAAAAGAAATTATTTTGTAGCCTTATTACTAATGTAGTATTTTCATTCAAAATGTTTAAAATACTATAGTAAACATTCTTTCATTTATGATAGGAGTATACTATTTCAAATCTTCTGGTACTACTTACTGATATTTCAATATTTACAAGATTCTTTACACTTTGCTTAATATTTGCACTGTTATATTAGCCATCTGCTGCTAAGTGTGTGAGTTTTCTTGTGGTGCCTATATAGTTTGTGTAATTGTTACTTTCAATTCAGAACAGTAAATAAAAATTAATTTTGTAACACCTTAATGTAATAAAAAACGATTTTGCGTTTTTATATTTCCTGGCTGAAAAAAAAATTCTTATTAAGATGAAATAAGTGTTACGGTGTGCTATATAGTTGTTTAAAGCTGTATACCTTAAAGTAAAACTAATAGTGTAAGTAAATTAGCGAATATTAATTAATAAAATACTTATTATGTATTACAGCTCATTCCAATATCACGATATTTAAAAACATTTGTAAATTTTTATTTAATAAAACTTTAACAAGTGATTGACTTAGCTATAGGTCTAATGGTTTTAAGGAAGATGCATGTTAAGGAAAACAATTTTTAACAGGGCTAAGTAAAAAAAATACATTTAAGGAAATACTCTAGTTCCTTGACATTTGACATTACTTGATCAGACATACGCAAAACATATTGTCGTCATTATCACCACTCCAAGGACTAGGCCTTAGACCTGTTCCGGAATCCATCTCCTTCTCGGTCTACCGACATCTCTCTTATCAGTAGGGTCATAATCCAAGGGAGTCACAGGTAGACGGGCATCCGGCGATTCAAGTGTTTACACCATCTCCTTCTCTAGTCTTCAATCTTCTGGTGCAATGATACAAAGTTTATATCGCGTTCCGTCTCCGATCCAAGAGAGAACAACCTTGCGTCCCTCTTAGAAATTTCATGTCGGCTGCCTGAATCCTCTGCACATCCATTTTACCAATCACTAGCATACAGAAATGTGGAGACAGCCACAGTTTTATAAAACTTTATTCGTGTTTTATTTTTCAGGTACCTATTAATAGTTCCACAGATGCGTCTAAATTTTGTTAGCTTACTATCCCAATCAGTATCAGTTCCATATGACATATTAAAATTCAGGTAATTAAAATGACTAACCTGATTCAAAATCTGAGTACTCACTACTATCTTAGTTCTTATAGTTTCTTATAGTATACCCGCCCTGAAATGCCATAGTTTTGGAGATTGTAGCAGAGATCTGTCTTGTCTTGTATGATGATACTGAACGTAAAAATCGCCTGTTGTAGTTGGTCTTCTGGTTTCTGTGTCATTACCTTGTCATCTGCAGAAAGCAAAGCATTCACATGAATATTTCGCTGAAGTGATATTTCTGAGTCAACTTTAGCTGTCCATCGTCGAAATATGTCGTCCATGTAGAGATTAAAAAGTGTGTGATACACCCATGTCTCACACCTTTATTTGTATGAACAACTTCTGATAGTTTACCATTCAAATCCATGATAACCGCTGACTTGTAATATAAGCTCCTAAGAAATTCAATTAATTGCGAAGGGTTAATTATACTCATTTCGTTCCATTATACTCCAGAGTAGGGAACGTTTCACATTATCAAAAGCGTTCAACACATATGTATGAATGCTACATGCGTCTCCAAATTAAATTCCCTTATCTTTTCAATTATTAATTTTTTTATGTGTAAAGATAGCATCTATGTTATACCATTTTGTTATACTGGCTTCAGTCTCTCATTTATTGCAAAACATATTGTATTCAGACATATTTAGTAACAACAAATGTGAATTTAAAATAAATGTTGTGGTCAGTATTATGGTATGAAAATTTTTACAAAAGCATAGCAACAATAGGTTAGCAAAATATTACCCTATTTATTATATTACTTTAATATATTAATGTATTAATATATTAATACATTAATATATTACTTTTGTTTACATATGCTACATGTTAGATGAGTGTAGTAACCTTTTATTTAGAAATAAGTAATATCAAACATTGATTTATTACATGTGAATCGCTCAATTACATAAATTATCCAGTCTTTTTACCTTAAATTACAGGACTAATTATAAACGTAATTTTGTAAGTACTTTATGGAGCTTAAAACAGTAATTTTTCGAGTACCCTATGAATATTAAAGCATACCCGAATATTCATTTTAAATATTATTGTTAAATAATAAAATTTTAGCAACAAATAGTTTTGATTTTTGTAAAATCTCTTTACATAATAGAATTGGAATCCTAGATTTCTTAAAAATATTATGCTAACTTCATAAATAATATGCATTTACAATATAAATATATAACTCTGTATAAATCTTAACAGTTCTAAATTACGTAATGGTCAGTACCTGTTAGCTTCAGTGGGTTTCAGACCAGTTTCAGTTAACTCAGCAACAAACTCCAACCCTTCCGTAACGACCAAATTTGATATTTCGAGTATCTCTTCAATAGATACAATAAGTAGCACTTTGTCTGCTAGTTTTTCACCTGATTCTGCATCTGCTTTTATTTATGATTGAATTGCTCTGTAATACAATGGAAGGTAGTTGTGGTAACACTTGCCCCTTGGCTCATTCCACCTGTCTTTAAGTTGAGTATTGTTTGTGTATTGCTCAAAATGTACTCTTATTTCCTCTTAACCGCATTGTGTTCATTATTACCTAAAATACTAACACTGTTCACATTTACCCCGGATTATTGGGGCATGAAATTTCGGAGTTTACAAGATACTTTAGAATAACGATGAGGCTGAATTAAAAGACATCTGCTTCTATGTTTTGTAAATATTAATGTGTTAATTGTCATTTTTTTAAACATTTTTATGTTAAACAATTATATTTAATTATTAAATCTTTTTATGCATCATGATATGTGTATTGTTTAATTAATAAAACATAGGAAATTGAAACCAAAATAATCTTCTTAACCATATGGTGAGATTTGTGTATTTTCACATGTGTTTGTGAAATATATATATATATATATATATATTTTGTAACGAGTGTTTTTCGACGTCGTCTTCTGTGTCTGTTGTTTTATTATGTTTTAATTAAGTTGAAATATCTTTTACTAGTAGTATAATGATTATCGTCAAGCCTCAAGCTGTAACGTTTTATTTTACTAGTGTCTCTTCTTTTACAATAATATTTATTTATTATTCTACAAGGTATGTTGAGTTCTAGTAAGTTGAGTTGGATTGTGTTGCACCTCCTTTATTAATTTGTTTGGTTAACGCCCCGCGTTAGACCCCAATATGTAACGATATGAAAAATTGGTTGTTCACTTTTAAATATTTATTTTTCTAAGTTTTGTTTTTATACCCGTTTGTTTTGGTTGTAAACATGTTGAATGGTTTCACGCCCCGCGTTGGGAGCGTCAATATGTAACGTTTCTAAAAGAGCCGTGTGGTTCTTGTATTTATAATTATTTATTATAAAATATATAAGTTTGGATTTTTGAGTTGTGTTTCTTGAGATATTTTACGCCCTGCGTTGGTTTATTTAAATTATTTATTCTAAATTAAAATTGTTAACCTTAAGGTGTTAGTGAGTTAGGCCTCACGTTGATCAACGATTTTAATAAAACCGTAGTCGTATTAATGCAATAATATGCCTTAATTCCTCTTTCTTTATTTTTATTTATTAAAGTAAATAATTATTATTTGTCTAATGGTTTAGTAAAAATTTTTATGTTTTATTACAACAGTCGAGAGTGTCGTTCTACACGATTCTCGGCTAGCCGAACAGGTGCAGCGGCTCTGTCGAGGCCGTGCAGCAAAATAGTACCACTCCAGACTCTTCTAGAACTTGCAACTATGCAACTTATGCTGGCACACCGCCATAAGAATGGAAAATTATTCTGGAAAGTCTGCGGTATATATATAAGAAACAGCGGCTGGTGTAGTTAGTAAGTTACACCTGGCGGTATTGTAGGACGCAGAGCGCAGGTCAAGTGGTTGTTGTGGAAAGTGATTACTGTGTTATAATTAGTGCGGAATTTTTAATAGTTCACATTATTATTGCTTGTGGTCAGATTTAACTTGAATTACTGTATGAGAGTACCTTGTTGTTTTCATATGTTATTTGGGGTTCATTAAAGGTAGTAGTTAGTGATTTCATTGGTGGCTGTGTTTTGTTTCCACTGTACCATACGACGATCCGTGAGACTGTCGTAACTGTATCAAAGCTGTATTCAAGCAGTAAAATACCACGTTAAATATAATTATTGTTATAATACGTGACAAAAGTCATGTAATAGTCTGTTTTTTAAAATATGGAAACGGACTGAGAGTGCATCGCCGTTCAACATACCAAAAGGCACTCAACTCAGTTCTAGGCTTTGCAGACAATTATTAGTCAACCGTTTTAATAGATACTCATTTCCGCAGCCTGAATCTCCCTGGAGACTGAAAAATTAATCTCAAATTTACGGTGCACAATAAAACATATCATTTACATAACAACATGATTACATGATTAGATGGCCGCAAACGTCAAACAAAACAATACCAAATTTAAAAAAGAAAGATTTTAAACAAACCCAGTTGAATTACAAAGTATGTGGTCTCAAAACATACAAAACAGTAGGGGATGTTTGCGCACTTGCATAAACCAACAAAAAATAAAATCCTTGTATTCTGCTAAACCTCGGATATCGAATACAATCGGTTTTGTTGACGCAGTTTTGCCTGCCGACGGTGCAAAACGGCTTTCACAACGTATCTGTAGATACTAAATAAAACAAAGTAGTCAGCAACAGTATGTAGGTTTCAATTACCTGACCTCACATATGCAGCGGCTGCGGTCGGTTGCACGTAAACTCTTGCATACCATCTGTGAAATCAATGCCAATATAAACAGAAATTCTGGTTAATTTGCATTGTTTAAGAAACGGTTTATAAAAGCATACCCTATTAATCTGTTTACTTTTTAAACAAATATATATTTTTATTGTATCAAGAAAATAAGATTTATTATACGGTTAATTATAAATTTAGCGTAGGCCTATAGAACGCGAACGGGTGATTAACGTGCAAAAGTAGAAATTGATTCTGCAATTTATGTAGATTTTTCAAATTATAACTTGAAGGTTTCTCGCAGATTCTATTTATTTATTAATAAATTTATAATTTTTTTCGGAAGTATTAAGTGTTATATTTATTTTATTACACAGAAGTTTATTTTTAGATATGTGATTATTACGATAGTCATACTACGTTATTATTTAAATTATTAAAACTGTAAAGATTCAGAACGATGGTGTAAAGATGGGGCAGTAAACATTTTTATACTGCTATGATATAGGACAAAAATGTTTCTACACGCACATTCGTAAGTCAACACGTATAGCAACACTTTGATCGAGCTTCGACCGGCAGAAGTAGCAACCGGTTGATCGAGCTAATACAGAAGTACAGTAGTGGATACTGGTGATAATAAAACTAGAATTGTACAATTAAAAAATATTAACATAAATGGATGAATGGTAGCATTTTACTGTTCATACGGTAAACAGATTAAATGGCATAATGTCAGTTATAAATGCTTAGTAAAGTAAAACAAGTTTTCGTAAATTATGTATACATTTTCGTAATATAAATAAATATTGTTACGACGGTCTCACGGAGCGTCGTATGGTACAGTACAAACAAAGTACAGACATCAATGAAATCATTAATTACCACCATTAATTAATCACAATTAATAATTTGGAATCAACTTGTACAGTGATTCAAGTTAAATTTGTCCACATGCAATAATAATGTCAAGTAATAGAATTCCTTACTAATTAATTAGTAGACAGTATACACTTACCACTACTCTTCAACACTCCATCCGCCCTAAGGAAATCGCTCACCGTAACTGACCGACAAAGCCAGCTGCTGTGGTTTTTATATGTAGTGCAGGTGTCCATCCATTCTGAATATGCCAGTATAATGGGCGTTTCAAGTGCTTTCCGGAACAATCTGGAACGTACTTTAGTGCGACCTTGACTGAGGCTACACCTGCCCAACTAGTGGAGGGACAGGTGGAGGACGCTCTCAGCTGTTCGATAGGGTTCCATCGCTACAATATTTAGTAATGTAGCTTTTGTAAATATTTGAAAGGCTGTAATAGAGTGTACTATTTTTACAAAATTTACAAATTTTGTTATTTCATTATAACCAGGAATTTTATTTATTACATGAAATAGTAGTTCCTGATGTACGTAGATGGTCTGATTCCTGTATTTTCTCTTTTATAACTGTGACAGATTGGTAAAATAACTGATCAAATAATAGCTTTGGAAAGTTCTGGTTGAAGTCTATTGAAAAACCTGAAAAAATGTATTTATTTCTTAAGATTTAAAATTTTGAAATAAAAATATTAAATAACGGCAAGTAGAATAGACCATAAAGTAAACAATTTACCATTCTAAATACAGTCATCCACAAATGTTTCGGTGATGATTTATATTAATTTACTAGATGATAGAGCTAGTGTATTCGTTTCGAGACGAGCTTCTATCTGTGTCTGGTGTAGATAATATTAGTGCCTTAGATTATGCACTCCCGAATAAACGCCACACCCTAATAAAAACGGTGGATATTATCTGTCTATTACACATTATCTAAATTACACAACTTTCCAATTCATAAAAACAATTAAAATAAATTACAACTATTATCTAGTATATTATTTATATTGTCGTAAATGAAAATGTTTCCATACGTGTTTGAAATGGAAAAAAAACTATAATTTTCTATCTTTGTTTATTTTGTACGGTTCCTAGTTGATCCGTGAGTTTGATTCTGGTAGCGATGTTTAAAAGGTTACAAAACGACGCATTTTGAAAAGTTTCATTGCTTTCTAGGCACCTTCCACTATGCGAATATTCTCCACCACAGCGAATGCCGCAAAATCGTCTTCCATCCTCGACGTCAATGAATAGTGGTGTTTTGGAAGTGGTTCGAGCAGTTGCTGTGACTTGTTGACTTGCAATATGGTGATTACGTTAACAACGGTTTAGTGCAAAATGATAATTATGAATAATGTTGTGCGGTTATCTGTAATTAGTCGCTCATATCATTTATTGCAAGAGCCTTAATTAGGTGACGTTTATTTTTTAAAACGTTATTGTGTTTTAAACAATTATAATTATAAACATGAAGAGTTGTTGTATACAATCGTGTCTGCTCATTACAATTATTGGTATTAAAGTTACGGGTAACAAAACTTGTGGAGGTCAACGGAACAGAGGGACTTCCTACATTAGAATTCAAATAAGAGTTATATCGTAAAAAATTAGTTTACGTGATCAATTAAATAAAATTAACAGTAGTCACGTAGTTTTGATAGATGTTTTACGAGCGTGCATTAAAGGAAACCGCAATGATAAGTAGAAGAAAAATTTAATGGGATGAGAAACGTAAGATTGAAAGGAAGAAACAGAAGACGGGCAGAAAAACTGTTTGCTGGCTGCAGCAATAAAAACTTAAACCTAAAAGTGAACTAACATTTTAGCTTAGAGAAGAAGCTAAAGAAAAAATTTAAACGTAAAGCAGAATATGTTTTGTGATTGATACACAAACTGAAACAGTTACACGAGCACAAACAACACACAAAACTTTGGTGTACTAGGTTGTGCACTGAATAACTAAGTTTCTACTATGTGACATAATAAAATAAATATCAATTCGAAGACATTTATGTCAAACCCGGATGTCAAATCTTCCAAATACAAGATAAAGTTAAAATTGAAACAGAGGCGTTAATAAGACAAAGATGAAAGAGAACGCCATTAATAACATAATGAACAGCTTCAAAAATTAGTTTTACAATGCGGCGTTATCTGTTGAGGAGCTAATTGACGCCCTGGCATCAATAACGTTTAGTGTAACCAATAATTGGAAGATTTATCTTCACCAATCTGCTACTTGCTTAAATAAATAATCAGAAGGAGGCAAATGTTTTTCAACCATTTTCTGTCAATTTAAAACGTACTGCCGCAGAGCTGTTACCGAATATACAATTTAACGATCAAAACACCTTGAACAAATTAATAAAAGGTCTGGAATTATGGTACCAATGTCTGAGTACGGTGACCAATGTCTCTCTGATATGTGACGTGATCAACTGAAAGCAAGAGGGTAGCGTCCAAGGGAGAGCCTCCAGGAGCTTGAAATGAATGTCGATGAATTATATGCGTATACATTGGTGTATCTCATGTATAATCAGAAGATTTCCGGATTCCTTTGTGGATTCCTCTCCGTACATTTACTAATGGTATTCAGAGATAATAAGTTAAAAGTGTTAGGATTATAGTGGTACCAGACTAGCTCAGACGCTCACGGTCTTCAGTTTGAAACCGAAAATAACTTACATACGTCAATAAAATTATGTTACTTAATAACGCTGAAATATCACAATATCGTTATAAAGATCAGAATAAAAAGATGATTTAGCAAAAAGACGCCTAAAAAATCAGTAGCGTCACAAAGATACTCCGGACCGTGGGGAACAGAGAGGAGGTCCTCGGCTATTTGTTAACGGATGTGTAGTGGTATACTGACAGTATAAGTTGTTTCGATTTCACCTTTAGGAGTGGAGTGCTAGGCTGCCTGTTGTATAAGCCTATAATGGGATACTCTGCAGCTTCGTCCAGGTCGGCAGGGCATTTTAGTTGTAGTTTTATCTTCTCTTTGATGTACGTTTTAAATTTATTCCAGTCTGTACGTCTTGAGGTTAGCTTTGGTGGTTGCTGTTTGTTAATGACGGTAGTGCTTATATTACCGATGACCGGAGTATGGTTAGAAGGCAGCTCAAAGCAAGATTCGACTAGACAGTTGGTTCAAGGGAAGCCGCTGGTTACGAAGAAATCTAGGTACATCAGGAACATTCCTAGGGTCTGTTGGCCAACATGTAGGTTTGCCGTTTGTGATAAAATCGAAGTTGTTTCCCGACATAGCGCTCCAGAGGTTTCGTCTCTTTGTAGTAGCGAGTCTCGAGATCCAGTATGTGTGCTTCCAGTTGCCGCCTACGATAAATTTATCTCAAAGGATCTGGAAGTAGACTTTGTATTCATCAGTAGATATAGCGTGTCTTGATGGACTATAGATAGTAATAACTTTGAAGTCCCATGGTAAAGCTGCTAATCGAATTACTGTTGTTTGGGTTTAGTTAATCTGGTAATTAGGTAGTTCGTGTTGAAATATAGTTTAGCAGATATTTCATGAACTGCCATAGGCAGTGGCGTCAGTACTATAGACAGAATAATTGGAAAAGCAGAATACTGTTCGATTGGCGAAGTGTGTTTCAGATATGAGTCGAATATCAATATTGTTTATGTTTAGAAAAATATTTATCTCTTGCTTGTGGTCAATCAAACCGTTGACTTTTAGGTCGTTATTCTAAGAAAATGAGTCATTAACGGTTTAGTGTTGCAATAACCGTTGTCAGCAGGTTAAGGACTACACTGTTTTCGCTTGTCAGTCGTGAAAATATTGATTTGAATTAGTTGAGGAAAGTGGTTAGCCGTTCTTCTACAGTTTTTGTGACATCACTTCTAGCTAAAACTTGTATGTAGACTGGCGGCTGGTAATGTGGAATAGCAGCCTGCGTTGTATATGTATTGAATAAGGGAGTATCAGTAATTCGGCAAATAGTGAAAAGAACATTTTTTTTTAGACTATCGTTTTTACACTGTGTGTACCTAATTTATGTTCTAGTAGAAAATCTTTTTAGATATTGTCTAACTTAACGGTTCAAAAAGTTTAAAATAGAGTCCATGAAAAGTAAAATAAGTTACAAAAACGTCATTTATATTAACGTCACAAAATCAAGTAACACGTTGTTATAAATTTCAAGCTAATTTCAAAAAAAGTTTCTGTATTAAATAAAAATTATAACATTAAAAATCATGACGAGTTTCTCCCTATATTTAATATATTTTTTGTAGACATGTTCTGATAAAAATTAAGTACGCACCATTTCTGTCTGTTTGGTTTTCATAGTTCTTGCCAGTAGACACAATGCATTATTGAAAACATATTAACTGTAAAAATCATATTATTAGCAAAACCTAATAAATTTACACTATTTTTGCAAATTGAAACAGAAATATTCTTTCACACTTTCTTGCGACGCAAGAAATAAGAAATTTTAAATAAAATGTGAGTATTACGTACTTCACTTTACCATAAACGTTTATATTTGCGATACTAAAATAAAAAGTAATTAATATGCACAAATATACATGGTATACAGAACAAATCGGTAAGGAATCCCACCATATCGTATAATGGTTTAAGCACATTTTCTCGCCAAGGTGGGGATTCTACTTCGCAGCTCCCGTAAAAAATGCTTCTCAATCTAAGTGGCCACAACTGTAGTGGTGTAATAGAGAAAATCTGCTATGAAGGAAGCCTGCATACGCTGATAGAAACGTTGAAAGGGTAGTTTCCTTTTACGCTAGGTACCCTCAGTGGCAGTGTCAGATAATATCCGCAATGAAATTCGTGGCAAAGTATCCGGACTACCACATCGTACACACAATCAATTTGAATAGCACACAATCGTTAGAGTGAATTTGAAAAGCTTTCATGGCTTAATCTGATTTCATGTTTGTCTCAGCTTCTTTATCTCAGTTTATAACGCTGTACAATATGAAACGCTGTAAATATATATTTTAATATGGAACATATTATGTTTTATATAGTTAATATGGAACATGTTATGTATAGGTATAAATCGCTTCTTTGGCTACTAGTCTTTTCTCAGGGATTGCGAAAAGCGTAGGATAGAAAAATTGGTTTTTAAATACATTTTTGTTTTGATTTATGGATTCGTAAACTAAGATAACAAACTGGTTTCGAAATATGCAATACTAAACAGACTTTCAGAGTTAGAAATTATTCCCTTGCCTTAATTTACTTACTAACGTTTTCATAAAGTTGTAATTTTGAATTCTTATGGAAACAATATCGAAAGGAAATAAAAATATATATATTTTATTGAGTCTATCTTACAAAAATATTAGATAACACATTACATATTAGCTGTTTGTTGCTGAGTTTGTTCAAACTAGTTAACGTGGAGATTCGAATTTTAATTAAAACTTACGTACTTATATCAGATGTACGTTTAAGAACTTATAAAGTACCACGATGGTTAATTAAAAACCTGTAACGTTAACAAAACTATGTTTATGTACTAAAGGATGTTATATTAATATTGTTGGTATTACATAATCTAATGGGTTACTGTCTGTTTATTACCATAAATGAAATTAAACCGCAACTTTTAAGCTCGCAACTTTGTAAACGATAATGACTAATTATTTTTTTAAGAATTGATGACGCAAATACAATTATAACTTATTGATGGTCCGAACATGAGGGTGCAAGCGTATGCAAGCGTTTCTTCTAGTGTTTTCAGCCACAGAAAATCTTCCTTTACCTACGTACCTCCTACTTGTGTAGAATCTATTTAAACAGATAAAATTTGCACATTTTTGTGAACTGCTTAGGTCTCTTTTAGAGTGTTTTTTTCTGATTTAGCGTTTTCTGTTTACTAAAAAAGCGATATGCTCAATTATGAAGGATTAAGCAAAGCGATTTCACTTTTTTTGTGTAATAATTACAAAATCAAAGATCAAATGCATTAACGTTGTTCAATCTAATAAAGGTTATTAATAAGAACGGAGGTAAATTTTTTCCTTCAGAAATTACACATTTCACTAGAATATGTCACGTTAATAACTTTTATAGTACGATTTCTTTCCTAATTTGTAAAGTTTTTATCACTTACGTTTTTACAAACTACTGTTAGTCTGACCACATCTTTTTGGACAGTTTCTTAAGCAAAAACATTAAAGTTTACTTTAAAATTCTTGCTAAGTTCATTTGAAACTTGAAGAATTACCAAAATGACTACTCTTATTTTGATAGGAGGATAACATAGTTTTATAAGCCTTACTCCATTTTAGAGAGGTAGGTGGTCCAAGTTTTTAACAGAAATTGCTTATTTCATTAGTAAGTACTAGAGATCCTAAACAAATAGTGTGAAGTGTACGTAAAGTAATAGATATCACTCTGTGGTTGCCCTTCCTGATAAAGTCTGAGGATCAGCGTTACCAACTGACCAGTTCATACTAATGAAAATTAAATTATTTACTTTTTTTTGTACATTTGTACAGCTGGGTAGAGACTAGTTTTTTTACGTAGTACACTACAACGCTGTAGGGAAGCGAGTCAGTTTAATCATCAACATGCTTGAAGCAGTAAATAAACTTTACGCTTCAATAATACACATAATGATATAATCAAAATAAGAAAAGCTAAAGGAAAGAAGTTGTGTATAATTTTACTTTTACAACTACTACAATTTTTTTTTAATTACGTCTTATAAACTAGATAAATAATTAAAGAATAATTACAATAAAAATTGTATTAATGTTAAGGCTAGAATCTTGATGAAAAAATTATAGATTACAATAAGCAATGAAAGATTGAATAGTTTTATTGACCTAATAACAACTTTGAAAAGAGAATGCTAAGAGTAAGTGAGTCTATATGACAGGCTATAACAAAATGACATATCAAGGTATCATATTAACGCATCAGAACATTGATACTGACTTCCTTGCGACCGCATATACAGTGTAGGTGTTAAGAAGAGACCAGTTTTTATTTATGTACTTATTATGCTTCTTTAGATGGTTGTGAAGTCTCTTGTTAGGAGGCAGTGATGGGAATTAGTTATTCATTTTCTTGAGGCAATTAAATGTAAAGATGAGCCAGAAACTGGAAAGCACTTATTGATAGTAACGTGTATTCTATATATTGACTGCTCCTATACAATTCCTATTAGACCTTTGTTCATTAAGAATTCTCTTTTATCATTTATCATACACTCTCTTCTTTACGTTGAAAGAATATATTACTATTCTTTATTAGTATTATAAAGAATACTATTTTGATAGTATTTTTACAGTTAATTATGTGTGTGTGTGTGTGTGTGTGTGCACATATTTCTTTACAATTATTACTATAAATATTTTGTGTTAGTATTTTTTATTACATAAATGTATTTCAGATAATTTTTGATGGTCTTGTTTTTGTTTGGAGTACGATGTAACTGACAGTTGGTATATATGTGATATAGTGAGTTTGAGTGAGTTTGAACGGAGAATAACATTAAAATTATACGTTTATTTGTTGAATACGTATTAATATACGTATTTATAATTATTCCATATAATTATGGAATGAAAGAAAATGTGTACGGAAAAGTAAGAACATTGTCAAGTGACAAATAATTAAAATATACATATAATATATACAAACCAAATGATCTTATAAATATTAAAAAGAAACGTAAATAATTGTAAAAGGAGTTAATTAATGTTTTATATAAAAGGAACTATTGTTAGGAAAAGAAATAGTTTACTTGTGCAAGATATGAAAAGTAAAGTGCTCATTGTGAAATTAAATAACTGAGTGGCAGTCCTTATAAAAATTTATAAAACACGATGAAGCCTGATATCCTGAATTATCGGATATCCGCCCGTAGCGGAATGATAAACTAAATAAAAAATATAGGTTGAATCAGTGATATTTCTGTGTAAAATACGTTTTTAATTTTCCCAATTTTGTATGCAACATGTCAGTAATTCTAAAACACGGCTTAACTTTGGTTATTTAATGTATTATATATTATTTATATAACATATGTATATAATATATATAATAGTATAATTATTATGTAATAATGTATAATAGGCATATAAAATACATTAACTTCTTAAGTAGTTAATTAGGTAGGCTTGCACAGTTATTAAACTGATTTTATTTCATAATGTAAAATAAGAAATAATTCAGACAGTAAACAATAACTGAATCCAGCAGCATGCTTAGACTGACTGGAGGTTTGGTAGCCTTACTTTTACATCATAAGTAATATCATTAAAAAATAATGTACAAAAAGCTATCGTAGTAATTAATTTTATTTATATGTTACACATATTATATTACGTTATAAAATTTACAACAAATACACTTTTTATTATTTTAAATAAATGTATTTAAAATAATTAATGAATTCAAGTAAACAATTTTTCTAAATATTTTATTTGCTAAACAAGCGAATTGCATATTTAAGGGATTATGTGCATTCGTGTTCTGTAAGGAACTAAAGACAGATTAGACGTAAAACCAATTTTATTTCAAGTCTCATTATCGTAGCCTCATTTACAAGAAATAACCTCTTTACGCACTGACATTGATAAGAATATAAAGCGTACTAAACGTTATATTAGCTGAATAATAATATACCAAGTGCTATCACAGGGGGTTGCAGCTGTAAATGTAGAAGCATGTACATACCCATGTGTGTCTTACAGCAAAGTGTTCTGCGTTAATGACTCGAGGGATAGCGCTGCGCTCCTCCCCCCGCCTTCGACCGTGTTTGTATACGTACAACTGTTCACCAGAGACTTCACGAACTAATCACAAAGCACATACATCATACTCTCTTGTATGTCATATTCTGTTAAACGTGCATTTTAACGCCCTTCACACACTCACCACAGCAGCAGCACGAAATACGAATGGAGCATGTCAATTGCTTATGCACGTAAACAATACGATCTATAGTACTGAAGAAACTACTAAACTATTACAAGTATCGCGCTTTCCGCAGAAACTTTTACATGAAATACAAAATATTCTGAGATTGTATTGTCATATTTAATAATTTTTAAACACACTTACACGTATGAAAAAAATCATATCTAGTCATAAAGACTGAAAGGCAGAGTTAATTTTAATTCCTATTTATAAAAAAGAGAGTCTTCGACGTTTAGTTTCCACAAATGGTTTCTACAAAATAATTATAAGAATAAAAATTTATTTTTAACTTTTCCTCCACGCATTTAAGGCTCACGAATTTTGCAGGTCACGTGTAACAGTCTTCAGGGCATTTAGACGCGCGTGCACACTACTGATTGCATAATTATTTGACACCTTTTTATATTTTTATGTAAATTTTTTATTTTTTTATTAACTTGTTCTGCAAGTATGTCTTTCTTTTCTCTTCTTCTATGAGCATTTCCTTTACACCTTTACTGGTGAATATCACCAAAGTAATTCAAAAACATTTCTATACGTTCAGAAACTTTGTACTTTGTTTTTCAAAGAAGACTTTCGGTATATTGATCCTAATTTCCCAATTAACTGGATAACAGAATTTTGTTATGGCATGTCAGTTGTTGTTGTGTGTGTGTATTTGTTTATTTTATATATTTCATTATTAGATTATTGTTTGAATACACAACACTTTCTAATCATTAACTTTTATTTTTGAATATTTTAAATTGCAATTTGTTATTAATAATACGCAAATTTACTCCTACATTAGGGTTGGGTTGTAACTGAAAAGGATCATAAGAGATAGAAACAAAAACATGAATGCAATATAACCAATATAACTAATAATCTATTCTGGCATTTTACGATTTATTAGGTTACATAATTTTCTAACTAAAACAGAAATGTGTTTATAACAACAAGTTTCACACTGGCTGTGAATTTTTAAAAGTTATCACGCGTGAATTATATTTGGAGTTCGTATTATTACTGTTTAATAACAATGAGTTTTTTATTAAATAAAATTAAATTATAAAATTGTTACCAAGTGACACTTTAGTTTACCACTGAGACTACACGACCAAGTAAACATTTATTAATCTTAGTGCGTAGGCTTTCACGGCCGGTGTCATTACGATTATTTTCAGCCCGGAAGTTTTAGAAAATAATCGTAATTTATTAATCTATTTTATAATACGGAGCTAGTGTGTAGTTCCAACTTGGATTGTAAGTGTAAATCGAAAATCGTAGCATCAAGACTCCAAGAATATATATAGAATAAACACAGTAATTATACACAGTGTTTATTTTATAGATTTGAATCTTATTAATGAGTTACACCAAGTGTCGAGTTACCATTCGATCAGTGTAATCTATAATGCCAGTAAAGCAAAAACCGCTTATTTAAAGAAAAAGTCTAACAAAGTTTTAAAAATGCAACACACAGTGCATAAAACAAAACATAGTTTGTACCTGTATAACTATACCAATTGTGTATTTATTAAATTTAAATGTTATTAAACTGTTCTACTAAGAAGTGTCCATCGACCATTCGATTAGTGTAATAAATTAATTACGTTTAATATTTGGGAAACGTAATCATAATATTTTTTCTGATTTAGCTATTAACTGTTGGAAAGTACTTCTGATATTATTTAAAATTAATCGAACTATTCTTTCGGTGAAACTAAAATGTATGAAGGAGGCATATCTACTTTGAACATGTTACGATGAAATGCAATTCACTAAATTTGTAGTAGACGGTAAGTCAGAATAACCCAATAAACAGTTATTTATAATTGGTGACGATACATTTTTATTAAAAATTGACTAAAAGTAATGCTTTCACTTAAACCGAAGTGTGATTTTTTTTTTCTAAAAGTCAAAAAGTAAAATTCATGCTTGTTACAAATGATATATAACTCTACAAGTAGAATGACCATTGTTTGTTATTCATGAAGTATTTTCTCTGTACATATCTGTGCGTTCATAATAAATTGTATGTGCCATAACACAGTATGTTGTTATGCAAATAGGTTTTGTATGTGTTGTGATCACAACTCGTTGTTGCTAATAAAGTAATAGAGTGAATTATGCATACGAATTATCAGATTACGTAAGGCTTTTATTTACGTCAAACGTGTATTCCCATTAAACGTAATATTTATTTGTGCCGCGTTTACAAGTATTGACAATATCATAAGTTTTACAAAGTTTATATTAATAATTACAACGATGGAACCCTATCGAACAGCCGAGAGCGTACTTCTATCCGACCCCCAATAGTCGAGCAGGTGTAGCCTCAGTCAAGGCTGCACTTAAGTACGTTAGAGATTGTTTCGGAAATCACTTGAAACACCCATTATGCTGACATGCAGTAAGGATGGAAAGTTATTCTAGAACACGTGCGCTACGTATATAAGGGGAAGCCATCGCTGGCTTTGTCAACCAGTTATGCTGAGCGATTTCTTTAGCGCGGATCCAGTCATTTGTGTGAAAAGTGATTATCGTGTTACAAGTAGTGCGGAACCCTTAATAGTTGACATTAATACTGCGTGTGAACAACTTAACATAAATTATTGTGCGAATATTATCTTTTTGAATAACTTGTTGATTACAAACTGTTATTTGTGATTTTGTGATGTCATTAGTGTCTGTACTTTGTTTCCACTGTACCATACGACGATCAGTGAGACCGTCGTAACAATACAAAAAAATATTTTCCTTTCAGAATAAAGAAATCGATTTTTTAGTAACAATTTCATTTCATGAGCTTCATACTTTTATTAGTATTGCGTTACACATAATGGTTTGGTTTGTTATCACTTGTAACGTTTATCTTTTTCATTGTGTTGTTGGCCTCCTAACGTCAGTAGAAAAATTATTTTATAACCTTGTTAAGATATAGTATTTACATAGACTATATACGGTACACTACAGTAACCATCCTGTCATATACCCTGTACTACCTTACATCCTTCCCTACTACGTACTAACATCCTGTTGCTGTAAATGCTATCATCCTTTGTTTAAAACTTGCAACGTTTTTTAGTATTTTAAGGCATCTACCTTATATGTGCGTGCGTGAGAGTGTGCATGTACGTTTGTTCCTTCGTTTTGGTCAATTCAGAGTAGTAAACAAAATTTAAAATTCAATGTGATTTACAATAACTGATTTTGGATTATATATATCTTGGTTCCAAAAGAATTTGTATTCAAATAAATTAAAAAATTGCGATATACCGTTGCTGAATACTGATCCACCAAGCTGAGACTAGTGAAAAGGTCACTTTAAAGGTATTTATGTAAAAGTAAAAAAGTGAACGTGAGTAACGGTACGTGTAATTTATAGTGCAAATTTTCATTTAACATGAGAGTGTAAAAAAGTGAGGTCATTAACATAAAAATATTGGAATTACAGTTCACTTGAATATCACCACAGTTTTCCTTATTATATGCCACTATAAGGAAGAGACCCTAAAAGAAGTAATAAACATGGCTACAGTAAACTTAAGGAAGAAGTTTTACAAAGAAATGGTTTTTCACGGTCTCTAGTATAAAGCGTTTAATAAAACGGTCTATTTTCTTGAGCTTGTGAGAGTAGTCGCAAGTAAAGCAAGAAACCACATTTAGGAAAAACGAATGTAAGTTTATGTAAATTTAAAATAAAGTATTATGGTTTAAAATCTTATATATCAAGTGTTGTGAGAAACTTTACTTTATAATTGACGGAGAACACTCTATTCCGTCATATAATGCTTTTTCCCGTGAACCTGTAATATTTTAAATGCATGACAACAGTAATATGCCAAAGCATCACCCTTCGTTTAAAGTAATATTTTTATTTTTGCCAGTATTAAAGATACTTAGTTACCTTTAAGTAAGAAATAAATCTAATTTCCCCTTATTGAATTCGAATTGAAGTGCCTAAACCCAATTATACATGAAAGGTGTAGACTATTTAATGTCAGCAATTTTGTGAAGTACAAACCAATAAACAATAATACTAATAAAAACATTATGTTTAAAAATTAAAAAACTTTATGTTTTGTAAAATCTGTTTCACTGAATACAATTCAATACAATTCACAAATCTATGCTGAATTCGCTAAACATTTTTTTACAAACTCTATGCATAATACCGTATGTTAACAATAATACATTACGTATGGTTTGTAAAAGAGGCCATGGCTCTAACTAACCATGGATTACGTATGGTTTTTATTTTAAAATTTTTATCCAGAACACTAAGACTGTCATTAGCAAAGAACTGTCTTTTCCCACATCAGCTACCGTTAGTTGTCACGCGTTGCCCTAACCTAATAACCGTATAGGTAGTAATTTGAACTTTACCCACATTATGTGGTGATTGGTAAACACAGGGGCGGACCGACATTCCTGGGGGCCCTCGGCTGGAAGCAGTGAAGGAGCCCTCTTAAGCTACACACACAAACGCGCACGCTCGTATTTGTGTGCACATACTTTTTTAAATTATTTATTTACTCTTTATATATATGGTATGTACAGTATTTACAAACAGCACATACAGGACAGTTTATTTGATTATTTAGACTTTAACATAACCAGCTTTAAAACCATAATTTCCTACGTCAATGATATAGGGTAAGTTACCAATAAATACTACTGGAAATAATCACGCTATTTATTCAGTGAAACTTACAATTCAGATTTAGAAGTAATATAAAATCTAAAAAAAAAAATGTAATTTAAAATGTAATTTATCTCAAAGAAAAATAATATAAAGTACTTGAATCCACACAGAAAAAACAACTTATGGATTTCGAAATCATCATCCTGTAAAATTATAAAATCTAATATTTTATGCTGGAAAACCAACAGAAGATTAATATCCTAATAGCACCAGTAGGATTTAATAAACTTAAGCATTGGTACAACGACTTTAAAATCTTTATTCTAGATATAACATTGAATTATGAAAGTTGTGTTAGTGGTTATAATCACAAACAGAATTATCACTGTTGCACACCACTACAGAAAATTATTCCGATTAGCGCTTTCAAGCTTCACAGCTCCGTCCCACCAATCCGACCGGATTTCCGATCTGACGATGAGCTGTGAAGTTTAAAAGCGCTTATCAGAATAATTTTTTTATAGTGGTGTGCAACAGTGATAATTCTGTTTACATATAACATTTCACTATCCTAACAACTTTTTCCTAACTTCTTCACTGGTCATTGCTATTCATCTATAATTGCATTTTTATCTAAATTGACAAATATGTCTCGTTCTGCATTCATAAACAGTAGATTATACATTAACTCCTGATTTGAACTTTACCTAAGTCTATTCTTGACAATTTTATGTTTAGAAGACACTCTCTCATATGTTACTTGGGTGTAAGGAAGAGTAAATACAAACTTGTAGGCCATGTAAAGATTGGTAAAGAGCCCAGATTAAGATAATTCAGAACAACATAAAAGGCACACGCTAAACATCTAAAACAGTTCTTCTTCTCAGAGCAGTAAACATAATCTTCCTCTTCTTCTGATTCTAAATCATCATCTTCACTGTCCTCTTCGTCTTCGTTCAGCTTAGGCATATGTTGATTTTTTTTCATTCTCATCCCTTTCAGTTTTTATGAAACTTTCATACTGATCTGCAAACTGTTTCAGCTCTATTACTAAAACACTCCTCTCAACTTTAGATAGTTTAAAAATGCTACATAAGAATTCGGCAGGAATACTATTAACTTTTACGATTTCATGGAATTCTTTAGGGTCCAGAGAGGAACAGTCTTTCAAAATTGCTTTGTTGAGATTAAACCTTTCTTCAATACTTGTTCTGACACAATCGACAATATTGAAGTAGATGAATTTATATTTTTGAACAGGGGTGATTTCAGGAGCTTTGTCTTTGGTTTTTTCACCAGGCATTGATTTTTTCTTTGAAGTTCTTTCTTCTTCAAAATCCAGCTCTACTTCCATATTAGTTACCACGTACTAGATTCGTTTATTTGGAGCCTGGGGAAAAACACTCGGGTGTGAGACCCTAGTCTCGCAGTGTCTCTGCAGCCTAGCGATAAGCTTACTGACAATAAAATAAAACGACCTTGACGGGGTCAGTCGTCAAAGTAAATAATAGACCTGTAATAACATTAGGTCCATACATGTTTCTCTATGTTTTTGTTGTATTCCGTTTACTTAAAGGGTTAATTTTTTGTTTCTACTGTAAAGAACATTTATACCCTACAAATCTACATAAAATCCCAATTAAAAATATTCCACAGTCTATTACGGGGGTGGAGCTCCCTTGAGCTCGGCGCCCGGTCCATTGTCACTGCGTCCCACCAATACATAGCCAAAGTAGCGTAAGTTTTTAACCGGGCCCTCCTGCATGTTTATGCCATGGGCCCCCTTTTGAATCTTAGCATAAGGCTCTGAGGCCCTCCCAGGCCTTCGGGCGCCCCCAGCCCTAAATGCTGCAATGACATTCAAGAATAAATGACAATTGCTAAGTCAGTTGCTAGTAACCTCCTTCGCTGTAGGTTACTAGTTTAAAATACAAACTTACTTGTTTAGTACAAACGTTGTAAAATTTATGATATAATCGATACTTGTAAATGCAGCAGAAGTGAATATTACATTTAATGGAAATACACGTACGAATTAAATAAAAGCCTTACGTAGTATACTGATAATTCGTATGCATAATTCACTAGATGGGGGAGACGCTATTACTTTGTACCAACAACGAGTTGTGATTACAACACATACAAAACCTATTTGCATAACAATGTACTGTGTTATGACACATACAATTTATTATGAACGCACAGACATATGTACAGAGACAATACTTCATGAATAACAAACAATGGTCATACTACTTGTAGAGTTATGTATCATTTGCGACAAACATAAATTTTACCTTTTGAATTATAGAAAAACAAATCAGACTCCGGTTCATGTAAAAGCATTTAGTCAATTTACAATAAAACTTTATCGTCACCAACTATAAATAACTGCTTATTGGGTTATTCTGACGTATCGTCTACTACATATTTAGGGAATTACTTTTCATCGTAATATGTTTAAAGTAGCGAACCTCCGTCGATTTTGACAAATGTTTAGTTTTGTAATGGGGCTGATGAGAGGTACAATTTAAAAAGTAGTAGTAAATTTTTGTAATAATTAGGTTTTCCTTTTCATATATTTTTTGATAATTTATTTTTGGATCGAAGAGATTTCGGAACATCATTCCGGTGCATTCCCCCTGAAATCAAGCCCGGATAATAACGACAATGACTTTTTAGCAGTTTTGCAAACTGTTGATGCAAATGAACAAAGTGTGATCGTAGTGGTGTCTTAACAGAGTAGTGTTACGCAGTGTAGACTAAACTAGAGAAAAAAAATAATGTTTGCTCAGAGATGTGAAATACTGTTGGCTCTTTAAATACACTTCTTTAAATATATACTTTTCAAGTAGGCAATTTTGTATCTCATGCTTACACACAAACATACCGGGTCGCATCATCGTATTGTTAAAAATCGTATCTCCACTTGTAATTCAAGTGTCACGTGCTTGTCTGGAGAGACTTGAATAGACAAAATAATCAATTTATTTTTTATACTCAAGCATCTCCTGATTGATGTAATTGTTAGAGGAAACTTTTAAGCTTTTAGAGCTTCCTTTTTCAGATATCCGTGTAAAGTATTTTATTGAACCTTCAAAGCAAAATGAAATAAAATTTACCGTTGTAGTTAATTAGATAAATTAAAAAGTATAGTCTCAAATACTAGGAAACTACTAAGCTTAATATCTGGTATTTGCATGTTTGGCAGCGACATGACATTGGACAGTTGTGATGTCACACACTGCGGAGGGTAGCTGATGAAGCTTGTAAAATGTTTTATGACGGTGAGTGCGGTTGGAATGTAGTGTGTCCACTCTCATGGGAGTGTGTGGAACACATCAATTAGTTTGAAGTGCGAAACGGCCCACACATTTACATGAATTATAACGACTACCGGGAATGAAGAGAGTTTGTGAATATTGTTTCGAATTGGAACGATGGAGATGCTTCATGGGATATTCAACATTGTCTTGTCAACAGTTTATCACCCTGACATAATAACTAATTACTGTGAACTGTATCTTTTACTATTAATTACAATAAAATTTATTAAAAATGTTTAATTTGACATCAATTCGCGTATAAATTGATTACTTTGATCTGTGCCGTTGTGTATAGGCCTCTAATTTCCTATTAGGTAAAATTTTTAAAAATCCATATTACACATTTTTTATCTACATTAATCTCATTAGTCACAAATTGTTTATGATTTTTCAAGTAGCCTGCTTTTTATACTTTACGGGTTATTTTTTATTATTAGCCTTTGAATGTCGGCTAATTTAGTTATTTCATAAAACAAGAAGATATATTATTAAACAATTCAAAACATATTTAATTTAGCAAAATAAAGGTAGACATTTTATTTTATGACAAAAGTTTTTAATCGTTTTATTACTGTGAAACTAACATTTCATGAGATATGTCCATTTTAAGATAGCACTTCTATTTTTGTACCCCAAAAGAACAATTTTTGACTTTGAATGACTTGAAAACCGAAACTATAAAGAATCTATAGGTAACCGCAATAGTAATCTATAAAGAATTCTTATAAGTTAGGTTAATGTTCTTTAAATTATTTATCAATCTTGTTATCTGGTTTTGAATTATAATTATTTTACAATATATTTATAATATAGGTCCAATATAACTATAATTTTAAAAATACCATTAACAATATAATTATCTGAGATCTTTAAATTATTAGAGAGTGCCCAATTTGCCAGTTTCTATGGCTTTATTGAATTAACGAAATGAGGACTGTCTAGCCTGTACTTAAGACAGTCTACTAATTAATTTAACTAGTTCACACAAAGATGTAAAAATTATCCGCTTTAGTGCGTAGTCTTTCATAAACTGTGACACAATAATATGGTAATGCATATTATTACTTTGAATACTGTTTTTAATTTGATAAGTGTACAACATTCAATTAGGAAGAGAATTTTTAAGCCTCTCTTTTAACTTAAATTGAATTAACAACATTGTATTGCGGAAACAACCAGTTACTTCAGAATGAGTAACAATGAGTTACAGCAATTACGAAGGATAAAGTCTACGGCAGAACAAGCACATTGAAAAAAAACATTCTCTTGAAGTAAAAAAAGAATCTGAAGTATTGCTAGTCACATCATGCGACGTAACATCGGAAGACATGATATAAGACTGACTGAATTGTAAGAAAAGACATCCACAAGCTAAAATTATATAGATAAAAAAGGCGATTTAGTATATCTGAAACAAATAATGGAAACGCATATCAGTTTCTTGAAACAAGTAACAACACAGAAGTCGTAATTTGATAGTATATCTTGGTCAGATTCATTAGTCTTTGTCCTGCAACCATAACAAAATAATGCCTAATCGGCAAACAACTTGCTTCCTAATAGTGTGTTGGCCCGCTCGTCAGCCGTTCTTTATTCACTATACCATTCGGCTTTAATAGTAAATAGAGGTACATAAAATAAATATATATTTATAAAATATATAATATAGTATATAAAGGATATAAAATAAAGTGTATAGTAATTTATATATATATATATATTTATATATATATAAGTAAATAATTTTAAACTAGAAATATTTTATAAACAGTATTATAATACTTCTCCGCTGAGACCTTCTATCACATGGAATTTTGTACCTGGGATGTTTCACGTCCACCCTCCCCAACGGTTTGCTGGTGGTTACTGTGACTGTCGGTCGGGATGTAACAGATACTGTATTCTGTGGACCGCGTATACGCTATCTTTCAATGCATGTAATTCTCTCCTGTAAAACGAATTCTTTAAATAAAATCTTATGCAGAAGTAAATCATTTACTATTTTTATTTATACAGTAATTTAACCTAATACTGGATAATGGTTAAACTACATTCCAAGTCGTGAAGAGACTGCCAAGACTACAAATAATTTTCTTATAATAAAAGATGCTAACCTGATGTGTCAAAGGCCATAAGATTTAAACATTATGTGGCCCTCAGATTATTGGCATAAATTTGTCAGTTCTATATATGCTTATTGAATTTGACAACAATGTTAAACAATTCAATTTTTAAACAGTTCAGGATTTGTAAATATTTGTTATTAATTTAAGTATAGACATATAAATTTTATTTATATTACAATATAATAATAAAATAATATTGCACGTTTCTTCTACACGTAGTTTAATTATGAACCCTCACGCATGTCTTGCAGAAACAACATTACAAACAAATTTTTGATATTACAAATCTCAGATGATAATAGGTTATTTTTTCTGAGGTGTCATAATTAAACTTAATTGTATTACTACATTGTTTACACAATGTAATACAATGTTTTGGGAATAAGTATGACAAATTGGATTTAATATACCGATAAAAGGCTACACCTTCTGATGTTAAGACTCATGGTGAACGCCTTACACTTGTAAACAAGGTGAACTCATTGGATAAAATATTAAATTATAATAGAAAGAAACTCCCTACATTACATTTGAACAAACAAACAATACTTCTAAAAATAATACAACGTCTTTATGATAAAAGCAACTGGTTATAATTGTTTTATGCAATGTATTAAGATTTAATTGCACGTTCAATTATCACGATATTGATAAAGAACTTGTAAGGAACAATTAAAGAATTTACAATGACAAGAAAAGGCAGGAAACTAGCTAAGTAGACATACAATTTTGTAACTATGCTAGATTAAATGATGTTATTTACAGCATTAAGAAAATAAACCATAAGTAACACGGACTCTTAACTGTAGAAGAGGAAAAAGAATGATCACAAATGTTGCCAAACTGGATATCAATTTTTAACATAACAGAAGGTGCTTGGTAAATAGAGTGGCAATCATCTTATAAAGTTTTTATAAATCTACTCTGAAGATATTATACAATAGCTTGATTTTGCAGAAATAACATTATAATATTTTAACATTATTGTTATTATATCCACCTGTTTTTAGTAACCTTTTTTATGTATCACGCATATATATAATTGATGTCGGTTATTTATACCTTTTTGGCAAAATGTAATGAGACTTAACAAATTGTTAATTCAAAAATATTTTATCGTAAACGCCTTACTTTTTAGAATAATGTTCTGTACTTAAAAAGTTGTAAAGAATTATATATTACTATAATACTTACTTGTTGAATTCATATTCGTGTTGTAACGTCACGTAATATAGTTTAAAAGTGCACTGTCTGAGCAATACAGGGTGATTCATAAAGGGCTTTACAACTTTGAAAGCATATAGAAATTATTCAGATAACTTACAGAGTCGGTTGAGGTGTCATTTCAAAGCAAAAGAGATCAAGTTTGTCATCAAACATTCATTGTGGTTCGATGTGGCTACCATTTGTAATGCGGCGTACATCCCACTTGAAGTCGATTTAATTCCAGACTTTAGCCAGTAAATCGGGCGTCACTTCTGTAGCGCCGGCGTTAATTCGAAGTCTCAGCTCAGCAAGATCAGTAGGTAAAGGTGATACAAAACCCCGATCTTTAATGAAACTCTACAAGAAAAAATCTACCGGTGTCAAATCTGGGGAGCGAGGTGGCCGTGCAATTGTACCTGCACGACCAATCCACCGACATGGGAATAGGGTATCAAGAAAATCTCGGACTTCTACGCGGTAGTGAGTTGGTGCCCCATCTCGCTGATAGTAAAGGCGTCCATCTTGGCCATCCTCGTCTATCTGAGGAATTAGAAAATTTTCTAGCATACCCAGATACACGATACCATATATGGTTGGTTGCCTCCTGCAAGAAGAACGGGCCGTACACTTTTTGTTTGCTAAGGCCACAAAAAACATTGACCTTAGGGCTATCACGAATATGCTGCAAGGCTTCATGGGGGTTTTCACTACCCCATATTTGGCAGTTATGGCGTGCCACTGATGTGAAACATTGACTCTTCACTAAAAATTACATTGTCTAGGAATGTCTCGTTGTCTGCAATTCTATCAAACATTTCCACACAACATTGCTGTCGAGCGGCCTTATCTTCATCTGTAATGTGTTGAACCATGGTTAGTTTGGATGGCTTCAAGTGCAAGCGTTTACGTAATACGCCCCAAACAGTCGGTTGTGGAATGCTGGTCTCACGTGACGCACGTCTAGTTGATTTCTTAGGACTACGGGAAAAGCTTTCTCTGAGTTGTTCCACAGCAGCTTCAGGAACTTGTGGACGTCCTGGTGATTTTGCATGCCGTACAGAACAACCAGTCTCAACGAACGTTTGGTGCCAAGATTATATTGAAGGCCTACTAGAAGGCTCCCTACCATACTCCGTAGGGAATTTACGTTGAACTACAGTTGCTGATTGCGTATAGGGAAACCAAAACACACAGCGAGCAGGTTCCGCACCAGTAAAAGTAGCCATTTTCAACAACAATGGTGACAGCGCTACTGGTGGGTGTATTCGGTATTAATGGACTACGTGAGTCAAAACTTGACGTGTTTTGCTTCGAAATGACACCTCAACCGACTCTGTAAGTTATCTGAATACATTTCTGTATACTCTCCTGTAATACTGTGCCGCGTTTTGGAAAACGCGGCGATGTTCCTATATCTATATAGTGCATTATTAAAATTTACGTATTTGACGACGCGAGGGAATTGTCCTTTGATACGCTCAATCGGACTTTGTCATTGGGATCTACCCCTCCGCCGGCCGACTCGCGCGCGCCCTATCTTTGTTACGTACAGTTTTTTCAAGAGCTGGTTTGCTCAGTCAAACTTCGGCTCTCGGCGCTTCACTTTCTAGTCCCCGGCTGACAGAGTAGATTGAACAGTTTTTCGTCTTCCAACTACTTCTATGGATAGGTAGAAGCCTACGTGACCTCCGGTAAGTCTATTAAAATATATATATTGGTTATTTATAAAAACAAATTGCTTTTAATTGATATTAAAGTGGATGCGTTACGATATATATTGCAGTGAGTCCTTAGCACGTGGCGATTATCAGGTTAAAATTTGTTTTAGGTATGTTTGATCTCAACCCTGGTTAATTGATTGTAACAGTAATGATATAATTATGTTTTATATTAATCTAGTAATGATCCTACTAAATTAACTAAGCCAAGATGGGGCGTAAGTCAGTAATTTTCTGAAATCCGTGTACATCACGGACTTGTTAAAAGTTGCTAATTCCTGTAAGTGCGTCATGAAAACTTTGCATAACTGTTAATTAAAATTATCATTATTATGGAGTGACTATATTTGGACATATTATATATTAAAATATTCAGTGGGGTTATTTTTGAAGCGATTTACTACATTCAATGGGGTTCTTTACTTAGTCAATTTTCGGAGGTTATAAACTGAACAGGCCATGCAATGTCAGCGGGTAAATGTGGTAGTGTGTTTTATGAACTTATGAGTAATCCCAGATATAATTGTGCAGGGTTTCTGATGTAGACGGGAATCTGCCCCGCTCCGGAAGGACGGCCGAACAACTGCCTCAGATGCTGTAATTTCAATCATTTTCGTCAGCTGTGTCAGCCGGAAGCATGGACTAGATACACCCAACGGAACCCTCATACTCCACGCTAATAACCAGGTGAAATTTAACCATATTAACCTAAATCTTGTGGCCGATAAACTCTGTGAAACTTTCATGTAGACGCTCCAGTTTGGACAGTTATTTCCGGACAATGGGTAGCATATATTATTTGTAATTGTAAGGCTTACGCCTCCTCTATCACTGTTATGTCTATCTCGTTCTGAGAGTGTAAACTCGGCCAAGGTCACGCACCACCCGGGTCGAGGGGAGTTCGGTAGATAGAGTTTAATCTAAATCTGTTTCTGTTTTAAGCATGTTGGGATAGTTATGTTAACGGATCTTTTGGTTCATGTGGGCTCATGTATTTTATTATTCATTCATGATCTGGGAGATGTTTTAACCCGTGGTCGACTCCCGCTGGAGCCGTCCACTGCAGGTCTGTATGTGTCAGATCTTGCTAGATCTCGCCCGATGCCTGACCCGGCCGGTAGTTAAGTTTTTTTGGAACACTGTGAGCTGGTTTTAATACCTTCATGACTTAGATTCCGTTTTACAAAATTCTGTTCCACTGTTTAGCTAATTTTGTACACTTTAAATTTACCATTGTAACAGTTTGTATTTTACCATAGTAAATTTTGTAACGATAATTTTTATGGCTCACTATAACAATTAATTAACCATTAAACAACACAAGATTAATCAGATTCAGTTATCAATATTCAGGGTGGTCACGTTCCACTATTTTTACAAATTCTGTTTTGAAAGTAAAAGGAAATATAAAATGCAGTTAGGCAACCGGACATCCATGTTAACCTTGTGATGCTGCTCTTCATTTTTGTAATTAACGGGATTCAAATTGATAATTAGACATCGGCTTGGGATTTGTGCGCAGGCCGCAGGGCTTACATAAAACATTCAGTTACTACTTATCTTATTAAAACTTGGGGCATGGCTGCTCCACTCCGGGGATATTTTAATTGAGGTTTTGGGGGGGTTAGTCACCTATTGATTGAACATTAAGGGGGGCCGGATACTCGGTCAGAATAAAGGGGGGGTTAAGGCTGTTGAACAAGATGCTCATATGCGCTGACAACCGGGGTGAACATGTGATGGGTTATGCATCTGTAAACGTTTGTTGATGTTAATTATATGTGTGTGTTAGTTTTACATGATTGTTACATTGTCATATTGATCATGCATGTGTATATTTCTGTATATTTATGTCTTGTTATGAAATGTGATTACTTGCAGGCCGAGATTGTGTGCCATTTTATAATTATATTATTGTCATTTATGTAACATTCCACGATTTGCTAGTCAATGATTATTCAGATATTAATACTCATTCAATACTTAGTGCTGTTAATAGTTTATTATTCCTTGTTCAACTTTTGGCAAGGCATATATTCATGGAATTACATTTAACAATCAAAAGACTTAGTTATCTTGCCTTTAGGGGCTCATATGTTGTACTAGCCGAGCACAATAAATATTGTTGTTGTTACCTCAAGATCAGTGTTTCATTTGCAAGTCCCATCATACTGGACCCAGCACAATTTTAGCTTCTCTAGGCTCTAGCCTAGTTTTAAATGACTTGTGGCTTCTCTTTCAAAAAAAATAAATAAGGAAATATAGAATTAAATATAAATAAAAGTAAATGAAAGGCACAAAAAGGAAAGAGGGGTTACAATACATGAAGTATAGGTTTTGTACGTTTCTATAAAATATGTAAACATTACACTATTAATTAATAGGGCTACAAAACTTAACGAACGTTTATCATAACTTAATTCTTAATGTAACTGAATTAGTTAATTTAGTTCCCTGATGTGTGTGTAGAAAATAGTGGCATACCGTATTAAAGAGAATTACTGCTTCAAGTACGCTTTCTGCACAATTACTAACTATGTGCCTTTACTTTATGCATGCACAAACAAAAGTGTTAACGATGAGTACAAGTAGAATTAAAAACAAAACGTTGTACTGCTTTAAATACTTTCACACTACTAAAAATAAATAAATAGAAATTTCAAAAACGATTTTGAGAAGGTTTTTACAGCTAAAGTCTTGTGTTGAATATAATAACGTACCCCTTCCCCCGGCTTGATGGCTATGATCCATTATTAAGTCTCCGTTACTCATTGACGTTTCGATAGTTCGCATGGCAGCCACCTAAGACCTGAGACAGATGGAAATGATTATATTAAGATTTGTTCAGATAGTAGCGAAGATTTCTGTTTTATTATCAGCTACGGTCATCAAGCTCAAGAGTTTTAGATAGTGACCAAGATTTCAAAAACATTAAATTTGAGTTTGGTATTTTTATATTCTGCGATTGAATAGACCTGAGGAATATTACTTGTTTTCAATCTAGACATCCTTTGTTCCGTACCTTAGAAGCACCCTAAAATCAACTGTCTTTTTTCTGGTTGACTCAGTCCGTAGAAATTAATATTCCGGAGTGTAACTAAGCAACCTTTGTGATTATTAGAGACCAGCATTTTCGGATCAGTAAGCTAGTGATACTGATATTTTCTATTTCCTCTTTTTAATGTTCATATTTGTATCTTTGATTATGCTGATCTCATAATTTTGTTATTTTCAGTACAGGATATTTTCTTAAAGCATAAGTTTAATAGGTGCTTTCAAATAAGCAGTTCTATCGAGTAGCTTAGCTCGCATTACTGCCTTGTTTAAACCTAAACACTTAGTAATTTATAATAAGCAGTTATCAAAAAAATTCAAAGAAAGAGCCGTAAGTTCAAGAACTGCTACTACAGAGCATCAAAAGGAGGACACTTTTCTTTCTATAAGGCTCTTAGAAGGTTTTTACAAGTTTCGGACAAATAAGACTATATACACTCAGATATGAGCTGCAATACAGCTTGAGGCTGAACGTGTTCGTTCAGTACAATAATCAAGTGAATGACAACTTGATAAGGTACTTAAATCATACGGATTTCTTTACTTTCTTGAGGCTCGTTTAAAATCACAGATTACCAAAGAAGGACACGACAAACAAAACTCTATTTTGTGGCGTTTGATAGAATTAATTGAAGTCAATGTTTCTAAGCTCAGTCTGTAAATGCTACAAGTCTGTTCATGCTACAAGCGACTTTCCCATGACCTTACAAATAAAATATTTCAAATATGGTGTAAAATGTTCTTCTTCTGTTGGAATCCAAATCAAAAACTAAAAGTGGTATTCCATAAGCGTTGACTAGTCTTCATATATATTAGACATGAGCTACTCACATTCTGCATTCCAACCGTCAACGGAAACATATATACTGTCACACTGAAGTCATAGATAAGATGCGTTGCTTCGTGACTCTTCACACGCTTTGTGATTGCCAACCAGTATCAAATATTCCGGACACGCAGATGTTTTTCGTATATTTTAACGGCATTCGGTTTGCACGATGTGTACATGACCGGACGTTGGCATACATCCGGAGCGTTCCGGTTCCCGTAACTACGCAATTTATTTCCAAGCATCACTCGGAAAATGGGATATTATTCTGGAACCTTTGCAGGTAGAAATACAAGCTCCAGAGGCCGGTCATATTCAGTTTGGGACCTGCGATATTAGCATGAGTTTATGAAAGATTGATAACGTGTACGTTTAGTGCAAAGTGATTATTGTGTACTATTTGGATCGACGTTATTATTAAGGCGACATTTATTTTTAGTTACATAGCTGTGTGTTGAACAATCTCAGCTTGACGGATTGTGTATGATTGTCTTTGTTTAATTCTAGCTATAATTAAAACTGTAATCATAGACTTAATATGGTAACAGTTATTGTATTTCCACTGTACAACACAAAGATCCATGCTCAGACAACACATCTTTCACGAATGAAAAATTCAGAGAGCTCTAGACATTAATAGCGGGCCAACAGCTGCAGGCAACTGATGTTCACTGAACAAGTCACTTTTTGGAATTATCTGCGAAAGACACTTTATGTCAACTTCCGACTAGTAGGGATACAATGAAATCAGTTAAACGTTTTTCCGATAAACCTGAGTCCACTGTCTTCTACAAGTCGAGCTTTGGAAATCATAATTGTTACCGTGCATTATACTTGAGGGGAAACTTGTAATTTCTTTCATTGCTACTTAACATATACTGGAATTTTAATATTTCTTTGTAGCCTAGATAGACGGTGTGTCAGTGTTATAGTCTTATCTATTATAATTTTGTACAAAATGTTGCTCGCTGTTGGTGCTGACAAGAATAAAAATCTGTTGTAGATTTGTTGCTTAATGTAACACAAAGTTAATGATCAATACAGAAAAACAGATACTTTTATTTTATTACATTCTTACCTTCCTATTTGAAATTTCTAATAATAAGTCGAGAATTTCTATTTTTGTAGTTGTTTAGAATTAATAATATTATTTTTTTCTATAACGAAATAAAATTTGACTGTACTGAACACAAAAGGAACAAGACAAATAACACTGTACTCAACGGTGTAATTATCCTGTAAAACCACAAAGATCGTATACGCCGAAATCTGCTAAAGAGAAAATTCTCATGTAAAGTAATAAGTATTAAATGGAAAATTTTGCACAAATATTACGAAAACGCATTATACGACGTTTTATAACCTTATAAGGAGATAGTTTAAGAGCCTCGTTGGTAAAACAGGTAAAAAGTAGGATATCATAAACATTCTCCGAAAGCTGCAATTTGTTTATGAGTATGACAGTCGAAAATAGATACAAAATCATTGAATTTTGGTTAACTTAAATCGGTTAACTTAGCTCAAAAACTGAAATACCTTAATGTATTACTTGGAAACTGGATACATCAATAGAAAGCTAGAATGCGCCTATAAAAATTTAAATATTTATATACCGTAAAATAACAAAAGTTTAAAACGGGAGTTGAAAACAGAAAATTGTAAACAAATCATTAAATAACAAACGCTTATTTTATTTTTTATAAAGCTGAAATTAATATTGAAAAGTAGCTAAGATTTTTTGATTTAGTTAGTTTATTATCACACTGTATTAAGTGTTTTAAAAAGTATTTAATTAAATGGTATATGTAACAGTCACATAAATTAAACGGGAATACATAATTTTGCAATTTAACTAGAAAATTCAATACCATGGTTGTTACAATGTAGTTACCATGTTGTGCAAACAGTAATATTAGCTTTCGTTACTTTCAATAGACAACCGTCACTATTTGTTTGTATGCTCCGCTTTGGATTATTTAAATACAAGTAGAAACTTACAGTAGTAAACAGATCTATGTGCTTGTGTGTATGCACGGTGCAAAAGCTATTTTCTAAATAACTGGAGCGTAAGTAATAGGATGACTGGTTTTCTACTATTCTGTTAAATGATTCCCACCCTCTCCTTTACGCTTTGTAACATCTCCTGGGTAGTTTCCATTCAAAATCGTATCAAACATAACATCTGTTTGCAAGACGTACATCAAAGGAACGTCTTTTTTATTTTACTAACACAATGCTCCGATCTTCATGACAAACACATAGACTCACAAATACACTCACACAGACGACATTAAATTAATTAAACTACAAAAGTTTCAAGTACACCAGAAACAATTTATCAGACAGAAAGTTGTTACTGGTTCTCTACATCTACTCACTACGAGCCTAACACATTTTTTACTTTTAATAACTAACGATAATGGACACTTGACAATGAAATAAATTACAAAAGAGTGGCGGCCATGGTATGGCATACTATCATAGTATACTTCATAGTATGGTAGGACTATAAAGGAATATAATTTTACATGTGGCAATGAAAACACATAGATATTATACAATTTAAGGCACTAAGTAATTAACATCTGACCTTTCTCGTTGCCTAAACTCCAAATGCTCTAAATGTTATACAGTGGCCAGAGTAGATTAGATAACCCATAATCAAGAAACAACGTTGCAAGCTTGGTAAAGTAATGTAAAGTACTATTACAGGAAATCAGATTGTTATTACTACGTAATGTGTTATTTCTATGCAATTTAAATGTTTTAATAATTAAATCAATCCTGTCTTCCTTGAATTCTTTAAATTTTAACTTTTTGTGTATGTGAGTGAGTGTATTGACTTATAGATTTCATTGTTGGTAAATTTTGTTTATTTAATTTGGGTACAAAATATTTTGTATCTTTTATTTTTGATATTTTAGTTTTTAATTAGTTGCTTTTAGTTTTAATTTTAATGATTAGTCGCTTTTGCATGAAAACCTGTGATGGAAAATGTCCATCTTACTAATAGGCGTAAGTGATTGTTTTAAAGCAGTGATTGCTTAGTGGAAAGCAATTGTTGTGTTAATTAATGCATATCTGTAATAAGGTCACATTTATTACTGCGTGTGGAGAAATTTAACTTTAGTTATTGTTTGACAAGCCTCTGCTGATTTGAAATTGTTTTATATGATTAATTAAAGTTCGTAAATAGTGACTTAACTGGTGTATGTTATTTTGTTTCCGCTGTATAATACGACGATCCATGAGACCAACGTAACAATATAAAGAGCTCTGACGCATACAAATTAGTAGTGCAGGAAGAATACTAACTGGACATAAACGTCCTTTTTATACTTAGGACGCAGAATATTAAAACAAACAAGGGGCTCGATACGTCGTTACAGTTTTTAATATACTGTATAATGGGGTAATACATTGCGATTTAGTGAATAAATGTAACGAATATAGTGGATATCACAAAGACGACCCAAAAATTTTAGGATTTTGCAGAAATAACTGAGTGAGATTCCCACGTTTGTGGAACCAAAACATCGAAATTGTACGTATATAGCTAAGCACACATACATGCATAGCTTATATGTACACACACACAAGTTTAAGTACATGTAAGTGTACACAGCAGGCTAATAAAAGAAGAAAAATTATATCTATTTGTCACTTTTGTTATTAATACTTTCAATAGCTGTAACGTAATATGTTTGTAAGCTATTTTAAACTTTGAAAACACTATTTTTACAAACACTAGAGACAGAATACAGAACATTCAATTTTATGGACTAAAAATTATCTACCGCTCCGTAATCAATTCGCTCCCCTCTGTAGGTGCTTTTATATTAGCGACCCTCAGTTTTCCGATTTCATTTAAAGTAAAAGCGTTTTCCTGACTGGGTTACGTTAATCATAGTGGGTAGCATTTATTTCCTATTATTTTCCGAAAACAATTCTTCTTTTTCCTAAGGATTACAACGAAAAGTTTTACTAATTAAACTTTCGTTATTCTTTTTGAAAACTTGCAACTAACGGTTATCTTAAATTAGACTATTTACAATTATACGGTATTCAAATATTCGGACGTGAATTGTGTTTGTCCATTTTTAAAATGAAAGTAGAAAGATGTATGTGTAAAGAGCCCTAGTTCACATTCTGCTTCACAGGACAAAAAATGTGTCGTAAATTAACAGATTAGCCCTTGCTTTATTGTACAAAACACGCTCGTCCGCACTCACTAGCGCAGTCTGTACACATTTGCACTTTTGTGTATTTTCTCTTAAATATTGACCTATATCACCTAAAACTACAGAAACTTCAGCTACTTTTGGCGGATTCAACGTGTCTTCCTGAATGTATTACGCAGGATTATATCTTGTTAATTAAGTTAAATTAAAAGAACATTTGAATTCTAGATCTCATTAAAATATTACTAAGATTTTTCATTAATGATTGTCTTTCTTCCAACAAACATGAAACATAACCTACTTATTTCCTTTTGAAAATAGCTAGTGTTTAATTCCTCAATAAACACAGTTTACGATTGTACTATTTCGACGTCATCGAGTAAAACAATCTACATTCTTTAGAAAAACTGAATACAACATAGTGTACAGAATCACAAATAAAATAGAATAAGAAAGACACTACATGTTAATTAATTCTAATTTACCTAAAATTTACAAACGAAACTGCTCGCAGTGCAACAATTCTACATAGACCAAACTGGACACTGCTTTAATCAAAGGTAAAGAGAGCACGAAAATCCACTTCTGTAAAAGAATTTCATTTAAGAAAACAAACGTGTAGAAAAATCGAGGACAACATGGGTATTATGTATCTCAACATGAAAGATCAAAAAATGTTTACTTCACGAACAAGATATATGCAAACATTCAAAAAACAATGAGGTTACTGGATAACCAAAACAAACATAAGCGGCAGTTTAAGTTTAAGCGGCACATAAAGATCACCCATTATAAATACACAACAAAGTTCTGATAAATATTTCAAACACGGGAGGTGACAGCCTTCTTAGAGTCTGAAAGCTTCATGAATTCTTTCGATGAAGCGAAAGATGCCTCAGAAAATGGTAAAAATCTTGTCAAAATGTTTACCCAACAATTAGTGTTCCGTAGTCATAAATAATGCATATATTTTAAAAATTGTTAGCTTATAGACTTCATGATTAAAAATGGGATAGAACGATTACAGTTTACGACAGAAAAGTTGCGAATTTTCCTCTAACTGATGATTTGAAAGCACAGTGTTCCGAAAACAGATCAGATAAAGTCTTGTTTTCTATTACACATTACGTTTTTGTACTTTCTTATATATCTATTAAGTACTGTCATGCTATAATGGCTTGAATATTGTTGTGTTTCAATAGAATTAACGTAACGTATAGATATCTCCCGTGGAATACCAAAGTAATCGCTGTCTAGGGTATAATTTTTACATGGCTACGATCCGTTACCGTTCACATGCATGTAACTGTGTGGTTTGTGTGTGCTTTCTAAGCATGTGTTACCGAACATAGACCTATATAATATCTGAACGTAATTTAGACTATAAAATTATTACAATTAGACTCTTTTAGGAAATTATATGACCCAAATAAAATATTCTTTAACTTGTTTTGAAGTTTTGGATACGTTTAAATGCTTTTTCGGTACCTTGCAAAGTAGAGACAATGATGTAACAGAATTAATAACATGCGAATTTTTACAATAGTATTTTAATTATTCACAGGAAAAATTACTAACTTACTAGTTTTTTTAAATTTCAAATATATTTTTAATCTAACTGTTAGCAGTATTATCTAAAACCGGTGCAGCAATACATAAAACACTACGGTAGATTTTACTCGAAACGCATGTTCCACGCATTATTATAATCCAGCGTAATCAATAAAGTGGCAGACTTACAGTATCACTCTGTAAGGTGGATGAACATTATTTATTAGAGTGCCATTACAATCCATGTCCGTAGCTTTGTAAACCTTTAAAGTGGAATACCGTGTACATCGCAACACCAGTGAAAAGTATTCTAATTCTCACTCCTCCACACATAAGCGAGTGGTGCGGGATACATTCACAGCAAAGCATTTTGTTTCTTTCAGCACAAGCTGGCAGCCATTATTTTTGCATTATTTTTGAGAATATCACTGTTGGTCTTTTTTTTGAATGTCATCAGTCCTCGAGTGTTAAGTTACACATAGGAGTAGTTTATAAGAAATTAAAATATTATGGAAACCTGGCTACCTAGATCAGTCGTGCTGAATAGTTTGCGTTACTCACACTTACTCACACTGTGCCCTTGTTAAAACTGTATAAAAGCCAAGTATTTGCTTCAGAAATACGTCTTACGCCTTAAGCCAGCGTACCAATATTTAGCAGTATCATACCACGTACCCACGTAAAACAGAAAAGTACACTCTGTGTAAATTAAAAGTACAGTATAAATCGGTAATACTCCGCAACTTGAGCAAGGAAATGCACCACTTTTTAGCTGACGTGGGTTATACTGAAACCGTACTCACCTCGAAACAACACACACACACACACACACACACACACACACACACACACACACACACACACACACACACACAATTTATACAATAGTGAGCTATATACATCTAGCCTGTCTGGCGTACGCAGCGGTAGAGACACGTTAAATGGAAGAAAGGAGACCAGAGAATAATGCATTATTCTCTATTTTGTTCAGATGAAATATAAAGTATTGTTCATAACTAATTCTATGAATTTTAAAACAAAAGCGGTGTACGAACGGACGTGCATTTGTTCTAGGGTATTAAAAATTTTCCAGTGTTTTAAAAAATTTTTTTGTGTTACTTAGGTACACAAAAACACACAAACCTTTGCATTTGCCTTTCTTATATTCGTTGTTAGACAGTGCGTCGTAAGCAATTGTGTGACAAGAAGAGTCGTTTCCGAGCGTTATTCCGTCCAAGCAAAAATAAAATTTGTGAGCACCGATGTTCCTGTCGTCTAATAGTAATAATAACATTCCAATGTTGTTAGATCATAGGCAATCTTTGTAACATTATCAAATTTTCAATAAAATTCTGAACGTGTTTTAATGTCTATAAGGACAAGTTCTTCATGTGCGCGTCTGTATTGCCGGTATAAGTTAAGATTCATCTCTCCCTTTGTGTGAAATGATCCGCCAAGTGTTATCTTCTCAGTTTTAGAAATAAGTGTAGGCCTATACTAATCGTAGACGCCTGTTCACCTAACCATTAGTCAGCCTTTGTTTGTTACAAGCTTATTTTATTTCAAGTAGTTTATTTCTCACTGAGATTTTGTTTCAATATACTGAATTCTATTTTATTTCAAATAGTTGTTTTACGTGTTTCCTGGTGCTAAATGGGACGGGAAGAAAGTAACCAATAAGTAAATACTATTCGATAACTGACTGAATAATTGTCACGTGCACACTGATAGAAGTCAGTAACAAACGATTAACAAACAACTTCTGAGACTTGAAGAGGCCGTATGTAATTAAGGGATTTGGGTGTGCACAAAATATCAGTATCAGTAAGAGTTAGCGCGAACGTCTGTGCTAATGTTCTATTAGAATTCTTAAGTGAATGTAACTATATATTTACATAAAAAAATAAAATTATCACACCGTCATTTATTTTGTATAAATGAATACAGTAAGCCAAGAAAACTGTTCAATTCACTTCACTCGGAAACAAGTAAGCAACACAGTCACCCGCTTACGCAAACTGTGTAATTTACGTTACTACACGTCTTATAAGAAGTGTGTAACATTTGTTACAAGCGATCTTACAAGAGTGGAACAAATCACTAACGTCAGAAAATTTGTAGGCACACTTTTTATTAATACCCATACAAAAGTAATCAGGTTAGTCTTACATTCATCGCACTACTTTGTCCTTGATGTGCTACACTAACACATAACAAAATGAACTACATAAAATTGATAAATAACAATATCCTGTAAGAAATAAAAAATACAGATTATAACATTTCACATTGTAATTATATAGGTCGTTGTATAACATTTACGTCGGTCTCACGGATTGTCGTATAGTACAGTGGAAACAAAATACAGACACCAATGAAGTCACTAATTGATCACCAGCTTTACCTTAATCACCAGACACCAGCTTTAATTAATCACAAGTAACAACGTTAAATCAACAAAGTACTCTCATACAACAATTCAAGTTAAATTTGTTCACGCGCAATACTAATGTCAACTATTACGGGTTCCGCACTAATCATAACACAGTAATCACTTTCCACAATCACTTGATCCACACTCGACAATCTCGCCCGGAGTAAGTAACTCACTAAGCAGACCTTAACACAGACACTGAACCTGCTCGGCTAGTTAACCGAGAAACGTTTACAACTTTAACGTAACTGCACCTGCTGACTTACGTAACTGCACCTGCAGACTTTTCGAGAGCGTCACGTAATTTCGTAACGATATTTTTCTTCCAGCATTAAAATAAGTTAATGCTACTGATAAGTTCAACTTTAGTAACTTTACTAACTTTAGTATTTAAACAAACGGATAGTATAACGCAGAGAAATTGTGTAACGTAGGACATGAAATTTTAATAAAAAATAATTATAAGTTCTAAAATAAAGTTATAAAATATTTAATTTTATTTAAATATTGTTAAAATTAGTAAATCTAAAGTTGTAAGTGATCTAAATGTTTTGTCAAATTTATTAGTATATAAAAAGGAAAATTAAAAAAAAAAAGTTATTGAGTGAGAAAAAAAATCGACGTAACGAACTGGCTACACATCTTAGACTAATCATTACGTAGCGTTAAAAAAAAGTATGTAATCGTAATTTAAAAATCAAGAAAAACTAGCGATACTTACGATTAATTAAATAAAGTAGCACTGCTAAGAATTAACGGAAAAAATGTTGTTATTTGTTTGTAGAGAGCGGAAAAGTAGAACAATCCAAAATAGAGAGTTCACGTTATTTTAAATTTAAAAGTAATTTATAACAAAACCAAACTAATAAGTGTGTGAATGGTGTCTTCTCAGTAAATTCTAGACGGAGTGCATATAGAATGTTGGAGACAACTTACTTTTAGCAATCACGGTGACAATGTTTCAGTTGAATTGCTTACTTTGATCTACAAATCAATGTATCGATTGATTGCATCGATTTGTTGCAAAACGTAGACCGTTTGCCGAAGTTGTTTTTATTATGTAGTTGAACGCCGTATTTTTTCATCCTAACTTCAATCTTCAATTTTCCAAACCATCAAGATCCGTAACTCCTCTTTGTACATGTGCTTCTTTTATACTAACGTCAAGCTACCTATTTTCCTTATACCACTTCTTTATTTTTTAATATGACAAGTCATTTAACCTTTCAGTTCATCTTCTATTTGACATCATATGAATATGTTCGTACAATCATAACCGCTACATATCGAATTGCCTGCTTGTGGAAGTACTTATTACAGTAAAAATACGTAACACAAACATTGATTTAGAATCTTGTAATATACAATTTTTATCTTGTTCAGACTAAAAGACTGTTTACAATTTACGTATGCGGGTAATAGAATATTTTTTTCAAATATCACAAGCTTTTAACATAAAAAGATAATGAGCTAAAAAAAACGAAATTGACAGATATCAATTTTTGTATTTGACGTATATCTCCTAAACGTTTCATATTTAAATAAAAGCAAAACTAAATTCTAAATTCTACATAAATGGCCTGCAGGAGCCCGCGCGCAGTCTTTTCCGTGTACCGATATAACACAAAAAAATATTTATCACACTCTAAATGTAGAACAAGACAATATTGCTGTTATATTCAATAAGATTTTTTTTTTAATTTGCCTTTTAATATAGTCAAAAGTATCGTAATAGCAAACAAAAGGAAAAGACTCAATTACAATAAACCCAATTCCTGTGTTTCTGAAAGGTATTGTGTGTTTTTACTGTAGAAGAAGATAAGTAACCCGGCAGGAAACAAATGACGTGACCGTAATTAAGGTCCGCCGGTCATGGAAACACTTTCAATTTAAAAAGGAGAAGAAAGTGTTAAATCGAGGGTCACTAATACGAGGAAACAGCTACTTACTAAAACACAAGGAGCAAATTGGTTTCGAAAAACAGAGGTTTCGATTAGTTCCACTCCATAAAAGACGCTCTTGTGTTTTGTGTCGGTGTGTATATAGTCAAGGAACTCTTCTAAGTCTGCAAAATAACAGCTCTGAAGCATATTAATAACTCGAGTTGTAAAACACACACACACAAACACACTCCACCTACTTCTTTTATTTCCATTTTTGAATCTCTTATCGGGTATGACCCTACTAGTCCTGTATTTGGTGCCACACAAGCGCCCGTGCCTCGCTATTGTAGTCGCTTGTATAAGGCTTTAATTCTTTAGTAAAAAGATGGCGTGTAGTTTGATGAATTTATATTTTTGTCTATTTACCCTCTGATAAAAAAGTTAAAAACTTCGTTGAACGATGAAAAAGTTGATTTACAATGAATGTTTGTCGAACATGTTCTTTTCAGTACTGTTATGTTAAGTATTTAGGTTTCTAAAATTATTCCGGAAACGCATCTCTTCATAACCCGTTGTGTTAAGAAGAATAACATACGTTTGTCGTTTGTCACTTTGAATGTTTTGAATCCATAAATGAATACCGGTAATACACAATTATTAAACGGTTTTAGCTTGAAAGCAAATTGAAAATATACAAACTAAAATATTAGTCGTATAATACTTGTGGTTTAACTTTATCAATTGTAATTGTATTCTTTGTATGTAGAAACATAGGTTAGTAAATCAAATATAGAATTGCATGAAAAGCGATACAAGACAAAAACAACTAATTACAACACTTATCTAAAAATGAAACTTTTTATTGTGAACTTACTGTTTATTCTCTTCTCGTCGAACGCGTTTCGGCGTACGTATTCGCCTTCTTCAGCTTAGGGACAGACTACCATCATTTAGTAACGGTTGTTGTGTGGAATGTGTAGTGGGTGTGGTGCGTGGAGGAAGGGGATTGGCGCGGAGATTCAATTTAATGTTTGTTTTTTGTATAATTGTGTCAAAAAGTGTATGTGATTTATATTGTAATTGATCGTTAAGTATGTCGTTTGGTTATATGACACAATTATACAAAAAACAAACATTAAATTGAATCCCCGCGCCAATCCCCTTCCTCCACGCACCACCCCCACTACACATTCCACACAACAACCGTTACTAAATGATGGCAGTCTGTCTCTAAGCTGAAGAAGGCGAATACGTACGCCGAAACGCGTTCGACGAGAAGAGAATAAACAGTAAGTTCACAAGAAAAAGTTTCATTTTTAGATAAGTGTTAGTGCTCTGAAAGAAGTGATGAATAATCAAGACAACTAATTACAAGTTTTATTAATCACTTAAGCTCAGATTAAAATAAAATAAAAACTTCATCACAACAGTCAATCGATTATTAGGCCTACTTACAATCTACAGTCTGGCAGTATAATAAACTATTCAACAGAACACTGAGTATTGCCAATGCTTAAGCTGGTCTTGAGGATACCCACGTGACCATCGGCAGAGGACTAATCGAAATGTCTGAAGACAATTTAAAGACACTTCAGATACTTCTAATAATGATACATCTGCAGTGTATCCAATTAACGAGTGCCTTTACATATTCGTACTCCCGGTTTACAGCATATTTCCTTGTACAAAATAAATTTTATTAATGGAATGTTTATTTGACAGAATAAGAGTCAGCGTATGTAGTATTTGTACCCTATTTTTACAAATCCTTTAAAAAATTGCTGACGCTTTAATGTCATTAACAATTACGAAATTAGCGCTTTAACACGCCCTTGTATATCATGAGATGGCGAACTTAAGTGTGCCCATGTATCTTTGTCAGCGCTAGCACATTCACATTAGTATAGGTCAACTTTTATTATAATAAATAATCTAATGCGACATAGGCAACTTGCATGGCATTATGTACGAATTACCAACGCTATTTGCAAAGTTATATAAAACGACATATATTCAAAAGTTTTTAAGGTGTCTTTGCCTTCCAGGGCCATCTATTAACATTTCTACGCCACACACTGAGTATTAGTAGTGGTGTTTTGGAAGTCCATTGTGGTTAGTGGTAACAATGTTTAGTGTAAATTGTTAATTATTCATTATTTTTTGTAGATATTTGTAATTGGTGTCTCGTATTAATATTGTGACACTGTGTATTGGACACTCGTAAACTAGAAAAATTGTTTTACACGTGTGTCTTCGATTAATAAAAACTAAAGTGTGAGTGTTCAAACTCTGGGATTCAAATATTCGTCGCACTGATAAAAGATCGCAATCCGTGTGATTCGTTCAACGATATGTTAAAATTAGAATATGGCCTTAAATATATACTGAGATATTAATAGTGTTTTTGTTGCAAACTAAGCTTTTAAATAAATTAATATATCTACCAAAACCGAAGTTACTATTTATCCGGGCTTTCGACGTGGCACTTTCTAAGGATTAAACATAATACCGTTTCACAGAAATAAAAAGGTTGCGGATCAGGAAGATTTTAATTAGCACCATTTTGAAAATTTTAGATATAATACTTTGGTTTGTTTTGCACTTATACAAAATGATAATCGTACTGTACATGCCAACTTTCAACTCCATACTTTATTTCTTGTAGTGGTGATTAAATTTTTTAACGCATGTAGACGAAAACAAAGCATATTTTGGCATACTTTTTTATTGGACACTTTTCCTTCAGTTTAATGAGTAGACTCGTTTACCAGACTTGTTTGCAGTGTGTATACACTGGGTATATCATTATTAGGTATGCTGAATATAAAAGAACAATGTGTTTTTCAATGCTAGATTTTATTAATTGCTGTACCATTTACAAGCTGTTTACAATAAATTTTAATGTCTCAATGAATGCTGTATACAACACAAACACGTACAGTAACATACTCGCGTTTTCATTGTACATTGACATTGTATATAACGTCTGCTATTATGGTAACATCCAGGTAATAACACAGTACAATAAACAATTATATATATATATATTAAACTTTCACTATGACACTTACTTTTTGGTTTTGTTTCCCAGACGTTACGACGTGGTGTTCGTCCTCCTCAATAGGATTTAAAACACATCCCATTGTATTTGTATCCGTTGTATTTTAAATCCCATTGAGGAGGACGAACACCACGTCGAAACGTGTGGGAAACAAAACCAAAAAGTAAGTGTTCACAGTGAAAGTTTAATATATATATATATATATATATATATATATATTGCAACTCTACTTATATGCGTTGTTGTTGTGTTGTGTTGTGTATGAGTACCTACCTGCTGTCCGATCTTGCGGTTTCTTCCGACTAGGGCGTGTGGATTTTGGATTTGAATTTCGCAAGTTTGTAATCTCAAATTTATGGCAACAACACACAAAATAAGTTACTTTAAGGGTGAAGAGTTTTGTGAGATTGGTAGGCTTTGTAGTACAACAATAAAACAATGCGATATGGGGTAATAAAACGTTCTTTATTACTCCAATAACACACAAGAATAAAAGGGTTATATTATCAATTATCCTTACAGTCTAAACAATGAATCGATCTTGACTAATGTTTTTCAATTGCTTGATAATTGAAAAGAAATTAAACTCGTTATTTGACAAGTTAATTGCAAGTAAAAATTTAATTAATTAATTTATTTAATTTAATTAAATTGCTTTAAATAAATTGGATTCAAATGTTAATAAAAATAAAATATAAAAACTCTGAAGTTAATTGAATATTTTCCAAAAATAAATTAGGCGTGACAGTCTAGTTCACGTCATTTCATTTTCTAGTGATTTGACTCTGCTATACTGCAGTATGAACTAATAATTAAATTGTTTGTTAGGATTTGTATAGCGCTTTTGTATTATTTCTATTGATTCTTAACTACAGCTTACTAATGACTTAGACTGCTATACAGATTATCACAATGAATTTATTCTTATTTACTAGAGTCTTTGATTTTTGTGGCATCTGAATTGTTTAAATTACAATGCTTTTAATTGAAAAATCAAGAAAATTTGATGTTGAAAAATAAATAAGTTGATTTGGCTTTCCTGTTATTGAAGTGGATGGTAGAGTTGCTCTAAATATCCCTCGCTGTCCCGGTCCGATCTGCTAGAGATAGTGATCTGCTTAGAGCGTCCTGGATTCGGTCGTTGAGTTCAGAATTCGGCAACACTCTCCTCTCCTGCTGTTTGTTGAAGATTTTAACGTCTGCGGCTTTCTGCTGGACCTGGCTTATGTCCCTCGTCGATTCGCACGTCGCACGTCAGCGTGTGTGTGTGTGTGTGTCTCGTTCGAGTGGTAGCTCTGCTCGTCAGCTGGTTCACCAATAATTTAGACGGCCTCTCTGTCGTATTCTTGAAGTCTGGTCTTGTAGTCTGGTGGATCTCTTGCGTGCTTATGACCACAGCTTGTAGTACACAATAAGCTTGGTTGTTGTAATGAAGAGTATCTCGACTTGACGCAATAATTACGAGTTGTACAGTTGATCTGTATTTACTATGTTCGTAATTATGTGTGTTGACCACGTAGAGTCTTCTGATGAATCTTCACAACTATGGTTACGAGACGATCGAAGAATTACGTCCGTACTTCGCAAATACTGGCACTAGAGTGATGGTTCAGCCCCAAAACACCGCGCTGGTCGCGATTTCGTCAAATGATTTGATTGGCTGACACACTCTCCCTACTACACAAAATTTGAATTCTCTCAGTCCGTGAGAATGAAGTTAGTTTCCCACAGACGGAGAACTAATATTATTACTAATATTATTAACCCGGCGGAACTAAATTGTCGGTCCGGATTTCCTGTGATAGTTTTATTTTGCAATATCTTGGTTGCAAACCAAGTTGTGCTAAATCTAAAATATACAATCTGTTGGAAATTATTATATTTATAACATATTAAATGCTCATTAATGTAGCTCTATTTTTACAGAAGTTATTCACATTAATTAATTAGCTCTTTTATTTGTCAATTATATTGCGTAAAATTTGCACACGTTATCATTAATATTTCGGCGAACATTTTGGCTATCTTGGATTTCGCCTTAATTTATTAGTTTCCGAGATATTAATAATTAACAGTTGGGGTGTGGCTATTCATTCTACAGCGAGCTGATTACATAACGGCCACGTGTGCGTCGTTTTACAAAGCATTTTTTTAATCGCTACTACATACAAATGGAGTTTTGACTATTACAATTTATTTACACATGATTCTAGTATACAGTTGACATATAACTCCAAATAATTGATATTTGGTGCTGTTATATACTCCCCTGCACAATATAAAAAAAAAATGAGTGTAAGAATTACAATTATTATTTTTTTTTTCAATTATTATAAACGTACTTTGTAATCACTATACTTGCTACTATACATGTTGTATTACTTATTTAAAAAGACATACATGTGTGTTATAGTTCTTCCACATATACAGCTTAACTCTAAATACACTCTATTAATAATATTATAAATGAAATTATTGTGTAATTAAATGTTTTCAGAACGGGTAATATCTAATCACAGCGTTTAAGAAGGTTTGTTTGTCAACAGCGGCACGCGCGCGAAGGAATGTGCTGACGTTTGTTTACAGTCGTTATCGCATACCGCCCGGCGTTAATTTCTTGACCTAGATTCAAACCGTCGGCCGGTAGTTATCGTGTGACGTAACTATTTCCTGCCCGTGCGTTCGCTTCGCCCTATACGCTTGTTAGTTACCGCGTTAGAAATGCATTATTATTTACACAATCTATTTACAATTTATTATTAATAATATAAAACACAGTTAATTTATTTTAATTCTAAATTATTATTTAATTAAATTATTATTTTTAAAGTGCGTCCAGTATATCGTAGCCATTTTTATGGGTGGCTCTACAATATTCCGCTATGTACTCGTCAAATTCGTATGCGTCCCCGGATATGACTTCCACGTCTTCCCAGGCTGATTGTGTGGGAACGTCGTCGTCAAGTTCCTGTTCCACCGGACATACAATTGTCGGAGTCCATTGTTGTATTGTATTAACTGCAACCCATGGTTCCGTACCTTCCGGTTGGAATACTTTATTAACTGGCGTACAAATTTCTGTAGAAAAATCACTTTTCTTAAATCTAGCATTTTTCTTATTTTTACCTATCCTATTTTTATACAATTTAGCATGATTTATGGCGCTTCCCCCCTGGAGGCGCCCGTTTCCAAGTTTTTTGGAAACTTACGATTTTTTTTCTTCTCACTAGGGTCCTTATTGCTTGGAGTATCGCTGTCTTGCTCTACTGTACCACTTCTCGCTATTTCGACCGTTTGGATTGCTCTAATCGGGGCCCCGTCGTTGCCCTTACCTTGCCCCTTTGGTCTACCGACATTTTGTTTACCCTTGTACTCAAAGGTTTTATTTGGCGGTTTTGACGGTGTTTGGGGTGGAGTGGAACTTGTACTTGGTCTCTGGTCAGGTTGCTGATGATATTGTACCCGCATATTCTGACCTTCGTTATTTCGGCGAAAATCAGGGTTATAACCCCACCCGCCTAAATCAAAAACTGTCTCGCTTTGGGACACTAGAATGAGCAGTTCATCGACCGTGCGTATACCCTGCGCACACACAGTAACTAAACACACACACACACACACACACACACATATACACAGTACAGTAAACACAGCTACTCTTATATTGTGATTAAAATGATAAGCTAGTTTCGTGACTATGTCAATCTCCGAAAATGCTGGGGTTAAATGCTTCGCGCGCTCGACCTGCTGGATGATATAATTTTCTGCGGTAATACCCATTTTCCTTTCAAATCGCCCATATTCTAGTTCATTGCGTAAAAGTCTTTGAGTATGCGAATTCCAATATCGGCTTTCAAATTTTTGTTTGAACTCCGCGTATGTGGACACTCTATCGCGTACAATGTTATACCATTTACGCGCCGAATCACGCATCGCGTTTACTACCCACTGTATTTTATCTTGATCTTCGAGTCTCGACCCTACCCTCGCCATTTCACTTTCACAGGCTAACAAAAATTCAATAGGGTTTTCGTTATTTTCCCCTGTAAAATACACACGATTTTTCTCATCGACAGGACCTTGTACTAAAATATTAGGAGCGGATCTCCTGCGTACCTCCTGCCGTACTTTCAAAATCTCGTCGCTAAGTGTTTGTAATACACTCTCTTTATTAGAGTCTATGTTAGATCGCGTCTCTACAATTGAAGCGTCTAGTCTATTTACTTGGCGTTGCGTTTCTGTCGCGTCAGCTTGAATCTTTATCTCGAGCGAGTCGACTTTTTTCGCGACGTCTATTGTTTGTTTTTCGCACCTGCTAATGTGCTCTTTGAATCGGCCCTCCATACGTGTGACTTGTTCTATAAACGATTTTTGCATTGTGGTCTCAAAAACCTTAAACCGTTCATTTATTTTCGTTTCAACCGTATGTACTTTCTCTCCGATCTCCGTAACTTTAGCGGTTAACTCTTGTACGCTTTCATCGATTTTCGCGGTCAATTCTTTACTACTTTCTTTATTGCTTTCCGCGATTTCGGTGACTTTAACAGTTAATTGTTTATTTGTTTGTTTAATTTCCGCATTTATGTCGGCGTTGCTGTGGTCTAATTCCTCGGTTAGACTGAATCTTTGCGCCTCGATTTTGGACGTTAATTCTGCGTTGTTCATTTCAGCATTGGCTGTTATTTGTTCATACTTCGCGTTCATATTAGCGGTCAAATCCGCACTCATTTTCTCGTTCATTTGCTGTATTTGTTTAAGTATTTTGTCCATATCCATTTTTTTATACACAACAATTTCAAATATAGAACAATTTCAAATACACAATAATTTCACTGCTGTACCACTACCAATCACAAAACTCTTTGGGGATTGTTCAGTTGGACGACAGCTGTTTTAAGAGTTAAAACAGCAAACATTGTTTTAACGTTAAAATTTAAATTTAAATTGTTTTTAATTAATTTAATTTTCTCGAGCCCCACGAAATTGGAGCGCCATATGCAACTTTACTACAAATTGGCGTTTCAATTCCGCTGTGATTTAATGTAATGTAAGTTTGTCGCGCCCCACGTTGGCCGACATATTCAACTCTACTTATATGCGTTGTTGTTGTGTTGTGTTGTGTATGAGTACCTACCTGCTGTCCGATCTTGCGGTTTCTTCCGACTAGGGCGTGTGGATTTTGGATTTGAATTTTGCAAGTTTGTAATCTCAAATTTATGGCAACAACACACAAAATAAGTTACTTTAAGGGTGAAGAGTTTTGTGAGATTGGTAGGCTTTGTAGTACAACAATAAAACAATGCGATATGGGGTAATAAAACGTTCTTTATTACTCCAATAACACACAAGAATAAAAGGGTTATATTATCAATTATCCTTACAGTCTAAACAATGAATCGATCTTGACTAATGTTTTTCAATTGGTTGATAATTGAAAAGAAATTAAACTCGTTATTTGACAAGTTTAATTTAAGTAAAAATTTAATTAATTTATTTATTTAATTTAATTAAATTGCTTTAAATAAATTGGATTCAAATGTTAATAAAAATAAAATATAAAAACTCTGAAGTTAATTGAATATTTTCCAAAAATAAATTAGGCGTGACAGTCTAGTTCACGCCATTCCATTTTCTAGTGATTTGACTCTGTTATACTGCAGTATGAACTAATAATTAAATTGTTTGTTAAGATTTGTATAGCGCTTTTGTATTTTTCTATTGATTCTTAACTACAGCTTACTAATGACTTATACTGCTATACAGATTATCACAATGAATTTATTCTTATTTACTAGAGTCTTTGATTTTTGTGGCACCTGAATTGTTTAAATTACAATGCTTTTAATTGAAAAATCAAGAAAATTTGATGTTGAAAAATAAATAAGTTGATTTGGCTTTCCTGTTATTGACGTGGATGGTAGAGTTGCTCCAAATATCCCTCGCTGTCCCGGTCCGATCTGCTAGAGATAGTGATCTGCTTAGAGCGTCCTGGATTCGGTCGTTGAGTTCAGAATTCGGCAACACTCTCCTCTCCTGCTGTTTGTTGAAGATTTTAACGTCTGCGGCTTTCTGCTGGAACTGGTTTGTGTCCCTCGTCGATTCGCACGTCGCACGTCAGCGTGTGTGTGTGTGTCTCGTTCGAGTGGTAGCTCTGCTCGTCAGCTGGTTCACCAATAATTTAGACGGCCTCTCTGTCGTATTCTTGAAGTCTGGTCTTGTAGTCTGGTGGATCTCTTGCGTGCTTATGACCACAGCTTGTAGTACACAATTAGCTTGGTTGTTGTAATGAAGAGTATCTCGACTTGACGCAATAATTACGAGTTGTACAGTTGATCTGTATTTACTATGTTCGTAATTATGTGTGTTGACCACGTAGAGTCTTCTGATGAATCTTCACAACTATGGTTACGAGACGATCGAAGAATTACGTCCGTACTTCGCAAATACTGGCAGTAGAGTGATGGTTCAGCCCCAAAACACCGCGCTGGTCGGGATTTCGTCAAATGATTTGATTGGCTGACACACTCTCCCCACTACACAAAATTTGAATTCCCTCAGTCCGTGAGAATGAAGTTAGTTTCCAACAGACGGAGAACTAATATTATTACTAATATTATTAACCCGGCGGAACTAAATTGTCGGTCCGGATTTCCTGTGATAGTTTTATTTTGCAATATCTTGGTTGCAAACCAAGTTGTGCTAAATCTAAAATATACAATCTGTTGGAAATTATTATATTTATAACATATTAAATACTCATTAATGTAGCTCTATTTTTACAGAAGTTATTCACATTAATTAATTAGCTCTTTTATTTGTCAATTATATTGCGTAAAATTTGCACACGTTATCATTAATATTTCGGCGAACATTTTGGCTATCTTGGATTTCGCCTTAATTTATTAGTTTCCGAGATATTAATAATTAACAGTTGGGGTGTGGCTATTCATTCTACAGCGAGCTGATTACATAACGGCCACGTGTGCGTCGTTTTACAAAGCATTATTTTCATCGCTACTACATACAAATGGAGTTTTGACTATTACAATTTATTTACACATGATTCTAGTATACAGTTGACATATAACTCCAAATAATTGATATTTGGTGCTGTTATAATATATATATATATATATATATATATATATATATATATATATTAAAAAGTGAATGAAGAGGATGTACCAACAAGATAATAATAAACATTTAGTAAATACATCGAGTAATATTGTTCTTTATGCTTTAAGAAGATATTTGCATATAGTTTCATTTCATTAAGAATAATCTATCACATGTTTAGCATCCGCAATTCCATTAAATTCTGTGTGTGTGTGTGTGTGTGTGTGTGTGTGTGTGTGTGTGTGTGTGTGTGTGTGTGTGTGTGTGTGTGTGTGTGTGTGTGTGTGTGTACGTGCTAATTTAATTTTAATTTTTAATCGCTCACAATTTTAAAGTTAATAGACCCATAATACAACATAAACACACCTTATCTTTAAAGGACATAAACGTTTATAATTCAGTAACTTTCTCTACATGAAAGTGTTATATAATTAACATTTCAGACACTTTGTGCATTGGCAAACATATTTTTTAAATTCACTGTAAAGTGTGCTAGCAATATTATTAATTTTACGATTGTTGTAAGACAACTTCAATTATTACTTATAGCTATGTTTCCAGTCCTCATACATAACCCTGATTTCCTACACTATACAAACATATATGAAATGGTACAATGTTGAACTTGTGGAGGTGAACTGTGATGCAGTGGTATGCAGCGACTGTTCATTCCACTCCAACATTATTTTTCTAAGCGGTTACCAAGTATCATCAAGACGATAGTCTACTCTTGATTTGAAATTTGTTCTCTGAGCTCTTAAAAAGTTAATTTTTAGATGTTTTTTGATGAATATTTAAGTAGACTGAAATGAAATGATAGAGACAGATGTTAAAATTATTTTAGTTCTCTTTCTGGCTACGAAGTCTTTTTCCTAATTACCATTATATCTATAACGAAAGACGTCCATTAAAACTTGATTTTCTTTACCTCTCCATAACGAGATTTTATTGGAAATCAGATACAGCAATACAGATTGATTCACGTAAGTAAACGAATGCCAATTTTTGTACAGTATAAGTGGAGTTACTAAATAGTTGCGTCGTTGCAAATATTGTTCAGGCCAGTGGTTCTTATTTAAAAACTATATTCAAGGCACCTTTTCCTCAAAAAAAAGTTGTGTAAAAGGACTCTGAAGTAAGATTGAACTTGAAAGCGTCAAAGATTATTCCACTTCCCTGTTTTATAAACATGCTAACGGAGGAGGCATCTCTTTTGTGTTATGGTGGTGTTTATGATTTCTTCAGCTTGGATTTATAACTCATTCTATTTGTTTGACTCTTACAACATTTCTAGTAAGCCCACATTATACTTCACATCTAGTGAATGCAGAGGCGGAGGTGGATGTAAATGTTTTTGTGGCGTGAAATAAATATTATAATTTTTTTCTAATTTCTGCTACATACATAACGTTTTTTGTGTTCTCTTTTGAGCAAAGGAGCTTATGTAATGTGCCCTGGACATGTTTTAAGGTATGTTTTCAGATTATATTAACACAATTTTGGAAATCACTGTTGTCAACTTACGTTTTTTTAAACAATTTGTAGAGTAGTAATGGCAACGTTAAAAACTGCTCTGATTTTGTTAATATTATTGATTTTGTTACCAAAAAATCAATAATATTAAAGACGGCTTTATAGCCAACACGAATCTTTGTTATGATGGAGAAGGTAATATAATAGGAGATAAATTAAAAATAAAACACAGATGGAACACAGTCTTTGATAAACTGCTGAATCCAAAGGTATCAAGTACAAGGGAAGGAAACTGAAGAACCACAAATAAATGACAATCGTGTGGAAGATCCCAGTTTGCAGGAAGTAGAAAATATTATAGAACGTTTGAAGAATTTTAAAGCCCCAGGAGTTGACTCAATCTCAAACGAACTAATAAATTACGGCGGCGTAGAAGGAGAGATGCATAAATTGATTCAAAAAATATGGAAGAAGAAATATATGCCTGAAGAATGGAACATTAGCTTAATAGTAGCTATTCATAAAAAAGGAAATAAATTAGACTGCAGAAATTATAGAGGTATTTCAATGTTGTGTACAGGTTACAAAATATTCACTCGAATAGAGCAGAAGAGACTGGAACCATATGTTGAAAGATTGGGGGAATACCAAAGTGGCTTCCGAAGTGGAAGATCCACTATAGACCAAATCTTCACAGTCAAAATATTGATGGAAAAGATGTGGGAAAACAATCTGGACCTAACACAAATCTTCGTAGATTTTAGGCAAGCGTACTACAGCATAGATAGGAATAAAATTTTTGAAACTATGCTGTACTTTCAAATACTTATTAAATTAGTACAACTGACAAGATTGACAATAATACAGACAACAGCCAAAGTCAAATTGCAAACGGGTACGACAGATCCTTTTAATCCCACGAGAGGGTTAAAACAGAGCGATGGGCTAGCACCAACACTGTTAAATTTAGCACTTGAATATGTGATCAGGAAATTGTCAATTGATACGAATTCAACATTAGAACATGAAATGGTCCAGATCGTAGGGTATGCAGATGATACTAATATTATGGCAAGATCCCAAGGAAGAGCAAAAGAAACTTTACACGAACTCAAAGTTAAAGCAGAAGAGATAGGATTAAAGGTTGATACAGATAAAACAAAGGTTATGATCACCACCGGAAAGAAAACCAGGAAACCTGAACAGTTTGAAATCGAACCACTAAACTGGAAATAGTTAATCAGTTTAAATATTTGGGATGTTGCATGGCAGAAGATAATGAAGAAATAAATGAAATAAGGAAAAGGATACAGGCCGGAAATAGAGCATATGCTTCGTTGAGATCTATATTCAAGACAAGGAATATCCATCATCAGTCCGAGGGTACATTATATAAAGTTATGATTAGACCGGTGATAACATATGGCAGCAAGACTTGGACTCTGAACAAACAAGCCGCTAACATAGTCAATACTTTTGAAAGGAGAATTTTGAGGAAAATATATGGACCAATCCAAGTCAATATGCAGAATGCGTCACAATGAGGAGCTATACAAACTGTATAAAGACAGTGATCTGGCCACCATCATCCGACTGCATAGACTGCAATGGGCAGGACACATCATGAGAACGGAAGGCAACCGAATACCTAGGAAGGTACTGGTTAGTCAAATCGAGAGTAGAAGGCCTGTCGGAAGACCCAAGACACGCTGCATTGACGCAGTGGCGAGGGATGCTGATAATTTACTTAAAATAAAACGATGGACATCGATCGACTAGGACACAGAAAAATTGAGGCGGATGATTATGAAGACTAGGGTTCGACTTCAAACTGTGACGTCATAGAAGAAGAAGAAGAAGAAGGAAATTGCTCTTATTAGCCTAATCTTGTACAAAGTCTAATTTATGTGTAATTATTAACATTTGACATTTCTATTTTAAAATTTGTTTAAAAAACAATATTTAGGTACAATGAAGGATTGAACAAGACTATCCCATGTACTGTTATTTAAAATCTGCTATCCCAGTTCATTTTAAAATCTTTACCCTGTCTCTGGATTTATCTGTGTTTTTGCTGCAAATAATTGTAAATAGACACATACCCAAATACTCAAGTTCCTCTGTTTCTGTAGTACAGTTGTGTCTAAAGTAAATTTTAGTGATGTGGTCTTCATTACGCACAGTCGAATCTTCTTTCGTTGTTGACATGCTCAACGTCCTAGTAGTTTTTCCACGGATTATCCCTGTTACGAAAGCTTTAACACATATGAATAAAACAATTTATTATTACATAATACACAACTTGAAACGTCAGCGCAACATAGCAAACATTAACAGAGCTACAGAATCAAAGCACATGTAGACAATATTTATGTCTATTACAAAATACCCACAGTCATAAGATTTATCTGCTTGAAAACATCGAAGGAACCAACGTTCTGAGTGCAAGGCATTACGTTGTTTGTTATTTGACCAGTATATTTCAGTGATTAGGTTTTGAATTGCGTTGATCTCACGGCGCATGTGCACACACAAAAATACCGGCAAAATACTTAGTAATATGGTCAACGTAAAGAAGAAAGCAAAGTACAATGGATCTTTCTTAACTATGGAAAACAACAGTGTTACAGAAATCGCCAAAATTGATATAAACACATGTAAAACTGAAAAGGGTACACAAAACGCTTTTATTTTACAAAACGCTTCGCCCAGGCAATCGGCAATTATTCGTTGATTCTTAAAACATTTTTCTGCTTCAGGAGTAGAGACTGTTTCTACTGGAATACTGTATTCACAACCAAAGAAGATACAGTACTTGTCCAGGCCATTTGTCTCTTAAAACATTTCTCACTCTTTCGAATAGCGTGCCGCAAAAGTACTAACCTCTTTTTCAATATATACAGCAAGAAAATAAACTGCATCAGCAACATCCTTCTGGAATAGCCCATTATACTTTGCGTAATATAACTATAAGCAAAGTGGTCACTATTTACTGTATAGTAACTGTGATGGTTTGTTCCCGATAAGATAGAATATAACGTGCGTAATGAGTGCACACAAGTTACCACAACTGTAAATGCTATGCATTCTATCTGCTCCATCTTGTGTAACACTTTGATACCAATTCTTTCTAAAGCCATATCTACAAATTCAATATTTTCATAGACGTCGCTTATAACGCTTCCATAAATAATACATTTAAATCTATAATAAGTTGTCACAGTAATGTCTACGACTTCTCCAAGTTCGTGCACAACAGGAACAAAACTCAATTGCATTTCTGGTATCTTAATGAGAACAGTATACACCGTCCAGTTTGCCAAAATTAACACTGATACTAGCCAGCAGTAAACCATTAAAATTATTTTAAATATTTTACTTTTTACGTTTCTTGAGTAAAAACCATGGAGTATGGAACATATTGTTAAAGGTATCACTCTGGTATTGAAAGAACTCTTCATTTGCACAACGTCTAAATATTAAGGCTCCTATAAAATTATTTTTTCAAATTATGATGTAAATCACAGGTCTGTGCCTTACGACTACGATGTTTCCCTTGTTGTGCCAAGTACAAAAAGGAAGGTCAGTGGAAAAGTACAACATACTGTGTCCATAGTTACTGACATGAAGTGCTCATTAACTACAGAAAATTAACACATCACTTCACGAGTGCATTTTAACCTACATAATCATTGAACTATACATCGATTTGTTTAATTCTAGATTTCCATACACATATCGAATTGTGTGTGTGTGTGTGTGTGTGTTTGGGGGAGGAGAAGAAACTACAGGCTTCTAATTTAATAGTAATAATGTGACAAGCAATAACATTATTTATTTTTTAACAGTAAAGTTATGTTAATAATATTAAGACGATAATATTATAATAATGGTAATAATAATAATAATAATAACTATTACTATTATCATCATTATCACTAGTAATATTATTATTATTAATATAATAGCGACTGTAGAAACCGACCAAAGTGCTTCCTGTGTACTGAAAAGAATATAGTTACAGACCAGACGGGCCGTATCCCAGCGACAAGCTGGATAGAGTGCTTCAAGAAAGCACTGAACGAGGCAAAGAAGAACTAAAGAATATGAAGTTTCTGCAAGGCAATCTACATAGAAACAGGGTCGTGGATGACCTTCTTGTTAGGACTCAGCAGGACACTAAAGCTGATTTGGTGTTCACCAGCAAACAGTATAAAGACAGAGATATACCAGGATGGTATTCCGATGATCTAGGTACTGCAGCTATCTGGATACCAGACATGGGCAGAGTATTGGTAGGGGGTTATGGTTCTTGTAGGGAATTTGATTTGGTTAGAAGTAAGGGAGCTTCATTTGTGAGCTATTACTTCACATCAAACGAGGGTGTACATGAGTTTCAGGAAAAACTGGAAGACTGGAGGACGTTCTGCGGGAATGGGAAGGAAACATCATTGTTGATGGGAGACTTAAACTCCAGTGAGGTAGAGTAGGGTATGCCAAACACGAACTTAAGGAGCAGACGGATGCTTGAGTTGGCTGCTCGGTTGTCACTTAGCGTGATCACTGTCGGGAAAGCGTCGACATTTAGATGCCCGGCTATGCAGAGACTATTCCGGATATTACGCTTGCGTCAGAGTCTCTAGCGTCAAAAATTGTTGGATGAAAATCTAGCAGAGAATACACTCGAAGTGATCAACAATACATAGTCTTTAGCCTCCAAGATGAAAGAAGACAGGAAGGTGAAAAGTCTTGAAGGAGACGAAAGTGTCGGCAAAAAAAACGTAGAAACCCTTCCATCAAAAAAAAAGAGGGAGAATACAAATTACTAGAGAGGTCTAGTCCCGCAGAGTGTCTAGTCAAGACCACAATAAAGCTGATACGCCAGACCTTGCACACGGTTTTCAAGTGCCGCAGATTTGCAAGAGAGAGGATAGTACTGGGAATGGAGTTCAGGGAGTTTACGACCGAGAGCGTAGTTGCGCTTATGCTTCGTGGTAAGGCGGAATGGGACCTCATCAATGGATTTATTCAGGGGGACTACTAGAAAAAAGATAGGCCCAACTTGCACCCAGCGAGCAATAGAAGATAAGGAACAACTACAAGGAGTCCGATAAGAGCGAAATAGGCTCCATCCTGAAGTAATACGTTAAGTGATTCCAAGATGGATAGATGTAGAACCAAACGTAGTAGTTAGAAGAAGTGTTCCTACTTTTATTAGGAATAAATATGTTATGGGGCTGCCCCGCGTCGCACCAATGCAGGCAGTAGCCGTAAATGTGCTGTGTACATCTACCCTACACACGATGGTAATCGATAAACCTGCAATACATAATCGAGCAGTTGCCAATCCCACATTCTTATTAGTAGATTTCATTGCTTACAGCCCCATATCTGGCTATGCGACTACAAAAAGGCTGTAGATTTGAAGAATTGCTACTGACTAATCTTCTGATCTTTTTGAACGCCGATGACGCTACACAATTCAACAGCGAGACTTGTACAATCTCTTTTACCGATCTATCTCTATGTAGCCCGGCCCCTGCTACATAGAGAACCGTGTCTCTCGTAGAAAGTTCTTACTGATTTCTATGGAAATAACTATTTTTCTTAGATTATAACAACCAGCACTCAGATGAGGAAGGTTCACGTGCCAAGGTGGATTATGGTGCACGGACTGTGCCAACAGGACTGTATTTTCCGATGAGTTAAGACCTGTCGACACTGGCGGTGAGGAAAATCTACCTCTCATTTAACGGCCGCCTTCATGGAAGCGGCTAATAGGTACATCATATGGGCTAGATGTTGTCCCCCGAGGACAGCAGTGCCGTGGTGGAGTGCGAAAACAAAGGAAGCCGTCAAAGAAGCGAAGATTTTCATTAGATTTCAATGTACGCGGCCTCTATATGACCTGATCGCTCACAAAACCGGTAGCTCGAGAAAGAAATCTGGTTGGAAGACGTCTAGATGGGAAAAATTTGGGGCCGACATCACCTGGTCGACCCCACCAGGATACGTGGTGGTGGGTGTGCGGTGCGTTTAAACACTGCTACAGCATCTAAACGCTGCTGACAGCACCGTAACAGGGTCAGACAAGTTCGACACAGCATCATAAAACAAAGTAACCAATCCTACTAGAATTATATAATAACATTTGTAAAAATTAGCTTACCATGGAAGAAGCAATTGCTACCGATTCTAAAATCAAATGAAGATCAAATGAAACCAGAGAGTTGTCATAGAGTGGCTCTAATAATATTATGCTGTTAGGAAGTTATTAAAAAAATTGGTAAACAATGGATGATCTGGTGTCTGGAGTGCAACAAACATTCTTGTCGGTGTGGCTACATGAAATTCTAATCTACTACTGACCAACTGATGTATTTAGGGCAGGCAATTAAAATTGCTTCAATTAAAAAAACAAGTCAACACCTGTCCGACTTCTTCTTTTTATTATTTATTATCATTATTCTTATTATTATTATTTTATTATAATATAATTGTCATTATTATCATTATTATAATTTCTAAAGTTATAGTATTGCACTAAATAATACATATGTCTAGCAGAAATTACATCAGTGTTGACTATAGTCTGAATAACTGGCAAACAAGGCATTTCTTGGTTGGAAATGTAGAAGAATGTTCTCTGCAACCTATACTTTTCTCTTTAATTCTATGCTGACGTTTACTGTAACAATTAATTCTGCTTTAGTTAGAGAACGTGTTGTAAACGTGACAGTGTTAAACTTGTAGACTTATTGGCTATCTGGATATTTCTTTCTACATTTATCGCAGAAGCAAATAATAATAAATAAACCTTCATTTTAAACAACTTATAAATTAAGAATTTTCGAAGTATAATTTTTACGTGCAGTGGTGTCACTACATATTACGAGTAGTTGTACCTACTGCACAACAAAATACCTCTTCTTCTGGTGTAGTGGTAAGGCTTTCCCCTTATGTGTTAAACAGTTGTAAAACAAATAACAAAATATGTCACATATAAGCACTTACAACAATCTTATCACTACATGCTTTTCTCTATTTCGAAATATTTATATTTTTTGGGGTATATTGTAAGTAGGCCTACCTTTTCATTTACCGTAATAACTATTTGTTCGATGATCTTAACCAATATGCGCGAAAATTAATCCGTAACTGTCCCATTGTCACTTCAAGAATAAATTTAATATAGCACGAAATACTTTATGAAATAATTGTCGTTTTTATAAGAATATTTGAACTATTAAATAAAATCTGCTTACTTTTTATAACTGTTCGTCCTGTAGATAAAGGTTTTCATTAAATATTATAGTTATAACATTAAATATTCACACTCTTACAGTTGCTCTGCATTAGTTCTGTACAGATTATATTCTTATGAAATATGAAAGAAATGCCAAATCCATATATTTACTTCATGACAAGTAAATTTTTTCTCCCTCGAGATAAAAATAGGCAAATTCTGTGGCAAGCGGTAAGAGAGTGTCTTTTAGGATTATAGTGTTTGTTTTTTATCCTGCTATTGAATTATTTCCTGCTTTCTACATTTTTGTATACTTCCCGATAATCGTCTCCTGTTCACTTTGCTTTTCAATATTTACGCATTCATGTAAATTTATTTAACTAAATTATCTAACTTTTAATTATAACAGATAGACTTCGAATACCTTTGTAAACCGCAATACAATCATATTATTCTCAAATCAAATTGTGTTTCTACGAGAATGATAAAATTATTATTGATATTATTGGACATGTTGTCTTTTGTTATTATCATCAACAGAAAATAACTTATTACTACTTTTGTGTACAATCTTGTGTAATGGCCATACGAATGAAAAAATGTGACTTTTGTTGTGTAGTTTACGAAATGGTATCACGCTGGAAGGTTCGCTGATTTGAATACACAATCGATTACGCAACAATCAATCAAACGGTGACTTCTCAAGGGAACAATGCGGCTTCCAATACTTGTAGACAGGCGGCCTAAAATGAACGTTACAAGCTCCGCAGCAGACAAAAACATGTTTTGTACATTTTCAGCAAGAGAAACAATACGTTGTTGAATTATACTTTAAGCTACGCGTACAATAATAGACGTGACATACTCCTATTATTTTTCAAAAGCTTCAATTTTTAATGCTACTTTGTCTAATGGATTTAGAAATCCTTTTTAAAGAAAAAAGGGACATTTTAAAAATTCTGCTGCTAAGTTTTCATGACACGTGATTTAAAACAATAGAATTAATTACTGAATATTGACAATTCAGTTCTCAATAAAAGTATACAAAAATAAAATTAAAAGTTATTACATTAAATAATGACTGCTATAACCCGCAACAAAAATAAAGAATTAACTATTTGATATTTCATTGAATACCGTTGCCTAATATTACTAATCATCTATAACTTACTGATATCAACGCATAGTCTGTCTCGCGAAACTTCCAAAGTCAACTGGATTTCTCAAAGTCCCATGTTGGGTGTAATGTTGGCGACTACCTCCCAGGCGTCATTAGATTAATCGATCGACATCCGGAATGCATAACGCAAGCTTTAGTTTGCCAAACTGTCTGGAAGGCTCCGGAATATTGCGTGATTCTGAAATTACGCAATACATAACACGACCTAATCAGTACATAATGCGTAGGGTCTTCGAATGTTGTTTATGTCGTATCAGTGTAACAATTCTAATTATATTTTACTTTTCTGCATTTTGTTGAAGTTATTTAGCATTTTGTTCATACATAAAGGCATAGTAATTAGGATATTCAGATGTCAGTAGCCTCACATATACTTATTATATAACTGATAGTCAACTTCATGTACTACTGTTTAGTAAATGTTACTTAAGAAGCATATTGACAGTAGAAATAAAAAAAACAATTATTGCCACTTTAAAAATGCTGCTAACAAGTAAAACACAGGTAAATGTTTCCTGTTTTGCTTTTATCCGTCATCACTTACACTTTATTTTTTTCACATTGAATTTTTCAGGTACCTGCCATACTTCTGCATGCCACTATATCAGTGCCATAAATCTGTTTGCCTCAAAATATAGGTCAACCATTTTCATGTTATAACCTTATTAGAAAGAAACTTAATCGTAATCAAAATAAGCCTACGTTAAATACTAAAAACACACTCAGATTAAAAATATGCCGCAAATACTAGTATGTAAATATTAATATTATTAGGTACAATGTTCTCTTTCTGAAAAATTAAGTTAATGCTATATTATTATATCATGAAGTTGTGGAAAAAATAAAAATGAAAACCGCACATAATTTTATAGGTCCCTATACAATCAACTTTTTAAATTTAAATTTGTTTATAAACGAAATGAATACATTTTGTAAAATGTTCTTACAGATTCAAAATACTTTGTATAGAAATTATTTTGCATAGAAAAATTTTGTAATATCGAATGTATGATTAAAATAATTCCCAAGTCAGTCTAAAATAGTCTCCAAATAATAAATTTGTGTATATACGTAATTCTAAATTTTAAATTCCATGGTAAAATCGCTAAATACGTACATATATAGCACTATTGTAGGTCCTACTGTTGACTAAAATAAAACGGTAAATGTATACGGTTTAAATGTTATGTTTTATCTTTTAGTTATGCAGACGAAATATCACTGCCTCAGAAAATTTAAAGATCCCATGGGGTTGCGCATATACTCTTTTACATGAGGTACTCAATAAGTATTACTGCCTAGGCCTCTAATTATGTTGCACTGACTATAGTTCTCTATTTCACCTATTTCACGACTTTTGACATTAACTGCCCAATTTTATTTTATGTATCAGTTGTGTGGCATACATTTTAAGTTTCTATTGCCAGTATGTTGTTATTTTCCTTTTTGTACTCACCTAATTTCTTATCGATATGTACTATAATATCGTTATTGTTTTCTGTAATTTCATATCCTAAACACTACTGACTACTTTTTAAGTCATCCATTCTCTTGATTAAGTCATGTTTTAATTCTTCTACATCAGTCTTCTTCTCATCAAACGTCTTGTTGTGTTATTCACAGTAATTTTGTAGCATATTTTCGATCTCATCCCTTTGTTTATATAATTTATTACCAATTTGATTAATAGTGTGTCTTAGATCATTTTTTAGTTTGTCTATACTATGGATCAATTAAGTAATTTTCTCAATTTGTTCCTCTCAGATGTGTTTCAATTTCTCTATTTGACTATGAATTTTATGTTTCAGTTCCTCCGTCCCATGTTTCATTTCTTTTTAAATTGTCTTATAATTTCTCAATATTAAATATTAAGTGGCACCTTCCCTAGCTGGTTGTTCTGTTTCCACACTACAACACAACTGTACGACCATTGTAACAGTATTTACTATAGTACAATTTAGTATATATGAAAAAGTCTGTATTTACTGTCAATGTTTATATAATTGTATATTAGATATGTGTCAAAAACTTTGAATTGTTTACGAATTTATGTTACTGGAAAAACAAGAACAGAAAAACTAGGCCTATAGTAAATCTACTGTTGCTAACTATAGTATATGCATAAGCGGAGGCGTAGTAATGGTGTGTGTGTGTGTGTGTGTGTGTGTACGCTACTTTCAGCACTTGAGTGAAGCGCAGAGTGGAGTCTAGAGTTTTGATAAGTTCTCAACGTACTGCTGATGTTAAAGCTTGTACGAAATACGTATGAAAACAATATGTAACTAACATTAAAACACGTGGAATTTTTTGCTTTAATTCTATTCTTACAATCATACGATTGAATTCATTTATTTGCGTCTACCAATATCTAACCCAAAGTTAAATTTTACTTTTCTTTATTTTTAAATTTTTATTCTAATTTTTTCAATAATTAACTGCCGCAGCGAATTTTTTTTTTTTTCAAGAAAGGCATATCTGTGTCAACTGTATTGCAATGAAGATATTTTTGTTTTCGCTGGTCTGTGGTGAAAATTTGATCTTTACGGGAGCGTAAATTCCTAACACTGCATATTCTCAATGTACGCTGTTTGGTAGCACTTACTCGCATAAAGAGCTCCCCCCCCCCCCCAAAGGCGACAACACGAGTGGAGAATTTGGTACAAATATTTGCCTACAGTGTGTTCTGAAGGCGAAGTTTAAAACGAATAATTGATATTTGTTTTATATTACGAACTTCGTTCCATGAGCATAGTAAACCATTTTGTCTCATTATTAGAATACACATGTGTTACACATTTATCAGCTATTTTATCTGTGTTAGCAGTCTTCATAACAACTTTGTCGTATTTTGTTGCTTCTCTGCCATGTACAATTTTCCCTCGAACGAGGCCTTTCGGTTTCGCAACCAAGTTCGGTTATCAAGTTCTTACAAGTTGAAGCAACAAAATACGACAAAGTTATTACACATTTATATCTATTTTACATTTATATAGTGCCTTTCCATGGACTTGTATTGCACATACAATGCATAATGAGGTTGTATTACGTGCAAACGTTGCGTGGAATCTCTCATAGTCAGGAGAATAGTTTGTTGCCTACACCTGTTACGAAGGCGACACAAAAAAAAAGATATTAATTAATTGAGTCAGACTGTTAACAAATTAACAAATATGCAATAAATATTATTACTAAAGCTTCTAGTATTTTAAGTTAAGGTTTGCCAGGGTTATTATTTGCATTCACTGTAATTGGTTATTAGATAAAAGAAAAGATTCATCTGACAGCTGTTAAATAAACAGTCGCAGTCTGTACTGAACCTGTAAGCAGACACACAGGCAGAAACTCTGTCTCTCTCCCCTATTTCCTGTCTGTCTGTTTGTCTCTCTCTCTCTCTCTCTCTCTCTCTCTCTCTCTCTCTCTCTCTCTCTCTCTCTCTCTCTCTCTTAATGAAAGTAGCTGACTTTCAGGCGGCGAAAATTCACCTTCCATTTACTACAAAAAATGTCCTTTTCGTCGACGGTACAGACCGGAGTTCACATACAGCTCCTTAAGCACCACAGACGGATTTGCTGGAATAACTATGTTTTAGGACTACCTGGAAAGTCCAAGGAAGCGCTGAAGTGGCCCGGTCTAGTCTACCTGATTGTGGCTTGAATAAACCATTGCTGAAGAAGAAGAAGAAGAAGAAGAAGAAGAAGAAGAAGAAGAAGAAGAAGAAGAAGAAGAAGAAGAAGAAGAAGAAGAAGAAGAAGAAGAAGAAGAAGAAGAAGAAGAAGAAGAAGATTAGATGATGGTGGTGGTGGTGGTGGTGATGATGATGATGATGATGATGACCAGGACATCAGTTAATAGTTTAGTATTACAGTAACTGCAATCATGTCGTCAACTAATGCGGAGCTTCTTCTGTTCGCCTTGAATTAATTAATTAATAAAACGAGACAAAGAGGAAAGTCACTAAAATTTCACGTTAGGCTCAATTAAATATAAAGTACTCTACTACATATTATTTACTGAACTTTGTGTAAACTAAAACAAATTTTATAATTGCTTCCGGTTGTCCAAATGATCATTTTGAAGAACTGCTCAGTTACATGTAGGACAAGCGATTTAACTGGAATAGATAATAAATTGAGAAGAAGTATTCTGTGTGTATATTTCTTTCAAAACAGTTTGTAGATTTTTTTGTCAAGTGGTTCTTCTTCGTACTATTCTACATTGTTTCTAACAATTCTTCCTCCATTACAACAAACACAAAACGACCAAACATCACAAGCACACAGTCTTTGGATTATTTACTGAGGTTATCTTTACGAGAACCTCCACTGTAAAAACAAAGGTAATGGCATTTCGTAGCAAGGAACCAATATGAACAAAAATAATGATTCGTGATCAAATTTCAGAACAGGTAAGCCATTTTATTTATTTGGGAAATGATATTGGCTATGACAGAAATTATAATATTAGTGTTGTATTATATACGTTCCAGAGGATCTGTGGGGCAATCAACCGTACTTTTAGACACAAGTACGTCGAGATAAAATTTAAAGTTTTATAAAGTTATGGCGGTCCCTGTACTGCCTTATCGGTGTGAACTATAGACAACAACAAAGAAACAAGACAGTAAAATATAGGCCTCAGAAACTGCGTTCTTAAGAGAAGTTAAAAGCTGTTCTAAAGGTGACTGTATAATGAATGAAGACACAAAAGAAGAGTTACAAGTTTTTAACTTAGATGAAAAATTAAAAGATTGCAAACAACGGTAGAAAGAACACTTAGAAGACTGTCAGATTCCAGACTGGCCAAACTGGTCTGGAAATACAAATCTATAGGACACAGGTGTGTGGGCAAGCCCAAGAAGAGATGGCTGGAGGATTTTTGAAGGCGGAACACGTAGAACTTTGCTTGTGTTGTGTTGTGAAAATGATGATGATGACGATGATATTTTTGGGAGACAGATCTCCTGATGCGTCCACAGTGAACACGCGCAGGCGAGTTGCAAGATCACATCTATCTAGGAAGTAACGGGTTGCACGCAGTGTAGCCTAATTCACTACATTTGAATCAATGCTCTACATCGAGTACTAGTTGCATTACTAGCATTTGCATGGGTTGCAACTGTTTTGCAATCGATTGCAGACCGTACAACCGATTTCGATAATTGCAACAGATCTCTTTTTTAAAAACTGTCTCACAGGTTTTTCAGTTGCCCAGTTAATTGAAGCGTTAGATCAAATCGCCTCACGAAGTTCGAGCGTATGATTCATGTCGGTCCAGTTCCCAGAACCAGCTTACTACCAAGATCAGACCCTTTGTGTTAACCATTACCCCTATCGCTAAACGTACTTTCCAAACAACCCTTGAACTCCTACACTTTAGCTTATTATTACTAAACCGTTTTCTACTTAGTTTATTACTTCCGTCAATTGGTCTTTGTTGCTGGTCTAGTAACGGAAGACTTCTATTAATAGCTCCCGGTTCGCCCAGATTGGGGGATTGAGTTGATAGGCACTTTCTCGTTACTCATAACAAGTTAAGTGTTGATAAAATTCCATGGATACGGATTGGAACTGGAGCGAACTTGGAAACATAAGCTAAATATAGGGTATACAAACGAAATTATTTCATTCAAACTGTTCTGCAGTTTCAGATTCAAACAAAATTCTTTATTTTGATTTTACAGAGACATTTTCACAGAAAACCATATTTATTTAATTATCGTATCCCACATACACATCGGTTAAATATATATATGAGTAAACAAAACATCACTTTTTACTTCTATAACATTGTCTTGCCCAGAGCTTCACTTTGCTCAAAACACGTACACTTCGTCGCTTATATTTATCACACACACACAAAGTGTTTTAACTTAGTTTTATAGCTTGTCTTCTTTTATTTGCGAATATTTAATATGCATATTTTACAATGTATTATTTTTTAAATCCTTGAACGTAATCATATGGCCTCTAATTTATTGTAAATTGTTAACGACTAGAGTTAAAACTCATGTCTGCATTTACAGGGGTAAAATAGAAATAAAATGTGACATAGATGTTGCTCTATTCTTAGAATAGTGATAACATTTTAACACGACTAGAATGTGAAAGGACTAGAATATGTCAGGATTAGAATACTCCAGAACTATGTGGCGGGTAACAGTACCGCGTAAAAATGAATGAAAATTATAACCGTGTTTTGGAAATACTCATTTGAATGTATCAAACATAAAACTTAATAGAGTTGGAATATAACATGTCTATAATACAATAAAACAGATTATAATGAGAGATAAACTGGATAAATTAAAATTCCTGTTTTTACATAGTCTGTACATTATGAGTTGATGCCATATCAATTTTCTATATAACTTGTGAACACCTATTTAATTCGTTATTAATAAATCGTTTCCTTCTTGTTTTGTACCAGTCGACCTGATGTTTATTGCAACAAACAGCTAAACACTGATGTTTGAAAAAATACTGTTTTCTTTACGCTTGGCATCAATAAAATTAAATTCATATAAACAGAATTAATTATAACTTGTTCCTTTATAATTGTAATCAAATAGGAACCATATTAAAGTATTAAGTAATAAAAAAGTCACAGAAAACTTTGGATTTGAGTAAGCAAGATGGCATTAAAGAACTACACGTCGTATAGTAATATATTTTTTACGATAATTTTTCAGTGTATATATTTAATAGCTAGGTTTCTATATACATATTTTTACACTTCATAGTTCTAATACTTCTTACCTTATAACTTTTTGATCTATCAAGAGACGTTTGCGGATAGTGCGAACATACGAAGTGGTTGTAATTTTTAAGATAGTGTTTGACAGAACTTGGAAAATCTGCCTAACTTATATCAATTTCTGACCCTTCTAAGAACTAATTATAAATTTTATAAGAATAACATTTTCTATCTTAAATACTAATTTTATTTTATTTTCCAGCAGCTGGTCCAGCTTAAGATTTCTCGTGCACACATTCGTGTTTAGGACAGCAGTAGATCCACGTAATTTTTGGGTAATAGTTCCACGTTATGTTGACCGGGTAACAGCTCAGTCCGCAAGACGGTGGAGGCAGAGTCGGCTCCGGTTTGCACCTGCAAAACAAGTCCAGTATGTTTAATCACATGTTACAACTACACACTTTCTATCACCGTTAGAGTGACATACTTCTTCCGTCACTAACTTTTTTATATAAAGCGACATTTCGGCTACGCAACAAATCTGTAGCCGTCTTCAGGTAAAAACACACACTAAAAAGCATCACAAATAAAAATATTCTGTCTCACGACCGACAGCGTCAAAACATACTAAAGTATAAAAATGAAATCAGACTTAATACTTCAGAACAAATATTTTAGTGTATAAAATATACTAATACCAGAAAAATCCAGGTTAGTAGGAAACATGATAGTATTTTCAAAAGTACTAATTTTATAAAATAATAAATATTTATATTTTACACTCAGTTATATAATATATTTTTTAGTTTTAGTAGACTATATAATATATAAAAAAAAATAAATTATTTTGCACATAAAACAGCTGTTTTGAACAATTGGTTTTTAAAATTTATTAATTTGTAATTTATGATCATGATAGTTTATAATAAGGAGACAGTGTAATATCCAAGAAATACAAAAATATGTATTCTAGTAAAAAAAAAGTTTGATTTAATAATAATAATTATTATTATTATTATTATTATGAACGCGCCCGCGCGCGCGTGTGTGTGTGTTTTGTAACATCACAAAATGTTCCATACAAACAAACTCAAAAGAAAGGTTAAAATTAGTTAAGGATTGTGAATTAATGGAAGCAATTAAAATATAAAAATTAAAAATGATATTAAATAAATCTATGAGCTTTGAACAAATGAAGATTAGTAACAAATCATGAACAGTAGGACGTCTACAAACAGCATTATAAGACACACATTAAATAAATTGACAAACAGACTATAACTTTCACAAATACTAGTTACCAAAAAGGTTAGTTAAGGGAAAATAGATAAAATATAACAATGAAAATATCATAAATAAATAAAATGTAAAATGATTTATACTTGAAAATAACATACAGTCATATGACAAGCATATTAGCTGAGAATGAAAGTGAGAATAGTTATTATAATAAATAAATGGTAGAGCAATCTTAATTAAATGTATTAAATAAAATAATTGATAAACTATGATAATTGAAAATATAAGTAAGATTAAGCAAGTAGGAATAAGAACTGATAACCTAACCTTGAAGGAAGGGTATTCCAAGGCATTATAATTGCTGAGTAAAGATAAAACACTGACTATATCGAATTTATATTTTTTATGAATAAATAATGTATAAAGAGACAAGTAATGTGAAGAATGTTTTGTTATAAGTATATCATAAACATGTTAATTTTATAAAACAATGTATTCAAATATGAGGTGAAGGGAGTTTAATTTTGTTTATTAACTAATATTACAGTTACAATATAGGAAGTAAAGTAGCTCACCTTGTAAATAAAAGAATGCTAATAGAACTGAATAATGACTAAGAGACATATACCTACTAAAATTATTGTATTTGAGTAGAAAATAATATGATTAGACAGAAATCAATGCCATGCAGCAAAATGCCTATACTAGATAAAAGAATAATAACATAATAAGTCATAAAACTTACGACAATCAATATACCATGTGTAAAGAAGGAACTAATGTACATAGAGTAAGATAGAGTTAATCTTAAATTTAAAGTAAACTCATAAGAAAGTATTATCAAATAGACAGACATGTGAACTAGAGAGTCGTGACTATACTGGATATAGTAAATTTAATTAATTGTAAAATATAAAGAGTGTCCTATCACCAAACTTGTAATAAAAGTTGATAACATGTAACAGTTTTTGCATAAATTCTTTAAAAGTAGAATATAACTGCCATTTGATTATAATATGGGAAATTAGTTATAAGAATCATCAATGTTGAACTGAGTACAGCTTTTTAGAGTTTTGTTATTAAATTAAGGATTATAATGTTATTGAATGTTCTTAAAAGTAATTATAAATTAAATACTATACTATACACAAGAAAATAAACTACAGATTGTAACAAAAAACACTCATTGTAAAACTATGCATTAGCATAGGCCATCATTAAGATTTGTTTTATTAATTAATAATGTATTAAAACTGGCCACTATTGGACTTAAATTAACCAGCAGGAAGCAGACAATACGATGCTAATAAAATAATAAACTTTTAATTAGAATAAAGGAGAAACTTAAGTTAATTATCGACATTTTGTATACAATTCTGTGAATTTAGAATCAAAGAGGTAATACTAACAAAAACGTCAACCCATGCCAAAATCATCAGTTTAAGTAAAATGACGTAATGACGACAGCAAAATGACATTATATTATTTTCGACCAATCACAAATTATGTTCAGAAGTGAATTTGGCGACAATCGCTGGGACTAAATAAAGAAGACGCACCGAGCGCCAACAACAGTTTTTCAGTTTCTTTCGGACTATTCAGAAGCAAGATCCACGCCGCTCAATATCAAAATAATAACCTAAAAGTAATTATCAGCAGAAGAAGTAGTGAGGTTTACTTACCGCTAATAGTAAACAAGTATACAGTTTAATTAAATACGGAAGCGAGTGAAGTCATCAAATAACAGTATCATTTAAATCAGCAGTCCGGACCAGTACGTAACGAGGTTAGATGTGCGAGTAAACAAAGTCGGCACATCGAATGCGTATTATGTGTTATTAGTGAACAGTGGAAGTTTCAGTGGGCAATTAAGTGAGATCGAAAGTGAAGTGAAAATAATCAGTAAGGATTATTAACAAGGGAGTAGAGTGAAAAATAATTGAACATAATTATATTATTATTGTATTATTGTTAGGACTACAATGTACTGCATCACCATACAATAATATCACCACAAATAATTATTTTGAATACTTTTTTAATTATTAATTTATTGATTTCCATGCTGGAAATGGTAATTATACTTAACCGTAATTAACCTCAAAGTTCAGCAAAGACGAACGACCAATTGTTATTAGTTATAAGTTATTAATGGTGTCTAACCTAATAGAAGATTTATTTGTATTATTTCGTGGCATTTGAGTTTTATCTTGTAGATCAAAAGATTTCATCTTTGAGATTAAAAATATAAATAAGAATTACTATCGAAGTCAATATTGCCAACCTGCTGGGTTAATAACACAATAAGCCAGGTCAAACATTAACTATTTAATTATTGTTTAATTGTTTTAAAAGAAATAAAATAACCTTAAGTGGAAAATAAAAGAATTATAAATAAAATTAACACCGTGTCAAGCATTATTTTAGTAATTTCGATTAATTTTTCTTGTTTACGAAAGTTGTATCTTTCAAGCCACTCAAACGGTTACGTTGGCAGTGCTGACTTTTGAAACGCCAACCTTATTCAATTGTCAGATCAACAACAAGCGAAGTAATATTAAAGTAAAAATAAGATTTTAATTGAACTAAAATTAATAGCTTAACCAACAACATAAAATAAATTTTCTTATTTGTTTATTTATTAAATTAATTTTATGGAATTGGTAACAAGATTCCATATGGCCCCCAAATACAATTTTTAACCACTATCAAGCCATTCAGCTAGTGGTAATTTTTATAATTCAAACAATTCAATTATTTTAGTCAATACCACAACAAATAGTCTAACCATTACAGACATACAGACGTGACAAGATCTACACAAAAGGTACGTACAACGTGTGTGTTACAGTACTTCAAGAATATTCTTTTAATTATATTACATACAAAAGTAGAAAGGAGGTAACCGTTAAGTTATATATATATATATATATATATATATATATATAGGCGCAAACAACGTGAGGATTTTATTACATTAGAAGGGAGAATTTCGTCAGATTATAATATATATGTATGCATTATGTAGGCCTACATAATACATTACACACTTAGTTTTTTTAACAAATTATTGTTTCGGATACAGATTATAAATATTGTTGCGATGATCTCACCAATCCCAGTATGGTACAGTAGAAAACAAAATACAGACACCAATGAAATCACTAATAACCAGTTTAATTAATTACAAATAACAAATCATAATCAATTCGTACAATAATTCAACTTACATTTGTCCACATGCAATAGTAATGTCATGTAATAGAGTTCCACACTAATTATAACACAGTAAACACTTCGCCAAAATACTTGGAAGCGCACTTCAATAAATCTCCAAGAGGGCACTTGAGCGCGGCCTTGGCACAAACACACAGCTGCTCGGCTGAACGAGAAACACGTAGAACGACAGTCTCCATTGTTCGAGACGCTTCGTCGTTGCAGTCGACTAGTTTTATTGACACGTATAAGCATTGCAGAACGTTTCAGCTCATCTTCAACTTCGATCTGCATATGGGCTGGAACGGCTAAAAAAACTTAACAAAAGTGTTTGAAAACAGTGGATTACAACACGCAGCTTCAATATTTGTAAAAAATGTTTTGTTTATAAAAATATTAAGTTTTATTTATAAAAATATTAAGTTTTATTTATGAAAATATTATATTTTATTTATTATTGTGTAACGAATGTGTGTGTGTGTGTGTGTGTGTGTGTGTGTGTGTGTGTGTGTGTGTGTGTGTGTGTGTGTGTGTGTGTGTGTGTGTGTGTGTGTGTGTGTGTGTGTGTGTGTGTGTGTGTGTGTGTGTGTGTGTGTGTGTGTGTGTGTGTGTGTGTGTGTGTGTGTGTGTGTGTGTGTGTGTGTGTGTGTGTGTGTGTGTGTGTGTGTGTGTGTGTGTGTGTGTGTGTGTGTGTTGAGAGTAAAACGACGGGATATAGACTTACGCTTTTGACGTAATCCGTTCGTCTTTATGACACTCGTACTCGAGACATTCGTCTGGTTCTATGGACGCCCACTTGGAGTATATGGGATAGAATACCCCGTCCTGATAACAATCGTCAGGTTCTTCCTGATAACCTTCTATGCATACGATAAATTTATAATTCTCATACGTTACTTTTAGTATAAATTAAAATCAGTGACTAGATATATAACAGAATACAAAAAATAATAAGTACGTACATTAAACAACTCGATTCAATACTTTACACGCGCATGTATGTTTCAAATAAACATTTGTAAAAAAAGTTTTCCTTATTTTATTTTCTAGAAAAAATGTTTACAAAACTTTCTAGATGTAATTACAACAACATTATAATATAAGGTTCACCTGCTATGAGCAGCGCGGAGACTGTAACGATAAGAAACACTTGCACAAACGCCATGTTGCCTGAGTCTGAGGACACACTGTACTTGGCCGAGGAACACCTCAGTAGTTTATACAGCTGACGTCCCTTGTGTAACAATAAACGGATTCTATACGAGACACATGCCGTCGGTAGTACTTCCTGGTGTCTTTGTCTTCACGCAGTCCCGTAAGTGTGTTACATTTCTTTTCAATTATTTTCCTCGTTGTTTACAACGAATTTTGTCCCAAAATCGTGAACACATTGCCTGACGCATGAGCCACAAATCTATGACGCAGTCACCTAATTACCTCTTTGCTTTTGTAAATTATTTCAAAACCGTTTTGTTTTATCAAACTTTCTAACTTACGGTTTATGAGAATCACCGTGGACACAGCGAAGATCGTAACCAAGCAAATTAATGAAAAGCCCTAAACACTAATTACGATATAAAACAGCTCAAGATGTTTGAATATCTGGAAATAGTAATCGTTTCAGATGAAAAGGCTGAAGAAATATAGCAAAATTGGTAAAACAATTTGTATCCGGGCTGTTTGGCCCGGCCGTGGTCAACTGCTTTGTTCTGTAATTGTCTAAATCTTTCGGCCACCCATCGGACGCCTTCTTTAGTAGAAATAAGTTTATAATGTGATCGACAAAGTGTGGAGAGCGAACGTACCCCTGACCAGAGTATTGACCCTTTATCGAAACGGGGCCGGTGGGTGGCCGAAATGCTTAGACAACGCAGAACAATGCAATCGACCACCGCCAAACAGCCCGCATATAAATTGTTTTAGCAATGACTCCGGCTGTAATAGCCTACGTAATATATATAGCACCAGTTACAAAAAGCAAACCGAATGTACCAACAGGTTTCTATTGATATTGTGGTAAGAAAGAAATCACGAAAGAAGTAAACCTGCGTGTGTGTAGAAAACAGTTTTTCTACCTACGCTACTATATGGGACACAAAATCCTCACCCTGCTAGAGAAACATAAAACCATAAAAGCAGACTGCTACCTAGTGAAATGAGATCTTTAAGGAGGACAGCTGGTGGAACTTGTGGAGAACGAATTACGAACACAACCATCAGAAATCTATAAACTAACAGCGACGTATCTAGAATCTTGCCTTATGGGGGGGGGGTCCAGTCTAGTCGACTTCTTACAAAAGAAAAAACAAATTAAGACTAATCAACATTACTATCTTTAAATTGATGTTTTTATCCATAAAAGAAATCGATTCCATTGAAGTAAACGGTAACCACACAATAAAAATGAGCGTTAATAAAACATAGTTTACAAGACACTTACTGACTGAATGGATTTTCCCATATTTCATATTTAAAACGAGTACGCAAATGGTGAGTAAAAACCTGTTTGTTTATTTAAAAAAGAGTTGCCACTATACTAGTGTACACAGCTGGTAAAAATAAAATAGCCTAAAAATGAAGAGATTAACAAAACTCGTCTTTCTTCGACTCTCTGGGGGAGGTGTGGTCCGCTTCGCCCCCCCCCTTAAATAAGCCCGTGTAATCTAAGCTTTACAATCTCCTTGTGACTTGTTGATTACAATTGACTATGCGTTTTTCAAACATATGCTTCATCAACACATCATTAAAAAATCAATCATACTGTAACGCGAAGACGAGACAGTTATGGAGGGGTCACTGGTTAAGAAATCCATGATTTGGAGTGTACAGTGAATGATAAGATCTGGTGGGGAAGGCAAATATTGGACTACGTAAAGCAGATTGTTGGCAGATTCTTGGGGACATGAAATGTTGTAGATATTCTGATATTGGCTCGCCACATTAGAAGGAAGGGCTATGAGAAAGCATTGAATTAGTCAGGTGACTCACTTCAGGGAAATAAAAAGAGAGAGAGGCAGACAAATAGATAGATAAACAGACAGACAGAGATAGATCTGTAAATGTAACAGAAGTATACATTTATGCTGTTAACAGAAGGACAGAGAAGTCCTGAGGAAACACTTTTCATGTTCTGGGGCAGGTAAGTAATTTGAATACCTGGGCTATAATGTGCTTTACATTAGAAAGAATGACGTAGTGAAGAAGCTACATATGTTTAACCTTGTGTGTGAGACCATCATCAAAACTCTAAAATTAACGAGTAAAGAAACAAGCCTTAAGTTCTACAAGGCGATGGCCCTCTCCACACTTTTCTATAGGTCTTAAAATTCTACTTTAAGGAAACTCCAAGCCAGACGTCTTCAGGCGGCCGAAATAAGATTTCTAAGGCACGTGGCAGGATATATACTCCACAAGATCAAAAAAGCAATGTAGGTGTGCGGCAGGAACTGAATATTATGAGAATATTCGACAGAATTACCCAATATCGGCTGAAACGGTTCTACCATAGTAATCTAATGGATAACTGACATCCCCAAACAGCTATTCTATTATAAGCCGATTGGACTGAGAGGTGTGGGGCGTCCGAAGAAGCGGTGATGCGACCAGCTCTAGCTTGGGACCGGAACAAACCGTCATTGGTTTTAGTCTTGCTGAAAATGATGATGATGGTGGTGGTGGTGGTGGTGGTGGTGGTGGTCAACTGCAATCATATTATCAAGTAATGCGGAGCTGTTTCTGTTTGCCTTAAATTAATTTATTAATAAAATAAGACAAAGGGGAAGGTGACGAACATTTTACGTTACCCACAATATAAAGTATAAAGAACTGTACTTCATATTATTTCTGTGACCGAAAACAAGTTTTATAATTGTTGCCGCATGCCCAAATCATCTTTTTGATCTTTCCGGCTCAGTTAAATAAGACAAGACTTAACTGGCATAGATACTAAATTGGGAAGAAGTAGTCTGTGTTTATTTTTGTTTCAGAACAGTTTGTTGATTTTGTTGTTAAGTCTTTCTTCGTAATAGCGTTGTCTATTGTTTGTAATAATTCTTCCTCCATTACCACAAACACACAACGACTAACACACACAAGCCTTCCCAATACTTACTGAGGTTGTCTTTACGAGACAGGTCTCCTGACCCGTCCGCAGTATGCGCGCGCAGGCGAGTTGCAAGATCACATCTATCTAGGAAGTACGCGTCGGTTGCACGCGGTCGGTTGCATAGCGTAGCCTAAATCACTATTGTCGAAATTATTACTATCAGCCAGGCTGTTAGCCCGTGATCTACAGTTGCCGCTATTGACAGAAGTTCCGGCCCCACTATCGGAGGCCGACATCAGTGTCTAGATTGCCACGGTGTCCGCTAATTCACCTCAGAGATGAAGTAGAGACTAATAGTGGCCTGACGATGGGGCCGAAACCATTAGAGACGTCAATAACGCCAACTGTGGACCTCGGCCTAACAGCCCGGCTGGTAATAATAATTTCAACAATGTCGAAGCCGGCCGTGAAAGTTTAAGAACTAAATCACTATATTTATTTGAATCAATGCCCTATATCGAGTGCTAGTTGCATTACTACCATTTTCATGGCTTCCTGGAACCGATTGCAGTAAGTGCAATGGGTCTCATTTAAACCAATGCACCACAGCTTTCTCTGCAATCAGTTGGCTGGTATAATAGAGGCGCTAGATCCAATCGCCGCACGATATTCTAGCGTCTGATAAATGTCGGTCCAGTTCCCAGAACCGGCTGACTGCCAAGATCAGACCCTTTGTGTTTACCCCTGTCGCCAAACGTACTTTCCAAATACTCCTTGAACTCCTACCGTTTAGCGTATTATAAGTAAACAGTTTCTCCTTAGTTTATTACTTCTGTCAATTAGTCTTTGTTGCTGGTCTAGTAACGGAACACTCCTATTAACGGTTCGCTCTATGAACTATTCGCCCAGATTAGGGGATTGAGTTGATAGGCAATTTCTCGTTACTGATAACAAGTTAAGTGCTGATAAAATGCCATGGATACGGATTGGAACTGGAACAAACTTGGAAACATAAATTAAATATAGGGTATACAAACGAAATTATTTCATTCAAACTATTCTCCAGTTTCAGTTCTAACAAAATTCTTTATTTTGATTTTACAGAAAAATTTTCACAGAAAAACATATTTATTTAATTATCGTATTCCACTTACACATCGGTTAAATACAGATATGAGTAAACAAAACATCACTTTGTACTTCTATAACATTGTCTTGCGCAGAGCTACACTTTGCTCAATACACGTACACTTCCTCACTTATATTGATCACACACACACACACACACACACACACACACACACACACACACACACACACACACACACACACACACACACACACACACACACACACAGAGTGTTTAACTTACTTTTATAGCTTGTTTTTTTTATTTGCAAATATTTAATATGCATAGTTTACAATGTATTATTTTTTAAATCCTTGAACGTAATCATATAGCTTCTAATATATTGTAAATTATTAACGACTAGGGTTAAAACTAAAGTCTGCATTGAAGGGGTACAATAGAAATAAAATGGATGTTTTATTATTTTTAGAATAGAGATAACATTTTAACACGACTAGAATATATTACGATTAGAATACGGCATAGGTGGGTAATTGTACCGTACCGTGTATAAATTAATGAAAATTATAACCGTGTTTTGGAAATACTCATTGCCGCACGGCAAGATTGTAGCAAATGTAGAAAACAATAGATGTGAAATGTACAGGCTTGTAATACAATAAAACTGAGTATAATGAGAGAAAAACTGGTTAAATTAAAGGGTCCTGTGTACACATAATCCGTAGATTATCAGATGTTGCCATGTCAATCTTCTATATAACTTTTGAACTCTTATTTAATTCGTTATTAGTAAATAGTTTCCTGCCTGTTTTATTATTTATATTAGTCGAACAAACACTTACTCCATCTAACAGTTGTTCACTGGTGTTTGAGAAAATATCTGTTTTCTTCACGCTTGGCAACAATTAAATTCATAGCTAAATGTCAACAGCTAAATTCATGTAAACCTAATTTATTATAACAGTATATAATTATAACTCATTCCGACAAATAGAAATAGAAACCTTAATAAAATACTCTTTTAACTGAGTAAGCAAGACAGAATTAACACATTGTACAGTGATTTGAAATATTTTCCCCGACAATTGTATATACAAAATAGTTTGGTTTCTTGTACATATTTTCGCGCTTTCATAGTTCTAGTATTTTTTACTCTATATGTGGCTAGAACTATGTGATCATTCAAGGGACGTTTATCGATAAAGTGAACATACGATTCTAGTGTGAAAATATAATGTTTGACATAACTTTGAATATATGATTGAATTATAAATTTATAAAATTATAAATTTTGTAAATCGCTTTGTTATACAATAATAATAATAATAATAACATTTTGTATCATAAATACTAATCTTGATTTTATTAACGAACAGTTGGTTCAGTTTAAGGTTGTTTGTCCTCCACACATTTGTGTTTAGGGCAGCAGTAGGGGTAATAGTTCCACGTTACGTTGACAGGGTAACAGTTCAGTACGGAAGGATCCTCCGGTTTGCACCTGCAACACAAGTCCAATATATTGCTACGACAATTACGAAACGCTCTCGAAGAGTCTAGAGCGTCCTTCCACCCGTTTCTCGGCTAGCCGAGAAGGTGCAGCGTCTCTGTCAAGGCCGTGCAGGCGTTTAGCCTCTAGACTGTTCGAGAGCACTTGTAACTACGCAAATTATGCCGGCACGCCGCCAAAAGAATGGAAAATTATTCTGAAACCTCTGCGGGACATATATAAGGAACAGCGGCCGGCTTAGTTAGATACTTACACCTGGCAATATTGTAGAGTGCGGATCAAGTGATTTTACGGATTAGTGAAAAGAGATTATTGTGTTATAATCAGTGCGGAACTATAACAGTTGACATTGTTATTGCGTGTAGACAAATGTAACTAGAATTATTGTATGAGATTACCTTGTAGATTTTACATAGTTATTTGCGACTAATTCAAGTTAAAAATTAGTGACTTTATTGGTGTATGTATTTTGTGTCTACTGTACAATACGACGATACGAGACCGGCGTAACAATACATTACACTTTGGTTTAATAAACAGATCATTGTTTTTGGATTGTAGATTCATAAATGTAGTGTAAGGACTGTAGAACCTCTCAGATCATCTTCATATCAGGTTTCAATCTGGATATGGTCTGGAACGGCTAAAAACTTAACAAAATTGTTTGAAACCCGTGGATTGCAACAAGTAGCTTCTATATTTGTAAAAAAAAAGTTTTATTTATAAGCAACATAACGTTTTAACTTATTATTGAGTAACTAATATGTACGTACATGTGTGTGTGTGTGTGTGTGTGTGTGTGTGGTGTGTGTGTGTGTGTGTGTGTGTGTGTGTGTGTGTGTGTGTGTGTGTGTGTGTGTGTGTGTGTGTGTGTGCGTGCGTGCGTGCGTGCGTGTGTGTGTGTGTGTGTGTGTGTGTGTGTGTGTGTGTGTGTGTGTGTGTGTGTGTGTCTGTGTGTGTGTGTGAGATTAGAGAAAAAGAGCGTTATAGACTTACGGTTTCGAGGAAATCCGTTGACCTGAGTGACACTGGTACTCGAGACATTCGCCTGGTTTTATGGACGCCCACTCGGAGTATATGGGATAGAATAATCCGTCTTGATAGCAATCGTCAGGTCCTTCCTGATAACCTTTACAGCATTCGACAGATTTACAATTTCCATACGTTACTGTTAGTGTAAATTAAAATTAATGAGGGGACAGGTATACAACACTATAAAACAAATAATAAGGACGTGCCTATTTCTACGGCTTTAACGGTCGGCGTCATAATTGTTGCGGCCCATTGCACTGTGGTCTGCTGTAGTCATCATTCTGAAAGATGTTCTCAAATATTTCGGCCTGAGGTCTGGAAATTATCTTCCGTGAAAAATAGCTTTTAATACAACTGACACGGTGTTATACGGCGAATATTCTTCGCCACAGTACTATGGTTACTGGTGAACAATGTGTCAGTTGTATTAAAAAGCGTTTTTCACTGAAGATGCTCTCGAGAGGTGAGACCGAAACGTCTGAGAGCACTATCTTGTAGATTAACTACAGTAGACCTCAGTCCAACAGCCAGGATTTTAATTTCAACAATTATTAAGGACCTACATTAAACAACTGGGTTGAATACTACACACGCACGCGCGCAGGTGTGTGTGTCTGTGTGTTCATATTTTCTCATAATTGTTCTTGTTATATTATGATTATTAATAATAAATAATATTTGTTAATTTTGTAGAAGATATAGTTTTTCATACATAATTGCAAAGTTTCGACAATATTTTAACTTTCATCTTCATAACATGTGAAAATAATTAATAAAATACGGAACCAATAATTGTTATTAATACCTGTTTTATACAGACAACATTTATCTTTACTTTGTACGTAACTTTTCAATATTTCTTGTAGGTTTCCTACATTATAAATAGTTCTTCGAATATTAAATACTTCTGAAAGTAAAATTATCTATAATATAACGCGCTAGGTAGTGTGTCCGTCATCGGTATGTTACCATAGTAACAAGTAAATAAACAAATGATATTTACCGGCATCGAATCCGTTCCTATAGTTTTTAAAGTTTTTACTATGCGATTGTGTTCATATGTTTTGTAATTTTTATACAGGTACGTCTATATATTTTGTAATTGTCCTATATTTCTCTATATGTTTTAATTGTGATATTTATGTTTATACGTATTTCTGATGATCCAATGAATAAGTAATGAAATACGATCAAATATGCCTCCTAAACCCCAGCAACCACCAACTGCTGAAGAAATTGCAGCAAAAAATGCACGTAATGCTAAAGCTCAAAGACGCCGTAGAGCGGCCATGTCAGAAGAGCAGCTTCAAGCAGAATGTGAAGCTAATGCTGTAAGTCACTGGCAACACAGAGAAAACATGCCGCAAAATCAAATTCAACAAGAGCGCGAGGCAAACGGTGAAAGACAAAGGGTTGCACGCCAACATCAAAGAGGACGTCTGAGTAGATATGTCCGATCCCGCAACACCGCATTGCTTCCCGAAAACTTCAATGAAGACGAAATTGAAGAAAGTTATCTTGGCCCAATGGACGCTAAATGTCCATTTTGCAATGCCACGCATTTCAAAAATGAATTAATGTCAAATTGCTGCCATAAAGGGACCATTGCATTAGATGATATACGAATGCATCCCTTCATTACAAATTACATGAATGGATCTGATCCAAATTCCAAAAATTTCATGGAAAACATAAGATCCTACAACAGTGCAATGGCCTTTGCCTCAATGGGAGCACAAGTTGACCAATCAGTGACCAGACGTTCAGGTCCTTTTTGTTACAGAATCCATGGGCAAATTTATCACGCTACATCTGCATTACACACAAATCAAGGTGAATTACCAAAGTATGCCCAACTGTATATATTTTGGATTCGGCCCAAGCCTTGACAGAAAGAATGAACAATCAAGCAAACAATGGATGCATTCGTGTCGTAATGGAGAACCTCCAAAAACTTCTTGGAGATATCTATCCGTTCTCTAAAGAATAAAAGAACATGCTCAAAGTTGAACAAGACGAAATGCTAAAGGCAAATCGGGAAAACCGAACGCCAATTGAATATAGCATGCCTTTCTTGAGAGAAAGAGTAAATAATGTGCTCCCCGGCAGAACCAACGCTCCCACTGCCAGAGGAGAAATTGCTGCCGTTTTTCACAGTGCAGATGGTTTCACCCTCAGAAAATCGGGATATTACAATTTATCCGAAAAGCGGAATTTTACAAAATATATCCATCCTGAGTAGACTCTGTGACACAGTGTGCTACCCTTTGCTTTTCCCATATGGGGATTCAGGGTGGACCACAGATCTGAAGAAAGCTGTTGGTCAAGGAAATGTGTCCCAGCTTCAATGGTATTCATACCATTTTGCCATTCGTGATGGAAACTTTAACGAGTTCCTCAACGCAGGAAAGCTGACTCACCAATTCATGGTTGATGCCTATTGCAAGACCGAGGCAAACCGTTTGAATTGGTTTCGAAAAAATTAAAAAACATTAAGAGCTGAAAACTATGATGTTCTTCACCGATTTGTGAACAACCACAATTTTGAGGACGTTAACATATTGCCTGGAAAGAAAGTTATATTGCCTTCAACCTTCCAAGGGAGTCCAATAAATATGGCTCAAAATTACCAAGATGCTATGGCCATGGTCAGGAAATATGGCAAACCTGACTTATTTGTAACATTCACGTGCAATCCTAAATGCAGGGAAATCAGGGAAAACTTACTTCCCGGTCAGCAACCATGCGACCGGCCTGATTTAGTAGCAAGAGTGTTTGAGTTGAAACTGAAATTGCTACTTGAAGACTTAACCAAACACCATAGATTTGGACGTGTTAGAGCTATGCTCCACGTGATCGAGTCCCAAAAACGTGGTCTATCACATGGCCACATATTGCTATTCATGGCCCCGGAAGACAAAGTCTGGGAGAATAAAAGAATTGACAATATTGTGTGTTCAGAACTCCCTGATAGAGACTCCCACCCGAGGCTACATGAAATTGTAAAATCCTGTATGATACACGGCCCATGTGGTCCATTAAATCCAAACGCACCGTGTATGGAAAACGGCAAATGCACAAAAGAATTCCCAAAAGATTTCTGTGCCGAGACCAACAGCAATGTCAATGGTTACCCAAAATATCAACGCCGAGATGATGGTAACTTTGTTGAACTTGGGGGAAACAAAGTGGATAACAGATGGGTGGTGCCATACAACCCATACCTGTCTCTGAAATACAACGCCCACATTAACGTAGAGATTTGTAGCTCAATTCAAAGCGTTAAATACCTCTTCAAATACGTTTACAAGAGGCATGACTGTGCAAATATTCAATTCGTTACTGTTCCCACAGAACAGGAAGCTACTATTGAATGGGACGAAGTAAAAAATTATTTGGAAACCCGATATGTAAGTGCACCTGAAGCATGCTGGAGGCTCAGGGAATAAAAAATGCACCACCAAACTGATCATGTGGAAAGATTAAATGTCCACCTTGAGGACAAGCATACAATATATTTTATACCAGGCAAGGAAGCTGAAGCTGTACAGCAAAAAGCCACCACGTCCAAACTTCTGGCTTGGTTTAAACTTAATCAGGAAGACCCTAATGCCCGAGAGTATTTATATATTGAAATTCCCGAACACTATACCTGGGATGACAAAAATTCTAAATGGAAACCACGTCTTAGAGGACATGAAACTACAATTGGCAGAATGTTTGCCGCATGTCCCACGGATAGAGAAAAATGGTTCCTCCGAATTCTCCTTCTCAATGTTAGAGGAGCAACATCCTTAGAGGACCTAAAAACGGTCGAAGGAAATCCTATCCCCTTTGCAACTTTCCAACAAGCATGCATTGCAAGGGGATTAACTGATGATGACTCAGAATGGGATACTTACCTAACAGAAGCTGCAACCCATCAAATGCCAGTACAACCTAGCTGAAGATCCAAAAGTTCCTTCTAAAACACCATTTGGAGGAGCGGTCTTTCTTTTCGGTGGAGATTGTAGACAAATTCTCCCTGTTCTTCCACATGGCAGCAGAACCGAAATACTTTCTTCATGCATGAAGAATAGTAAGTGTTGGAAAAATATTCAGGTCCTAAAGTTAGACCAAAACATGCGTGCCAATGAGGACAATGTCCCATCAGAACACCGAGGCTTTTCCGATTGGCTTTTAAAACTTGGGAATGGAAAACTCCAAGAGCCTGGATTAGAGGAAGGCATCTTCGAAATTCCTCCAGTCTGCATTGAAAATGGATGTATTGTTGCTGCTGTCTTTCCTGAGGTCATCCAATCAGGAGATGACAACATTGCTAACCGTGCAATCCTGACTCCAAAAAACCACAAGTCACTTGAACTTAATGAAAATGTCCTTAGACGAATTCAAACTGAATTGAAATGCTATACCAGCATAGATTCTATTCAGCAAGACATTGCAAATGCCGAGGAGGCAGCAAACTACCCAATGGAGTTTTTGAACAGCTTAACACCTGGAGGTATGCCTCCTCATAGACTTAACTTGAAAGTTGGTGCAGTAGCAATGTTGCTACGAAACCTTGACTCAACAAGAGGTCTTTGCAATGGCACCAGAATGGTCGTCAAGCAAATGATGTCAAAAGTCATTGACTGTGAAATCCTGACCGGATCTTTTAAAGGTACCAGGGTATTTATTCCAAGAGTTATTCTTGCACCCAGTGACCCTGACCTTGCCTTTACATTAAGACGAAAACAGTTTCCATTTATACTTGTTTTTGCTATGACCATCAACAAAGCCAAGAGCAAACACTGGATTCAGTTGTGATGCGCGTTTAGTTGTGATGGCGCCACAAGTGGGCTTATGAAATAGGCTACGCCTGAAACAATGCCCCGGCTGGTAGTGGTGTCAGCAAAAGTTGCCACAGCTGTTTCCGGGGTCGTCCAACTTTGGTGACACCACCAGTTACCCTAGTCTAATAAGTCTCCATTGCTTCAATGCCCCCTGACGTGCTGACCCACTGTTGGATTAACTTCGTTGCGCCACCAGTGGGATACCTAGTCTAATAGAGACCTAAGATAACATGCTGGTTCCTACTGGCGACTGAGGCCACACTATCTTCCTTACATGCCGGACAGTTTTCAGCACACCTTGGATAATTCTAATATAGCTTTTTGCTGCAAGCTATGCGTCGTCGTCGTCGTTGTAGTTGTAGTTGTAGTTGTTGTTGTTGTTGTTGTTGTTGTTGTTGTTGTTGTTGTTGTTGTTGTTGTTGTTGTTGTTGTTGTTGTTGTTGTTGTTGTTCTTCTTCTTCTTCTTCTTCTTCTTCTTCTTCTTCTTCTTCTTCTTCTTCTTCTTCTTCTTCTTCTTCGTTTATTATTATTATTATTATTATTATTAGTAGTAGTAGTAGTAGTAGTAGTAGTAGTAGTAGTAGTAGTAGTAGTAGTAGTAGTAGTAGTAGTAGTAGTAGTAGTAGTTGTTGTTGTTGTTGTTGTTGTTGTGGTTGTGATAGTAGCAGTAGTAAATAAAAGAAAAGTCGATATACGGCAAGAGCTGAATATTACGATATGACTACACTTCATACGATTGTACAGTATCGGCTAAAATAGTTGGAATGTCTTAACCAAACGGATGACTGCTGCATTTCTGAACTTCTCTTGAATTATAAGCCGAAAGCTAAGGTGATGGCCAAAATCATTGAAGGCTACTGTGATAACACTTTATGGAGCTGACCCATACGAACACAATTGTTGTAGACTGTACTCTTCTGGAGCATATCAGTAATTTATATTACAAACAATGATGTGGTGAAGAAGCTGAATAAGTTCAACCATATGAGTGGAACCTTCACGACAACTCTAAAATCAACAAGGAAAGAAGCACCCCTGAAGGTGATGGCCCTCCCATGCACGTCTCTATGGGTCTGAGAAATGGATTTTAACAAAGTCCAAGACCAATCGGATTCAAGGGGCCATAATGAGATTTCTCAAGCAATACAGTCCTCACAATCGCAAAAGAAATGTCGATGTACAGCACGAGCTCCTGCTGAATATTATGAGTATATTTGATAGAATCGCCTAATATCAGCTAAAGTAGTTGGAACATCTTAACCGGATGGACGACTACCGCGTCCACAAACAATTGTTGGATTATACGCCTCATGGACGGAGAGGTGTGGGATGTCCGCTGAAGCGTTGGAGTGACCGATTCTAGCCTATTTGTATGAATAAACTATTTTTGGTTTAATCTTTGTTGAAGGTGATGATGATGATGACGACGGGTGATGATGATGATGATGATGATGATGATGATGATGATGATGATGATGATGATGATGATGATGATGATGATGATGATGATGACGACGACGACGACGACGACGACGACGACGACGACGACGGAGGGTAGTGGTGGTGGTGGTGGTGTTGGTGACGATGATGATGATGATGATGATGATGATTTACTACTAATATTAATACGTGAAGAGAAAACTTTGTACCCCTTTTTAAGCATATTGCGCGCAAGGAGGAGTGTGAGATTTGGCATAGTTAAAGTTTATATGGAGAAGGACTGCAGAAAGCTAAAATTTATATATAATATGTGTTACAAATACATTAAATAAAAAAATAAATAAATAAAAGTAAAAAATTCATTTAAACTTTTTCAAACAATGGTAATTGTTAAAAATAAAATAATTTTGTTGCCAGGCAATAAAATTATAATTTTTTCATTTTAGCGTACGTTCATACTGCCAATATCAAACACATAATAGTCTGTCGTTTGTTTACGTTCATACTGCCAATGTCAAACACATAATAGTCTGTGGTCAAACAGTCGCACAGAGTAGAGATTGTCGCCAAAGAATTTTAAAATGTTGCCAACAAATAATTACTGACAGATTGACTGAATGAGCTGTGAATTTTGTGTGATTTCAAATGTTCCTTTTTCAATAGTCTGTGGAGTGTATGTCATGGCAAAAAACCGTTTATTTTATATTTTGTATATTAGATATCTGTGTTTTATATATTAATGTGCAGTTGAAAGTGAAATACAGCTTGCTTAATATACACCTGTTGCAAAAGGAAAATTTTGTAGCAGCAATTTGAATTGACTTACTCTCGCCTAATTATTATTGGTGGTTTAAAAAAAGTGAGTACATTTTATTATTTTTAAATTAAACCCTGTCTAATCTAAGTTTCAGTAATTTCATTACATGTTTTTTTTTTACATTCAGATATTCGCACCTACTTCCATTATGCCTCGACATAGAACATTGACGGGTCGGAGTGAGAGACAAAGAAGAAGGAATATATATTCGCGTGAAAGTCAAAATGATAATTGACCAAATGCAAATTTAAATAGTGTAAATAGTATAAAAAATGATGGAATTATTTTGAAGGATATATTTAAATACGCACTGAATGTCATTCCAAGAAATTTTAATACTTTTGATTGTGGATTAATGCATTTACATGCAGGTTTTGCAATGCAAAACATTTCGAATCTGAAGTCACTTTAGGTGAAAGGACTGCATTCACTTCATGTTGTCATTAGGGTAAAGCAATATTACCGGCCTTAAGTCAAAATGAATACTTTAAATCATTGTATGATGGACTTACTTCAAATGAACCTTCAATAAAAAGAAAATCAAAAAATTATTTTGAAAACATTCGTAAATACAATTCATCATTTGCTATGGTTAGCTCAGAAGCTAAAATTTCGGATACAGTTACGCGTGGAGTGTATCATTTTAAAATACATGATGTTTTTTATCACAGATCAGGTCCAATGACTGCTGGATATGGTCGCTCACCATGTTATGCGCAATTATATTTTTATGATGTTGACACTGCTGTCAATTATAGATTACGTGAACACTATAATCAAACAAGCAATAACAATATAATGCACGAAATCTCTCTTGAATTAGAACGCATTAATCCTTTCGTTCGGTTATTCATTGCAATGAAAGATCATTGTCAGAGAGTTGAAAATCAAAATAAAGAAATTTGTATGCTCATTAAAGTAAATCGTGATTTAGATCTACGCCGTTATAATGATGCAGTTCAAACTGATGTAGCAGTAATATTTAGTACAGTTGATGGTGAGCCACCCTTTAAACGAAATATGGTTTCGTTTTTAAAAGTTAATGGTACCATTAAAAATAAATCTGTTTTGGATTCATCATTGGACCCTTTAGCGTATCCATTACTTTTTCCAAATGGTGATACTGGGTGGCATATCAATATTTCTCATAATATACCAACTACATCTAATTCAAGAGCTCCCAGAAATAAATTAACCATGCTTCAGTATGCAGCCTATCGACTTGCAATTAGAGTAGATTTTAGCATGTTGCACAATTCACAAAAATTATTTCTGCAGTGGATAGTTGATACGTATGTGAGAATAGAGGGCACAAGGTTACATTTCATTCGACAAAATCGAACAAGTCTTAGGTCTGAAGTTTACAACAATTTTAAAAGATTATTTAGAATTGAACCCCAATGCCAATAATGTTGGCCGTAGAGTAATTTTACCATCTTCATTCAATGGATCTCCAAGAAATATGTATCAGAATTATTTAGATGCAATGTCAATTGTACAACATTTCGGAAAGCCTTCTTTGTTTATTACAATGACTTGCAATCCAAGTTGGCCTGAAGTAGTTAGCAATATTGGTGTAGGTGAGTCAGCTAATTTTCGACCTGATATTGTTGTGCGTGTATTCAAGTCCAAACTGGAAGCATTAATGGAGGGCCTTACACTAAAAAAAATCTTCGGTAAAGTTGAAGCACTCATTTATACAATTGAGTTTCAAAAGAGAGGATTGCCTCATGCTCACATTTTACTCTCTTTAAATGAGCAAGATAAAATTGTTAACGCTACCGATATTGATAAAGTTGTATCTGCGGAGATTCCTAACATTCAAACACATCCTACATTACATGAATATGTTGTAAAACACATGATGCATGGTCCATGCGGTGTACTTAATCCAAATTCTGTATATATGAGAGATGGAAAATGTACAAAAGATTATCCAAAACGATTTAATGAATTTACATGGGAATCATTAAATGGATATCCATTATACAGAAGCCGTGATAGTGGTATTAATGCTGAAGTTCGCGGTAGTTGCCTCGACAATCGTTATGTTGTACCATACAATCCGTATTTACTTGCCAAATTTAATTACCATATAAATGTTGAAGTATGCACTACAGTTAAAAGTGTTAAATACATTTATAAATACGTGTGTAAAGGCTGTTACAGTGCATCTGTTGAATTAGGTTCAGAGAGAAATGAACCAGGTCAAGGAATACAAATTGATGAAGTTAAAAATTTTTTAAATGGCCGTTATGTCGGATCAACTGAAGCTGTATGGCGCATCTATGAATTACCAATGCATTTTCAATCACATGTCATCGTTAGACTTGACATTTATTTACCGCGTAGACAGAATGTTTACTTTCGAGAAGGGCAAGAACGTCAAGCAATTGAAAATGCAAGAAAAACAAAATTATTAGCATTTTTTGAATTGAATCGATCAGATCCATCAGCGCATGAATATAAGTATATTGAAATTGCTTTGCATTATGTGTGGGAAGATTCCCGAAAAAAAATGGAAGAAGAGAAGGCGTGGAGGTGATAAAATCATTACACGCATATATGTAGTATCACCAAAAGACATCGAACTTTTCCATTTACGATTGCTTTTATTACATGTCTGTGGTCCAAAATCATTTGAGGATGTTAGAACATACAATGGAATTATACACACTTCTTTTGTTGAAGCGTGCCATGCTCGCGGCATTGCTTCAAATGATAATGAATGGCGCGAATGTTTAAAAGGAGCAAAAGAATGACATTCACCAAAACAAATGCGAAATTTATTTAGTTACATTTGTGCATTAAATGTGCCAGCCAATGCATTGGCGTTATGGAATGAATTTAAAGTATATCTTAGTGAAGATTTTTTGAGAGATTACAACGAAGAAGTATCCTTTAATACAGCTCTATTAGAAATTGAAGATATTTTGAATGTTCATAATTTGTCATGTCAAGAACTTGGTTTACCAGTTCCCACGTATTCGCAGAGAACAGACGAAGCAAATGCTATTGATCCAATAGAACAAGTGTTTCTGTTTTGTGAGCATTATGAAACTGCAAATATTGAACAGCGTAATCTAATTGATCGTGTGATTCGTGAAGTTTTGCATCATGATACTGGATCTAATGTTTTTTGTTTAACCGCTCATGCAGGTTGTGGAAAAAAATTCACACAAACAGCAATCATTCACAAATTAAATTCGCTTAATCTTAGTTGCATTGCAACAGCGTTCAGTGGCATAGCTTCAACTCTATTACTTGGAGGTAGAACTTTACACAATGTGTTTAAATTGCCTATACCCATTTTGGAAAATTCTGTAGCGAATATTACCGCAAATAGTAGCTACGGACGTTATATAAATTCATCATCATTGATAATTATTGATGAAATTTCTATGTGCCCACTGCAAGTGTTGAAAATCATAGATAGATTATTGCAGGATCTATGCGATGAAAATGATAAACATAAACCATTTGGAGGGAAAACGATACTTCTGTGCGGTGATTTTCGGCAAATCTTACCAGTTGTCCCACACGGATCACGTGCAACTTTAATTGAAAATTGTGTCACGAGTTGGCATAAATTTGTTTATTTTCATAAAGTAACGTTTACTCAAAATATGAGAGCATTACCAAGTGAAATAGAATTTGACGAATTCTTGAAAAAAATTGGTAATGATGAAGCCCCACAATTCCCTCAGTTTGGTGAAAATATTATTTAAATACCTCAACAATTAATAGGAGATGAAAATAATATTATTAATGAGTGTATGGAAATATTTCCGAAAACATACTCTCAGACAACATATTGAAGTCAGATATTTTAGCATCTAAAAATGATGATTGTACTTTTATTAATACTGATATACTTAATCGAATACCAGGTGAACAGAAAACATATCATAGCTACGATAAAATATCTTTTATGAATTTGCTAACTGCTATAATTTTTTTTTTTTTTTTTTATCTGCTTGCAATTCGCATGTTTTATTCTTCGTATTGTTTAAATTAGCAGCCATCCTTACAATTTCTTTTATGAATTTGCTAACTGCTAAAATTATAGCAGTTAGCAAATTCATAAAAGAAATTGTAAGGATGGCTGCTAATTTAAACAATACGAAGAATAAAACATACGATAAAATAATTTGTGATGATGACAATGAAATCAATAACTATCCAGTAGAGTTTTTGAATTCTTTGACTATTAGTGGTTTGCCACCACATAAGTTAGTATTGAAAGTTAATTGCATCGTTTTACTGATCAGAAACTTAAATACAAAGGAAGCATTAGTCAATGGAACAAGAATGCGCATCAAGTGTATGCATCGTAATGCTATTGATTGCGAAGTTTTAACTGGAACCGCACGCAATAAGAGAATTTTGATTCCACGTGTAAATTTAACATATTCCGGTACTGTTTTACCATTTAAATTTCAAAGAACTCAATTTCCAATTATACCTGCATTTGCGATGAAAATAAATAAGTCTCAAGGACAAACATTCGAAAAAATTTGAATTTTATTGAGGCAGCCAGTTTTTACACATGGTCAATTGTACGTCGCAGCAAGTAGAGTTCGATCATTCGATGGTTTGAGATTTTATATTTCCGAATATAATGACCAAGGGCATTTAGCAAATGATGAAAGAGTTTTTACAAAAAACATCGTTTACACAGAAGTTCTGAATCATTAAATTCACTTTCAAACTATTTTAAGTTCAATGGACAAATTTATTTTTTTAACCGCCCGGTTTTTTTATTTAATGAAAAATATATGAAAAAATACGAGGCACGTATTTTTTATTTCATTTTTTATTTTGTATTAATTTTTTATTTAAATTTTATATAATTCGAAAAAGATAGGCAAAATAACTGTGTAGCCTTGGCGAAACCTGGTCAGTATGGCAATAAAAAAACCCAAGGAAATGTCAAAAAACGCGTTATTGCTTTTTGAATATGGCTTAGCCAAGCTAAACCTCATTTTTTCTATCTTTCATATTTTTCAAATAACTCAAAAATTAATGCATAGAAAAAAAATTTAAAAATTATATAAGCTTTGTAGCAGATAATCTTCAAACTGTTTTCGAATTTTGTACCTTACCAAAAATGAAATGTAATCCACTGGAATTGAAAACAATGTATCTTATACTTCTATGAATGTCAAGTCTCATTTTTATTAGCGTTTATTTGATTCAATAATAACATGAAAAAATTAAAACTGACAATGAATTATATCAAAAAATAAATACGAATACAAGCTGTAATTGTGTTTTTTTCAACTGTTACTAACATTAAATTTTAAATTTCATAGGTATTGCAGGGAATTAAGGCAAACAACACACGCTAATGACGTATTTGTACACGCTCGCAGCTGACGTAATAGAAAAAAATTCAAAAAAATTATATGCAATGATTATAGAGGTATACTCTTTGACAAAAGAACCTCAATAATGTTCAAACTTAAAAATTTAATGAATTACGGTCGAATTTCGACCACTAGTTATTAATAATTTCTTGAAATATTTTATTCAAAAATTTCGTTAATCACGTTGTGATCATTACGAAGTAGGCATATGTTCAGTAAAACAGGAATGATTTATTATAAAAATAATATTCCCTGTATACCTGGAAACATTATTAGCCTGGCTGTTAGTTTCGGTAACAATTGACACGGTGTCCGCCGATACACCCAGTGATAATAGTAGGTAACAGTGGCGGGGTCCGTGTCGATTTTTACCGACAGTGACGATGGTCTCCGGTAGTGAGGCCGAATCTTCTGTCAGCGTAAACTACAGACCAGCGGCCTAACAGCCCATCTAATAATGTTTCCAGCTTTGTGGACGCCGGCCGCGAAAGCCTTAGAAAATCTATAATATTCCCCTGATTGAAAAAATTTACTCTCTACAGTTGAGTTTCAATTAAATATTTCTAAAATGAGTTTTACTTTTATTATTTTATAGAAAAAATGTATACAAAAGTTTTTAGTTTTAATTTGCTAATATCATAAAATTACAACAACATTGTAATGTAAGGTTTACCTGCTGTGAGCAGCACGGAGACTGTGATGATAAGAAATACTTGCGCAAACGCCATGTTGACTGTGACTTTGCCGAGAAACACCTCAATACTTTATATATAGTTGGCGACGCCTGAATAACACCAAATCGGAACAATAAGCCGGATTCTATACAAAACACATGCCGTCGGTACGATTACGTGGTTTCTTTGTCTTTACGCAGTTCCGTTAATGTATTACATATTTTTTCCAGTTGTTTTCTTTGTTTTGCAACACGATGTTTACCATAAAGTCGTAAACACATTGCCTGACTCATGAGCGTTGTAACGTATTCTGTGTGGATATTCTACGTATATTTATAATTACTTACTTAGGCGCCAATTTACTTACTTACTTTACTTGTTGTAAGCACCAATTTTATTTAAAGTGAAATAAAAAATTAAATTCTTGTTCAGTCTTGTCTTAATTCTCAGCTTTATTTTATTGCTCTTTACTTTTTAGCATATATTAAAATTTATTGACTTGTAATGCCCTTCTCTGCTCATTCGGTAGCTTCTTTAGATTCAATAACATAAGAACTCTTTCTCAGGGTTAACAAAAATTAAAGTCAATGTACAGTCAAAGTTATACATAATAACAACGTGTCATACATATTATAGGAAATATAATAATTATAAATCAGTTTCATTAATGTGATATTGGGTATGTGTGTTGTGTCATGGGTTCTTGAGATTCTACAAAAGAAACAACTTAATCTAGTCAAAATACGCTAAAATAGTACAATGAGAAAATAAAATAAATAATCATAATGTTTATAGTGGTTTTGTTATATCAGTTCACTGTTCTAGTTGCTTTAAATTGAATAATGATTGAACAAATGTATGTCTTAGTTTAATGGAACCATCTCACCAAATTGCTGTTCAGTTTTACAGATTATTTTCTTGTTATAATTCTTTTGGCCTTCAGTTTCCGTGATTTATATTAAGCCCAGTATACGTCTCATTATTTCCGGAACTTTCCTTCATTAATTTACTCTGTAACATTATGTTTTAGTACGAGTATAAATGTTCAGCTTTGAATTATATCTGTTCTGGCTTATTTCAAATTCAACAAAAAATAAGAACCCTTTTAATATTAATTAGATTCACTTAGTAATGCTCTTGGTTCCACGAGATGTTTTATGGGTCACAGGTTTGTTTTTATACCTTATAATTAACATGAATTCTTATAATCTTATTTTTACTTGTCCCTGATGTATATAATTAGTTTCTAGGGATATATTCCACTAGTTATACATATTGTACATCTTGCTTAATCTTATTAGATTAGTTATATTGTTATTTTATATAAATTACATTTGTTACTCACTGTTTATATTATAACCAGGTCTGTTTCCTATGCACTTTCACTATACACTGTTTTATAACATTAATCACCGTTATTTTCATTATTTTGTAACGAGCTTTTCGCCGCGTTACAAATCCAGGGAACCCTTCGTAATTAAACTCCGTTAATTAGAAGGGCTGCCTACGTTGTAACAGAATTCATCACAAATAATTAAAATAACATATTACTTACTAGCTGTGTAATTGTTTACTTTGTGTAAGGAAACAATGGCAAGGTATACAATTGATTTAAGCACTACTCATATGTGTGTAACAAGAAGACTTCTCTTTATTCAACATTTAAGAAAAACATATGCTGACTGATGCCATGACATTACTAACTCAATTATTAAATTATCGAAAGGTTTCTTTAAACTTTGGCATCAAACTAGATTCTATATAGTTATACCTCGGATCCGGGTGAACTTTCTGTATTAAAACTTTTAATTATACTCTTTTCATGATATTAGCTTGCAAGACTTTCTTTTAATTCAACATTTAAGAATGGTATTATTGCTTAAGTTATATTGCTCTACATTAACATATAAACTGTTACAACGTATGAAGTTAGAATAGTTACATGAAATATTAATTAATAAGATATAATCTTATAAACATTAGATTTAATTTATAAGTCTTTACAAAGTTAATCATTTCTGAAAAGTCTCTTTCAAGATGTCTTGTGTAACAAATATTCGTAACCCTCGATAGACAGGCTATCGAGTCACCTTTTAATTGGTATGCCGAAGACTCCTCCTGGGGTATCAGTCTTGGGAAACAGGAACAGCTACGTCGTCATCTCGGTCTAGCTTTCCTCTGTAAAGGGCTCCAAAGTTAGCAGGGAGAACAATAGGTCATGTAGTTATCTACGATGATCATGTAGATTCTCGGATGTCCTGATCTGCATATTCTGTCACGTGCAGTAGAGTTTGTGGCTTCTGCTAGTTCACATCTCCGGGTATTACTTTGGAATAGTTGTTATTCGTTGAAGTACGTAGTCATCTTGTGTTACACTTTTAGTTACGTTTCAATACTTTTTGTTTTACATAACTTTAAACTTATTGTCTATTCACATGACTACATTAATTAATACATCCAGATGCTTTAACAAACTACATCTGGTACACTTTCTGAAGATGAAACCAAATATGATACACATATTTGAAGAGCATAGCTCTTACGTCTACACTGTACGGAGTCACCATTGCAAGAGAGAGAATTTACGTTCCCTTCGCCAGGTACTGGACAAAAGTTAGTGGGACAACTTCCGCGCGAGAATATAGTTCCTAACTATATTTAAGTTAACATTTTTATTTATTTAAACTATCCCTAAACAAATATATACATAATTTAAATCAGTTGTTTTAGCGACTTTTTATGTCTTCAGATTTTATTATTATTAACATTAGTTTTTTTATCTTATTCTTACTCACACAAGACTCTGAAAGCATGTCGAGTCTGGAATCAACAGGAAAGCGCCTGCTTACAAGCAAAGGGTTAACTACGATATTAATAACGCTTTACAATTTATCTTTTTATTTGAGTATCTTATAACTAATTAATTATAACTGATTAAGTTATAACTTATAACTGAGTACATACAGGTATCTTATATTAAAACAGTGAGATTTAAATAGCTTAAGAGCTCGCAACCTTAAATTTTAAAATTTTTATTTTCTAGATTATTTCTTTGATTTAAATCGTCACATACTCCACCGCTTGAATTGCACGCTACGGTTTAGCTTTTTGAGTCTAACTGACTATTGGGCACTGGGATATTGAATGGGTTTAGTGTGTGTAATTTCTTTCACATAGTTGTTGCCTATAGTTACAACACAGTACACTTTATATTCTTATGAACTACATCTCTTTTTTTTTTACTATTTACACTAAATATTTACGCAAATAAAACACAAAACTCTTTCTTATCTCTATCACTTAATTTTACTACCGGTTTTTTGTTTGTCTTACTCTCTCTTCTGTAGAGTAACTTTCTAAATCTCTACTATTTAGAATTCTATCTTTTCTTCTGTGAGTCCTATATATATATATCTCATCTAGTTAATGAGTGTTAGTACCCATCTAGTTAATGATTATTCATTAATGCATGCTCCGCAGAACTGGAACTCGGGTTGATCAGGCCTCGTTTCCAAACTCTACGTTTTACATTTCTTACGCGGATTCAGAAATATAATTTTCTTTACTACCTAGTATTCCTTTTTTTATTTTGGGTTATACTATACCGTCACTTCTTCTTATATAACTTTAGTTGCGAAATATGCGTTCTCCGCACATATTTCTGAGTTGCAGGTTCGCACAGGGCTACTGTAACTGGAGTTAGGTACTTTTGGATTTGATAAGGGCCACACCATCTGAATGATAGTTTCGAGGTGGTCTTATCAATCGCACTACTAATGGGGTGAGTCTTGTACATTACCAAGTCACCTACTTGGTACCTGACTGAGTTGCTATGATTACCTTTCTCATGGTATCTTCTGGATTTTTCCAAGCTTGCTCTCAAGTTAGAGCGGGCTTTGTTCCATATTCTCTTTATCTGCTTATCCGTTATTTGCGGAGGCAGTAGATCGTGTATATTCCATCTTGTGGACAAAGGGTGGTTTGGTCGATACTTGTATAGTAACTCGAACGGGGTCGACTTGTGACCTTCGTGGTAATTGGGGACTGGGAGTACGATTAGTGGCAGTGTGTGAAGTTATTTATTATTAGTGCACAGTTGGTTTTTCCTAATTTCTTTAAATGACATTATTCATTTAAATGATCGCCTTCGTGAAATTCCCTTTTTCTTACTTCTTAAGTACTAACTTACATTATAATCTTAATCCTAATTTCCAAACCTTAGATTGGAATGATCCCTACTTATCCGTAACTCACAACATCCCGGCCCGACTGACACCAGCTTACTCTAACTACGGAAGTTAGCTTTCAGCAATTATTAATGATCTTTGGCACATTTCAGCCCTATCATTACCCTTTCAGTCGGCGCCGTTGTGACCTGTTACGTTACATATATAATCAATACTTGATTATATCTCATAAACTTATTTCTAATGTGATCTAAAGAGGATCCCATACTCCACTTTAGATCACTGGTTTGAGAGAAGCGGAATCTCACGAATATGATTCTCTTTTATCTCTTTTAACAATACTTAAACAAACTATGCGGGAGAGGAGACACTTTACATAATGCATACTAGTCATACTCACTAGGGGTGGTTTTCAATTGTTCAGGCTAGCACCGGTTTAACACAATAGGGAGGGTGCGTGGCTGTTTACTACATTTCCGAACACGCTTTAATTTCTCTTACTTGCCACCACTGCGGTGTCTTTACTATGCAACGTTACTTTTTATTATTATTCTTTTCCCTTAATTACTTCTACACTTCACACAATTTTAGTATAACTTAGGATTTATTTGGCTCTAGTCTTTAAATCAATTATTATTATTCACTTTATTATTTATTAAACTACTTTGGGGATTTAAGAAACGCTCCTAGAACTATCGTCTATTTAATCACCATATTTATTTAGCACACTTTATATTCACAGGTTGGTTCCGTTCCAATGGCTTACTTTTGCACTCTCTACTTATGTGCCCATATTTCCCACAATTATAACAGGTGGGTAGTCCGCAAAATTTTTGCCGGAGATTTCTCGTCTTGGAGTGTTTGAGACAATAAGTATAGTTCACTATACTTGGCAGTACAAATTTCTTTCTCGCTTTCATAATCGAGTTGGCTTAGATTGTTTAATTCCACGGGCGCATCAAATCCACATTCGCGAATTGAACTTCGTAATTCCGCGACTGTTACATCAGCATGGGGTAGTCCACGCAAAAGAGCTTCGTAAGACAGCTCGTCTTTTAATAACCAATCCGGGTTAAATTGGGCCATTTTGTTCTAACACATTAGCACGTACTTAAAATCAATACTATTATATTACACATATATTACATATAATAAATTCACAAGTAATCAATTTACACAAATTAGAAAAGAACAATTTCTCTTCTAAGGGAGAGACAGAAATCACACACATATCTTTCAATGTTAAATAGCCGATCAGCTGTTTACTGGAATGTAGGTCAGAGGGTGGCCTACATATTTAGTTAACAAAGGAGGGTGAGAGTGTGTGACAATGGGGTGTTTGCTTTTACATCTTATTGTCTACACAATGCGACTGAATAACACCAACGATTTGAAACAGGTCGTTTTTAAACTTGAGAAGGGGAGCACACTTTTGTACAACACATTTATTATTATTCCGCTTAGACAACACTTTGGCTTCGTTCATTCATAAACCTTTCTCAATTAAATAATTACTTATTTTGTTCACAAGTTTTAAATCACGACTTCTACTTAATTACTTTATTATTATTTACAAAGTTATTTTTAATCAATTTTTTTTTTATAACACATACTAGTGTATGTAAGCTATGTAGTTGGACATACACTGTGCAGAATGATTCAGGTAACAACAGGTCGTAGTTTGTCGTAAACAAACCTGTTACAGATTGTTCGGTTGACCAAAATTGTTATGCTTGGTCACAATTCATGTATGCAAGTACTTACATCGAATTATTCAGGTTGTGCCGGTAGGAACCTGCATATAGCATTTTGCATTTTACGACGCTAATGACATTTTACTTATACATACTACCATCTACGTATTAATACATATTACGTTATTTAATAGTGTATTAAATATGTTTTGAACATTAAATTTATTAAAGTAACTTTCTGAGTGCATATATCAATATTAAATATTTAGTTATTAATCATACTATTTATGTTTATCCACGCATAAATAGTGAATGCAATTTTGTTTGTGACACATATATACACAAATAAAACTCTTTCCTTTGTTTCCTTTATTTTTTTTTTTATTTCAAATAATGTAAGCAGAGTAACGCACTTTTGTTTACGTCACGATGCTTAACAACTCTTTACATAAATTAGCAGAGTGAATGCACTTTTATGACACTCTGTAAACAATTACCCTTTTATTTTTTTACAATTAAGCAGAGCGGCGCACTTTTGTAACGAGCTTTTCGCCGCGTTACAAATCCAGGGAACCCTTCGTAATTAAACTCCGTTAATTAGAAGGGCTGCCTACGTTGTAACAGAATTCATCACAAATAATTAAAATAACATATTACTTACTAGCTGTGTAATTGTTTACTTTGTGTAAGGAAACAATGGCAAGGTATACAATTGATTTAAGCACTACTCATATGTGTGTAACAAGAAGACTTCTCTTTATTCAACATTTAAGAAAAACATATACTGACTGATGCCATGACATTACTAACTCAGTTATTAAATTATCGAAAGGTTTCTTTAAACTTTGGCATCAAACTAGATTCTATATAGTTATACCTCGGATCCGGGTGAACTTTCTGTATTAAAACTTTTAATTATACTCTTTTCATGATATTAGCTTGCAAGACTTTCTTTTAATTCAACATTTAAGAATGGTATTATTGCTTGAGTTATATTACTCTACATTAACATATAAACTGTTACAACGTATGAAGTTAGAATAGTTACATGAAATATTAATTAATAAGATATAATCTTATAAACATTAGATTTAATTTATAAGTCTTTACAAAGTTAATCATTTCTGAAAAGTCTCTTTCAAGATGTCTTGTGTAACAAATATTCGTAACCCTCGATAGACAGGCTATCGAGTCACCTTTTAATTGGTATGCCGAAGACTCCTCCTGGGGTATCAGTCTTGGGAAACAGGAACAGCTACGTCGTCATCTCGGTCTGGCTTTCCTCTGTAAAGGGCTCCAAAGTTAGCAGGGAGAACAATAGGTCATGTAGTTATCTACGATGATCATGTAGATTCTCGGATGTCCTGATCTGCATATTCTGTCACGTGCAGTAGAGTTTGTGGCTTCTGCTAGTTCACATCTCCGGGTATTACTTTGGAATAGTTGTTATTCGTTGAAGTACGTAGTCATCTTGTGTTACACTTTTAGTTACGTTTCAATACTTTTTGTTTTACATAACTTTAAACTTATTGTCTATTCACATGACTACATTAATTAATACATCCAGATGCTTTAACAAACTACATCTGGTACACTTTCTGAAGATGAAACCAAATATGATACACATATTTGAAGAGCATAGCTCTTACGTCTACACTGTACGGAGTCACCATTGCAAGAGAGAGAATTTACGTTCCCTTCGCCAGGTACTGGACAAAAGTTAGTGGGACAACTTCCGCGCGAGAATATAGTTCCTAACTATATTTAAGTTAACATTTTTATTTATTTAAACTATCCCTAAACAAATATATACATAATTTAAATCAGTTGTTTTAGCGACTTTTTATGTCTTCAGATTTTATTATTATTAACATTAGTTTTTTTATCTTATTCTTACTCACACAAGACTCTGAAAGCATGTCGAGTCTGGAATCAACAGGAAAGCGCCTGCTTACAAGCAAAGGGTTAACTACGATATTAATAACGCTTTACAATTTATCTTTTTATTTGAGTATCTTATAACTAATTAATTATAACTGATTAAGTTATAACTTATAACTGAGTACATACAGGTATCTTATATTAAAACAGTGAGATTTAAATAGCTTAAGAGCTCGCAACCTTAAATTTTAAAATTTTTATTTTCTAGATTATTTCTTTGATTTAAATCGTCACAATTTTCACCATTCTTACATTAGTTAGTTAGTAATTATTGTTTAATATTATTTTAATTTTTTTTTTTATATCACTTATAGTCCGTATTGAGATTACATAAAATAACTGTTTGAGGTTCTATATAGTTTGCTAGGTTCATACCATAACAAATGTGTTCTTACTTAATTCTTAACTTATTAACACTTATACACTATTTCTATTTACATTAACAATTATTTACATTTTTTATTATCATTTGATCTTTCCTCCTGGGTGTAGTAGTTATAGTCATGTCGTCTGATAGTCTTGTCATTGTCATTAAAATAATTAATTAATAATTATTTGCGGCTTCCTTTAATGCTGTAAAGATACTGATGATCTCCTTTTGTCGTGGCAATTAGATCAATATCATCTGTGTAGGCTAAATTTGCATATTTTTGTTTAGGATTGTACGTCTTGTGTTCATTTTTGAGTCACTTATCGCTTTTTCTAGTGCTAGTCTAAATAACAAGCATTACAGAATATCTCCTTGTCGAAGACCAGTTCGAGAAGTGAACGAACGTGACACGATTTTCTAAACTTTACATTCTACTTTAGAGAGAGATTCTTGGATTAATGTAATTAAGTGTGTTGGTATCCTGAATTCCAACAATCCTTTGTACAGTGCCATTCTGTCTACACTCTCATAAGCGCTCTTAAAATTAATGGATAAGTGGTGTGTTTCTATACCAAATTCTCGTGTTTTTTCCAGGACCTGTTTAAGCAACGACTGTAGATTTCCCTGACCGGAAACCACATTGGTATTTTCCAATAACCTGTTATGTGTACGGTTGGAGTGTATCATATATTGTATACGCCAAAACAGGAGAGGAGGAATACACACTGTTATCTGTATTAAAACACATATGTTGCCGCGCGCGCGAGCGCGTGTGTGCTCCATTTGTAAATATAATTGGCACCGGAACCGAGTTTTTACGCTTGAAGTTTAACAGTTTAAGAGGAGAAATTTTAACCACTTTATTAATAAAAAAAGTTAATTGTCTCACAACCTTAGTCGCGTGTGAACAATTTCTATTTGATTTGTTGTAAGAGACTATCTTGTCAATTACAAACTGTTTAATTGTGATAATTAAAGCAGGTGATTATGACGTTTTTAGTGTCTTGTATTTTGTTTTCCACTGTACCATACGACGATCAGTTAGAACGTCGTAACAATACTAATGTGCTTCCAAACATAATAAAAAACGAGCTTAAGAAATTAAACATTAATGTTTCATTCAGAACTATCAATAATTTAAAAAATATAGCCTATTTAATTTAAGGTCTCCAAAAATAGCAGAAAATTGCTCAGGCGTATACAGGATGCAATGTGATGATTGTGACAAGTTTTACATTGGTCAAACGGGGAGGAGTCAAGTTTTACTTTTGGTATACTGACTGTCCTGATTTCTAATACATTTTATAACGGCTTCTGCGTTAGTCACCTCCCGTAATAAAACGTTTTTGTTAAAGTTGAGTAAATTATATTTTAAACCTTTGGGTAATAAATCTTCTTCATCCTTAGACAATCGTATATCGGTGTAATTAGCTATGCGTGTATAGAAACTATGTTTACAATCAATGTTATCATGTTTATGTTGTTTGCTATATGAGTTATCGAACTTCTTAGTGTGCGTGGCTATAATAACTTTTACTGCATTTCTTATCTGTGTCCCTATTACTTCCATGACATTGTAGGTAATGGCGAGATGCAATTTGTTTAATATTTCTAAGTTTGCTTTGTAAAGTAATTGATTTAACCGATTTTTCTTTATATATAACTGTTTGATTTCTTCTTTGAGCCAAATCTTCTGTTCCATTGACTTAGTCTTAATAGCTGATAATGACTTGTTTTTAATATTTATGTTGGTAAACTTCGCTGTTATGTCATTTTATAAACATTTTCTATTGAATTTAATACTGAGGTTGGTCTTGAATATTTTCACTTTAATGTTCTTGTATTGTGTGTGTGTGTGTGTGTGTGTGTGTGTGTGTGTGTGTGTGTGTGTGTGTGTGTGTGTGTGTGTGTGTGTGTGTGTGTGTGTGTGTGTGTGTGTGTGTGTGTGTGTGTGTGTGTGTGTGTGTGTGTGTGTGTGTGTGTGTGTGATAATTTCGCCGATGATTCCTATATAATAGGAGGATAAAAAATTCTTCACCTGAAGATGGGAATTTATTCCCGAAACATGTAGTGTACAAAATAACTACAAGATCGCAAGACGGATTACAATAAAGGTATATTATAAATTTTAAATTAATCTTAATGCGATCTGGAGACTGTATATAATGAATCTACAGGCTTACTTAGGAACGGTTTACAGAACACAGGAACACCATCCGAACAATCCAAAAACGCCAGGTCCTCGTACCTTTGCCGTTCCTCTGAAACGGCGGGGGGCGACATTGGAAACGCCAAAAGTCTCCACGCTCGTATTGATAACTATGGAGACCAGGTTGTGAATCCATATCTTTAGTCTTCGTTCCATGTACTATGGAAAAACCTCCGCTCAACAGTCCGTTAATGACCAAGGCGTACCGCGCGGCTTTTGTGTAGTGTGACGGTGTATGGCTAGTACTACGCGCCACCAGCCGCTAGTTGCGGTATTCACAGCCAGGAGGCGGCGCTGTTATTTTAGCGCCTACTCAGTTCTGCCTCACGACGCTGAGTGCACGCCGTACGGAGCGTCCGCCGGGAATTGAACCAGGGACCACGAGCGCATCAATCGCCCGCGTTAGCCACTAGACCACCTGGAGGCTCATGTACTATGGTAAACAAGATGAATTTTTGTTGTGGATAAGTAATTTACAGTATGACATCGCTCCACAGTGCTCAATACGTGCGGTACATCTTTATGCGCCATTTTGCACGTAGTCAAATAGCCGTAATTCTAACAACATTAATGCCGGCCGTGAAAGGTTCAGACAGAATCTAATATTCTTTCGTGATGCCAAAACTAACACGTGTGTGTGTGTGTGTGTGTGTGTGTGTGTGTGTGTGTGTGTGTGTGTGTGTGTGTGTGTGTGTGTGTGTGTGTGTGTGTGTGTGTGTGTGTGTGTGTGTGTGTGTGTGTGTGTGTGTGTGTGTGTGTGTGTGTGTTTCTGCTTTCGACTGTAGCATTAATGACAATAAAACTTACAACTTGCGTAAACGTTAGTTTATGGAAATCTTTCAGACTAGAAATAGTGCGTGTATAAAGACAAATAAAGACAGTATAACATTACATTAAAAAAATATTTTAATTGTGTAGCCACTTAACTTAACTTACTGTTTTAAAAATGGCAATTGTTTAAATTTGGAAATCCTATTTTTATAATACAGCTTTGCTCATCAACTTTGGATATTATACCAAATTATAAAGAAATTCAATCGATAACCGTCATTCTTGAATATTAGAAGGAAAACTTTAAATAAATTTGTATATATTAACGTATCTTTAATTAAAAATATCCCGGTAATAAACTGTTTTGAGATATATATTAATATGTTTTATCTTATTTTGACCTTTAGAAAGCATTCTTAGAATTTGCCGTGCAGTTACAATCAACCTTTATGTGTTAGTTTTGGTGTGTGTGTGTGTGTGTGTGTGTGTGTGTGCGCGCGCGCGCGCGTTTTTTTGTTAAAAAATGTTTTGTTTATTATGCGAGGTTTAGTGACTCACTTTAACGATCAGCATTGGATACGTAGTCACTAGGTAAACAACAACAAATTCCAAACACCTTTGTGTTCTCCTTATGTTTTCATTATTATTTATCGAGTCACTTACGTCAGAGCTGATATTGTTTTCTACAAAACCATATTTTCATATGTGTGAATGACTTTACAGTTTTCGTATACCGCTGCAGTTGCCCGTGTTTTATGAGACACATTACACCAACAAATTCTTCTTACGTGAATGTATTACTTGGACCATTCAATGCCAATTATTGGTGGACACCGAGTCGACTTCTGAAAAGACGAGAAGGGAGAACCGATAAGGGTTTAGCCGCTAGCCGAAGCCCCATAACGAGAAGGCTTTGAAGCTTTCTTTTATGAACTGCGCCAAGGTAACTCCAGACGGGGACAGCGTAGGTGATAATCGGCAACAGATACACGTTGACGAACCAACTCACCTAGCTTGCGAGTCATAGCCTTGTTGACAAATATCGGAAACAGAGATTCCAGACAAGCTAACGCTCTAGTTCTGTCTGGTCATGGGCGCGCCAGGTGAGTCGACAATTTACTTCACCGAGATACTTTACTTCTCTCGACCAGGGCAAATACGTCCTGCGTCCTGCCGAGTCTCATTCCTCCTCGCGGTTCCTTCCGCCGCTTCGAGAGTAGCACCGCTTAGCTCTTGTGGTATTGGTCTTGTTGACGGCAACTTGGCAGTTATCCGTTCAAGTCGTAAACGTATCGAGTGCGCTCTGAAGCCGTATGATCGGACTGTCAGCGTTCTGATCGGCGACATAAAGCGGCGTGTCATCGGCAAACAAGGCGAACTGGACTCCAGGCTCTCTGGGTACGTCGTTAACGTATCGAGTGCGCTCTGAAGCCGTATGATCGGTCTGTCAGCGTTGTTATCGGCGATATAAAGCGGCGTGTCATCGGCAAACAAGGCGAACTGGACTCCAGTCTCTCTGGGTACGTCGTAAACGTATCGAGTGCGCTCTGAAGCCGTATGATCTGTCTGTCAGGTTGTGATCGGCGACATAAAGCTGCGTGTCATCGGCAAACAAGGTGAACTGGTTTCCAGGCTCTCTGGGTACGTCGATAACGTATCGAGTGCGCTCTGAAGCCGTATGATCGGTCTGTCAGCGTTGTTATCGGCGATATAAAGCGGCGTGTCATCGGCAAACAAGGCGAACTGGACTCCAGGCCCTCTGGGTACGTCGTTAACGTATCGAGTGCGCTCTGAAGCCGTATGATCGGTCTGTTAGCGTTGTTATCGGCGATATAAAGCGGCGTGTCATCGGAAAACAAGGCGAACTGGACTCCAGGCTCTCTGGGCACGTCGTTAACGTAGACTGAAAACAGGAGAGGCCATAGGACGTTACTTTGAGGTTGTAATACGTCTTCTGGAAGAGATGTGGTCGTCTGTTCTCACGCAGAAGGCTCTCTCCGTCAGAAAGCTAGCAATGGAGCGAATGTAGCAGTCTAGGAGCTGGATTTCCCGGAGGTTGAATAAGAGCCCGTCGTAATAGACACTGTCAAAAGCCTTTTCCACATCTAGGAAACAGCCGACGGTCTGTTCCTTCCTTCCGATACCCGACGTCCGTGATGTATTCCACTAGTCTCATCAGCTGGTGAGTGGTGGAATTCCCCCATACGGTAGCAGAACTGTTCCCTACCCACTTCCCGAACTGTGCTGCTGAACTGTTTCATAGATACTTTCGACATCGACTACCTTCCATAATGACGAAGGTAACGACGAAGGTGGTCTCACTCACACACTGTCTCTCTGTCACATAATGTTGCTTCACAGTAAGATTAGCATCCTTCTAATGTTGTCGCCAGACTTGTTGAAGCTGATGTTCATACTATGAAACAGTGTACAAGTCTGTTGTGCCTGCATGCAAAATAAATAAAAATCTTGTTACGCCCGCAATGAGGAATTTGTACACTGTACACCTTCTAGCCACTATTCAAAATCTACTGTCGGGTCTATATCAGTAGTATGCACAACTTACATTCAGGAAGTCACGACGGCGACGTTGATGATGACGACGGATGATATGTTGCTTTGGCGAATTTATCAGAATGAAGCTACTTTGTGTATGGCTTGTTTTAGACATCAAGACGGATCGCTGCGTTGTAATTGGCTCTTTGGTTTGTCCGTAACTTATATAGTAAAATTTGTTCCCCGTAAAACTTGATGTTTACATATCAACTAGGAATACGTTCGACCTACCATCCATTGTCGAATAATTTTGCTCCTGAAGAAGGCCTTCGGTGGGTGGCCAAACTTTTAGAGAAGAAAAAATGTCACAATCATCATCAAGTAATCGACCACGGCCCAGTAGCCCGGTCTTTAATTCTTTTAATATCGATCCGGCCATCATAACTTCTATAGCAGACTTCTCTTTACATTGATACTCCACGCAGGTTTGTAACGTTTTTAAAGTGTTTACTCTTTTTTTGGGACTTTACAGTTCAAAAAATATTTAAATTCCCAAAGCTAAACGCTACATTCAGAATTTGCTTAGAATTCTCTTTAATTGAGTACTAGACATGAAAAACTTTTACAGTTTATAAAAATTTTAATCTCTCAATTTTTTGTCTCCTGTCCCCTTATTTTGAGGAAAGATGAATCTAAAAAAAAAAAATAGCGGTCTGTAGGATACAAGTGAGAACACGCATTTTAAGTTTCACAACAAACTTAATACTCGTCTCGCTCCTTCAATGAATTCTATACTTTTGACAATTCGGTCTTTTATATATACGGTTTCTAATGCTTGGGCAGGTTGGTGTCCACTTGTTTGACACCTCGTTTTATTTATATTGGTTCACTATTTTATGCGAGTTTTATGGGTGTGTTTTATGTGGATTAGAAATTAAATGGGTTTGCGTATAAACAATTCTGCTGCTCTCAAACGAGCGTTTTACAGCCAGACGTATCGCGCTATTGTAGGCTTTGTCAGACTCGATATCTCCTATAAAACAAAACTATCCTTTTTATTAGCCTTTTCGATTAATATTTTCATTGTTAGGAGATCATGATACGTACTAAAGTACTTCCTAAATCAGCTTGTTTCTGTTTAATATCCGTTAAACTAAGACGCTAATAAAGAACGTAGGCTTTCACGGCTGATATTTGACTGCAAAACAACTGCCGGCCTGTTAGGCTTCTTTTCGTGTTGTTTGGAAGGACAAGTCTCTGCCTGATCTGATGCAAGCTTCCTTCAGCCGAATGGAGTGATGCGAAGAGACGGCCGCCAGTGCTGGCCGGAATCGAAGAAGGTGGAGGGACATTGGAGGTAGAGTAGTGCGCGCGCGCGCGCGTGTGTGTGTAGATGTAGAGTGTAGCCACATAGGAAAAGTAAGAGGCCGATGGAAGTGCGATAAATTTTATGCATGAGGGCAGCCAAGACAGGGGCGAGTAACGCAGGTCGCCAAAGCTGGAAGGAGGCTACAGAGAGGCGTCAAGGTAAGCGGGTGGCACAAATAAGAGTGCTAAAGTCTAGGTAAGTAGTTAGGGAATATTTAAATTGTTATGTGATCAGGAAGGATAGCAGATTGAGTGTATTTGAAGATGGGAATTAAGTGTTTATATTTCTATGACGCTGGCGGCAAGGAGGTCTGGGAGGAGGTCCACCGGGTATGGTAAGGAGGTGGTTTATGAGGAAGGAAGGTCTGCGGGTATTTGCGGGTAGTTCTGTTGATGGAGGTGGCTATGGATTGTAGGGAAGTGCAAAGGTCGCACTGTTAGACCGTGGTCCAACATTATTAAAATTACGGTTGCTATCATAAAGCTGGTCTATTATAGCAACCCAGTAAACATAACCTACGTATATAAAGACTAACAAACAAAACCATATAGTTTTATATAGTTTTGTTTTATATAAAACTATATGAAACAAATTCACAACGAGAGGAAAAACAGACGTTTCGGCCGTGCCTACGTGCCTTCATCAGTGTGGCGGAAAAGAGGTAGTAAGTCCCCGCTTATCTTAAGATTGCTTGGTAAAAATGGACTTCTGATAAGTTCTAGAAATAACGGTTTTGGCAAATAACTGTACACAATTTTAAAACATTTGTCTCAACATTTCGGCACTTTATTCTAGAAGTTGGAAATTTGTTGTTATTGAAACTCTAGGCCTCTATGGCAATGGAGAAATATTTAACACACATATAAAATAAATGTTAATGTTTATGAATATTATAGTTATTTAATTAATATAAGAACAATAATATGTGAGTAAAAGTTATTATTTTATTTATATATCATATGCACAAACATTCGCAGAGTATCGCATGTGCTTTTTTTCTACACAGTATGACAATTTAAGATGGTAATATATTTTGTCGCACAAGGAGCCGGACATCGACACAGTAATAAAGCAAGGTAGAATTAGATGGGCAGGTCACATACAAACAATGACAAAGGAAAGGGCAGTGAAAAAAGTATTAATTGAAAAATCAGGAGGAAGAAGAACAAGAGGGAGGCCAAGGAGAAGATGGATGGACGATGTAGATGAAAGATGAAGACTTGAGAAGACTGGGGGCCAAAAAGGGTGGTTAAGAGTTGCAAAGAATAGAGAGAATTCGAGGCACGTCGTTCTGGAGGTAAAAGCTCTTCATGCGCTATAGCACCGTCGAGTAGTAGTAGTAGTAGTAGTAGTAGTAGTAGTAGTAGTAGTAAATTTTGTCGTAACCTCTACGCAAAAGTTTTAAAATTATGTGTAGTTAATGATTGGACATCACAATAATTTTGGCTTGTAATTTATATATAACAACTTTTTCTAAAATGTTCATCAGTGAGTTCAGTGAACATATCTCACGATGATTTTTACTGAAAAATATGAAAAATTATGCAAAAGTATGAAAAATTATTCTGAAAGCTCTGCGGTAGGTACATAAGCAACAACGGCCGGCTTAGAAGTCATTTACAGTAGGCGATTTATTTAGTGCAGATCAAATGATTGTTGAAAGTGGGTTACTGTGCGGAACTCTTAATAGTTGACATTATTATAGCGTGTAAACAAATTTAACTTTAATTATTAGATGAGAGTATCTTGTTGATTTCAAATTGTTATTTGTGACTAATTAAAGCCAATCTCTCCTTTTTTAAACAATGATAGATAATGTGCTAAATAGATTATAGATTATAAAAGACAAAAGTGCTATTCTGAGGAAGTAAACAGTACAGCATCGCTGAGGGTAATGTTATGTTGGTTCCTCCTAGTGCAGGTCGTTGACCTTTTAGTTTGGTTCCTCCGCCTACAAATGAGACCAAGGCTTTTGAAGTTAGTGTACAGTGGGAAAGTAGTTGTAATATAGTGCTGCGACAATTACGGAACTCTCTCGAAGATTCAAGAGCGCCCTTCCACCCGTTTCTTGGCTAGCTAATCAGGAACAGCGTCTCGGTCAAGGCCACACAGTAGTACCTTCCAGACTGTTTGAGAGCTCTTGTAACTACGCAGATATGAAGGCACGCCGGCAAAAGTATGAAAAATTATTCTGAAAGCTCTGCGGTAGGTACATAAGCAACAACGGCCGGCTTAGAAGTCATTTACAGTAGGCGATTTATTTAGTGCAGATCAAATGATTGTTGAAAGTGGGTTACTGTGCGGAACTCTTAATAGTTGACATTATTATAGCGTGTAAACAAATTTAACTTTAATTATTAGATGAGAGTATCTTGTTGATTTCAAATTGTTATTTGTGACTAATTAAAGCCAATCTCTCCTTTTTTAAACAATGATAGATAATGTGCTAAATAGATTATAGATTATAAAAGACAAAAGTGCTATTCTGAGGAAGTAAACAGTACAGCATCGCTGAGGGTAATGTTATGTTGGTTCCTCCTAGTGCAGGTCGTTGACCTTTTAGTTTGGTTCCTCCGCCTACAAATGAGACCAAGGCTTTTGAAGTTAGTGTACAGTGGGAAAGTAGTTGTAATATAGTGCTGCGACAATTACGGAACTCTCTCGAAGATTCAAGAGCGCCCTTCCACCCGTTTCTTGGCTAGCTAATCAGGAACAGCGTCTCGGTCAAGGCCACACAGTAGTACCTTCCAGACTGTTTGAGAGCTCTTGTAACTACGCAGATATGAAGGCACGCCGGCAAAAGTATGAAAAATTATTCTGAAAGCTCTGCGGTAGGTACATAAGCAACAACGGCCGGCTTAGAAGTCATTTACAGTAGGCGATTTATTTAGTGCAGATCAAATGATTGTTGAAAGTGGGTTACTGGGCGGAACTCTTAATAGTTGACACTATTATAGCGTGTAAACAAATTTAACTTTAATTATTAGATGAGAGTATCTTGTTGATTTCAAATTGTTATTTGTGACTAATTAAAGCCAATAATTAGTGACTTCATCTTGTGTGTATTTAGGTTCCATAGTACCATACGACGATCCGTGAGACCGTCGTAAGAATATATTTTACAATTAACGGTAGAGATGTGAAACAAATGTGCCACCAATTATTAAATTATGTGGCTAGTAATTGTATAACGAAGTGTTTTAATGATGTTTGTATAGGTGATTATAAATCTTGTTATACTTTGGATCAACATGTGGTGTGCCCTCAGCTGCAAGCGGCTCGTTAAAAGACCAAGAGTTGCGGTTTAATGCTTCGATATCTGTGACACATGAGTGAAGTTTTTGTAGTCCCCAAATCTACAGGCGACTATATTTCTATGTATGATGCCTATGTAGGGCGAGCATAGCAAGCGCTAAGGTCTGTCACATGTGGGTTCAATGTGTGGAGTGTAAATGTGCAAAAATATGCACAGAGAAAGTTAATAGGTCGCAACAGTATATAAACATTGGAAACAGCCGTACGCATTACCATTCCAGGCGTAAGCCTTCATCTCTTCACACGCTTGTGTCTGCGTCACATATTTTCACCTCCGTCGCAGCTGACCGGGTTTTGTAGGTCCGCTAAAATTGGTGTTTCATTTAGTCAGATGATTATTAAAAATAGTAATGATATTTTATCGAATTCTAAAACAGGTGAGCTACTTTAATTATTCGGAAAATGATATTGGCTACGATAGAAATTATGATATTGATGTTATTTCAGGTAAATTTCAGAAGATCTGTGGGACAACCAACCGTACTTTTACAGACAAGGTACGTCGAGATTCAAAATTAAGGTTCTACAAAGTTATAGCAACCCTTTACTGTCCTACGGGTGAGAATTATGGACATCAACCAAGAAACAAGACAGTAAAATACAGGCCTTGCAAATGGCGTTCTTAAAAAGAGTTAAAAGGTGTTCTAACCATGACCGTATAAGAAATAATGCCATAAGAGAAAAGTTACAAGTTTTTAACTTAAATGAAAGCTTAAAAGATTACAAACAACGGTGGAACGAATATGTTACGTCTTCGAGGCTCTCGAATATTTCTTGAGTTGGTCTTACAACGTGAGGCTGGTATAATATGAAATAACGTAGTGGACTGTATTTTTTGAATTAACTGTTTATTTAAATTTATGTGAAAATGATTGCATGGCCCGTGCAGTGTAGCGTGGCATACATTGCCAAAGTAGGAATTAATTAAGTACTGAAAAGTATAAGCATAAATTGAAGTGGAATATTCCGATTTGCAAGAATCACATAGCCGCGGCGATGAAGGCTGTTGTCCGGTCAGAGTTTAACAGTTAACTAACTTGACTGCGATGAGCGTAATGAGACACGCTGGTAGCAGTTTAGCGGGGGGGATGACGTCACTGCACGAACCAGCTGTTTACATATGCAGTTATTAAAAAGTACAAAGTTTAACATACTGCCCGCACAAAATCGGGCGATTTTGCGGTTTGAGTTATTATATGACTAGTGCATCATAAGTGTTAAGACATAATAATACATGATCATATGAGAATAAGAAAGACATAATTATTGACATTACATAGTAATAGAATAATGACACCCAAAAATTCAATAATATATATTAATATGATAATAAGAAAGACATAATAATTGACATTACATAATAATAGAATAATAAGAATAACAAATGGAAAGCATGCGATCACCCGGGGTATGTCCCGGGCATGAAGCACGAGAATGCGATAAAAGTTTAAGTCAATAGTACATGTCATTTGAACGTTGTAGTGGGATTAATCTGAGGCCGCTGGAAGTGGGCATAATTTGTGAATGGGCCTACGTAGGATGCCGTTTGCGGTGCGAACATCCGCTACACGCACTAGGGAATCCTGACCCAAATGGACCTGAGTGACTACACCGCGTTTCCACTGCAGGGGGGGAGTTATCTTCCAAAATAAGGACGAGTTGTCCGGGAGCCAAGTATTTTGACTGGTGACGCCATCTGTGGCGCTGTTGCAACTGGTGCAAATAATCCCTTGACCACCTCATCCATATAGAGAGGGTGAATCTTTGCAGTAGCTGCCATCTACCCAAACGATCAATTTTGACTTCGGAATAGTCAGGTTCCGGGAGTGAAGTGAGTGGAGAACCAACCAAGAAGTGCACTGGAGTCAAAGGCTCGGGATCCCCAGAGTCATTTGAGATGGCGAACAAGGGGCGTGAGTTGAGGCAGGACTCTATTTGAGTTAAAATGGTGTATTCTTCAAACGTGATAATGGTTCTGCCGACAACGCGCCTCAAATGAAACTTGACGCTCTTGATTCCACTCTCCCACAGGCCACCGAAATGAGGTGCTGACGGGGGAATAAAGGACCATTTGACTCCTTGGGCACTGGTGAAGTCCTGGGTAGTCTGTTCAAATTCGTTTGATTGGAGAAGTTTGTATAAGTCGTAAAGTGTACTGCTAGCACGACGAAAATTTGTACCATTGTCAGAAAATATCTGTGAAGGGATGCCTCTTCGAGCTATAAAACGTCTTAAGGCTGCTATGAAAGCGTCTGAGGTGAGATCTGAAACTAATTCAAGGTGAATGGCCTTAGTGGCCGTGCATATGAATAGAGAAATATAGGCCTTTGAAATCGATTTGGAACGCTGGCCGCCCTGACGTATAAATACAGGACCGGCGTAGTCGACTGCACATTGAGAAAATGGCTTAGAAGGAGTAACTCGGGAAGAGGGCAATTGTCCTAATAATTGGCTTGAGCCCCTTGCGCGGAATCGAAAGCAAGTAATGCATTTGTGTATTACTGATCGTATGTACGATTTATCATTGATTATCCAGTATTTCTGACCTAGAGACACTGTGTCAATTGTATCCCTGCATGGAGTAGACGAAGATGCTCGCCTTCTATGATTAGTTTACTGAGATGAGAATGCGGGTGGAATACGATTTGGTGTTTGCTATCATAGGTAAGCTGGGAGTGCTGAAGGCGTCCGCCCACGCGTAATATCCCCGTATTGTCCAGAAAGGGGTTAAGTGAAAGAATTTTGCTATTATTAGGGATAGAGCTTTGTGCCTCAAGTTCCTTGATTTCGATATTAAAGTGCGATCGCTGGGACTGACGAATAAAAATAAAAAGTGTGCCATGTAGCTCATGGGAAGTTAAAAAAGAAGTGTTTCTGTCAGCTATGGGAAGTCTAGAGTTCCGAATGAATCGATGGCAGTAAGAAAATACACGAAGGAGTTTTGAAAGCGAAGAGTAGTTTTCAAAGTAATTAGGCGTAGATGATGTGGCAACCAGTGTGGTTTGGACTTGTTTACGTTTTTCTTGATCAAGATCGGGATGAGTGCAGGGTGAATGGGCATCGAAAGCACTGGTGGGCCATGATAATGACTCATTGGACAACGAGGATGGACCATACCACCATTGTGGGTGACAGTGTAAAAAGCGGGGTAGACAACCACGCGATAGGATGTCAGCAGGGTTGTCATGTGAGGTGACATGATGCCAGGTACCCTTTGCAGTGAGTCACTGTATCTCCGCAACGCGGAAAGATGTTCCAAATCTTTCCATCTGGAAGACTGCTGGTGAATCCAGTGTAAGGCGATCATTGACTCGGAGTAAAAATACAATTCGTCAAATTTATAACTCACAGCGTTTAAAACCTTGGAAACCAACTGAGCCAAATAAGAGACAGGCGTAAAGTTCAAGTCGGGGTAATGTTACCTGCTTTAAGGGAGCGACTCTAGATTTAGAGCATAATAAGTTTGATGAAATGCTGTGGTTTGAATACACCGTTCGCACATAAATGCAGCACGCGTAACCCTTTACTGAAGCGTCGGCCAACCCATGGAGTTGAAATGAAATAATTTGGGAATTATTTAAATTCTTTACGTATCTTGGAATCTTAAAATAAGTGTCTGATATCAACTGAGCATAAAGTTCTACCCATTGATTAGATAATGAGTCTGACAGAGGGTCGTCCCAATTTGTTAACCACAGTATCTGCATGAAATGTTTGCACCAAAATGTAACCGGGCCAATGGGTCGTAAATTCCGGCGATAACGGATAATACCCTTTTCTTATTAAGTACCTCCACTTCGATATTTCTTTGAAAACTATATATGAAACTATCATCCTTAATGTCCCATTGAATACCCAAAGTACGTATAGTTTGATTCTTGTTAAAGTCAAGGGAAGAGTTGGCGTGTGAAGTTATAATGGTTTGATCATTGGAAAACCACTTGTGCAAAGTAAACCCGTATTGACTTAATAAATTTGTAATGTCGGACTTCATTTGTGATAAAATGTGTGGGTTATCTGAGCCGGTCATGAGATCGTCCACATAGAAATCATTTGCGATAGCGGAACAGGCTATAGGGTGTTGAGTTTTGTTTTCCTGGGCTATTTGTGCCAAACATCTTGTGGCCAGAAATGAAGCGCTTGCAGTCCCATATGTGACTGTCCTCAAAGCGTAGTGTTGAAGTTCCCTATGGGGGCGTCGCGCAAAACAATTCGTTGCAAATTAGAATCCCTGGGAGTAACTAAAATTTGACGGTACATTTTTTCAATGTCCGAAATAAGGACGTACTGGTGCGTTCTAAACCGAGGCATAATTGAAAAAAGATCCTGCTGGACCGTGGGACCAACCATTAATGTGTCGTTTAAGGACAAATTATTTGTTGTTTTGGCAGAGCCGTCGAAAACAACTCGCAATTTGGTGGTTATACTAGAGCCTTTAAAAACCGAATGGTGCGGTAAGTAGAAGGTGTCTGACTTATTGACTGACAAATCGTAAGAATCAAGCAAAGACATGTAACCCAGAGTTAAATATTCCTGCATGAATTTACTATAGTCTTTATGAAGAGCAGGTTTCTGCTTGAACTTAAGTTCCAGTGATTGAAATCTGCGAATAGCTCCGGGAAGAGAATCGCACAAATGAGAGTTGTATCCCCTGCGAGGTAGGGACACAACAAATCTACCACTATTATTGCGGAAAGTGTTAGCGATAAAATGACTTTCGCATTCTGAGTCTTCAACTGAGGGAGTACGGACTGCAACGTCCTCCAGTTGCCAGAAGTCTTTTAATTGTAATGAAATGGCATTGTTATCTTCGCACGCTATAAATGATGAAACAGGTTTTGTCATGTCGACATTAAAGGGCAGGTTACCAGCGAGGATGAATCCCAACTTTGTCTCCTGTATTATGGGAAAGTGTGGGCTGCGGATGAATTTGATAGATTCAATCAATTGTAAATAGTACTGGCCACCAAGTAATATGTCGATTTGTGAAGAAAAGTTTAATTGCGGGTCAGCTAAGAATATGTTTTTTGGTATATTTAGGGATGAAATATTAAACGATTCTGCGGGGAGATTATTCGTAATACTGGGAAGCACAGCGCAATGCACGTACAGATTGAAATCCTTGTAACGAGAATGCAGCCTTACCCTTGTACTAAAGTCAGCTTGACATAGAGAATTGTTTATACCAGTGATGGGTAGTTGAGACTTGGTTAATTTTAGACCCATGCGGCGTGCGAAACTCATGGTATTACATGTAACATATAACATGTGTGTGTGATTGAGGAGTGTTTAAAAGTAAAGCCACTGCCTACAATTTTTCCAGGAGCTCTTTACTTTCTACGCTGATTGCCTTTAAAATTATTATTGTCAACAATTCTCACTGTAAAAGTTTCCTAAACTTCCAGAAGAAAGAAAATTAATTTTAATAAAATTTATTTGCGTATGAATTAACGGAGTACGAACAATGTAATCTTCTTAATAGTTCAGAGAATTATTTTAATGATATTCAACAATAATAAAATTGCTTTTCCTTTTCTAAAATTTAATGAATATTGTAACGTTCAGTTTAATATATATAATCCTCCTTATGTATCCAGTGAATGTGGAAGGCCCCACTTCTGAGCGTCAATTTGTAACGTTCAGTTACTATATATAATCCTCCTTTTGTATCCAGTGAATGTGGAAGGCCCCACTTCTGAGCGTCAATAAGTAATATCAAAACAAATTAGTATCTCTTACTAATAAAGTATAACCTGTTTTATTTTTTAAATAGAGGATTATTCATCTGAACCTCAGGGTCAACATACAATTTACATATAGAACAAACAATACAACTTTGATGCATGAGACTCGGTATTACAGTGTTGTTAATGTCTGTTGAATGTTTGTGGGTCCTTTTAAACTACTATTAACTATAACAAAAACTCTTATTATTAATGACTATTGTATACTAGTGTACAAAAATAATTCACAATTATAATGTTTTTATATTGATTTTTAGTTATTGTTTTTGTTGTAATTCAATCTTTACTGTCATAATGTTTGGTCGAATATTTGATTTAGTCATGGAGTGATCTCACCAATCTAGCAGTTTTCTTAACGGATTTATTGGTTGATTCTTTATTCCTGGACATCTGGTTTTTTGGTCTCTTGATTAAAACAGCATTCTTCTAGGTTTTGCATTTTTTCCTGGTCCTCTCATCTTTTATTGGTCTTCAATTTGTATCCAATTCAGGAGTCACACCTTAAACGTTCTCTTGCAATTCACAATTTTTTTAACAACAATCATCTTCACTCAAAACATTAATTTCATTAGTTAAAGGCCATGGCTATATTTTTTATGGGTCACAGGTTCGGTTTACCATTTCTAATTAGTAATATTCTGTTGACCTTTACTTTATTTTTCCTTCGTAACTATATTATTATAAGTTTTTTAACGTAAGAGTTTCTATCTTTTAAATTATTTACACTTGGTTTGATCTCACTATATGGGCTACATAACTGTTTCATATAGATTATATGTTTCATTCAATGCTCATATTATAATAATGTTTAATCACATTCCTTATATCTGATTTTTTCCTTTTTAAAGTCTATCACTGTTATTTTCACTTTCTAGCACTATCACACAACCTAACTTACATAATTATAGTTTGATTTATTATATTTGTAAAATCTATAACATTCACTGTTTGTAGTTCAATGATACAAAACAACTGTCTGAGGCACGCAGACCTCCTCATAGTTTTAATCTAATGCTTATGAACTAACAAATGTCTTTTTACTTATTTTCTAAGTTTAACATTTGTACCTTATAATTCTATTAATTAATTATTATTTACATGTTAATGAGTATGTTATGTTTTATGTTTAGTGAAACGACACGTTACATAAAGCCCCCCGTTTAAGACAAGTTATTTCAGTAATGGTGGTTTTAGGAGTTACTGAAATAAATGGCAAAAATCTACAAAAACTGTCTTCACTTTTCATAAAACCTCTTTATCTCGGTTTGGTTATATATTCCTTGGGGTATTGCTACAATGGGGTTGGTAATTGACAAACTACTCTTTCCTATACTATCTTCTTTTATCATGAGCTGGATTTACTTTCTTACAGCTTTCTTGAACAACTGTTTAACCGGATATTATTTAAATTCTTCTCTTTATTCGGTGAGCTGGAGAATACGATGCAGTAATTATTGTAATAGTTCACTAACCTCTTCTTTTGTGCCACACTCATGATCTCTGTATATCCTTTTCCTTGGAATGCCCTGATTTCCTGCAGTCTTTCCTGCCATGATTCTGGTCTGTTACGGTTTATTTGTTTCCTATGGGTACCCTAACATTTTCCCTAACTTAGTATGAATTCCCGTCCTGAGGGGCACTTGTGCTTCCTATTATCTCAGCGGATCATTCATAATTGCAGAGTGGCGCCGTAGCATACAACACTCTGTTTATACCTTAAAGAGTAACCCTTGGGTTACTAATAACACCATAGGAATTCCTATTCCTTCTCTCGTAACATTCAGGTTTATGTGCTGCTTTTGGGTTTTAGATTATTTACCTGTGGCTCCTATAATTGTATCTGGTTTATGGACAGCGTGCGTATTCTCTCCGTTTTATTCTCCTGCGTTTCGTTTCATTCCTGAAGTGTTCGCTCATGTTTTAATCAAGACTGTTGTCAGCACCCCTTGTAGTGTTTACTTTGATGTACTCTATGTCTCAGTTTGTTTTCGCTTTACCCTGTTTTCTTTCTAATGAATCCCTTGTTATATTTTTCTAAATAATATTTTGTCTTAATTAATTGTTAGTTTAATACTTTTTTCCTTCTTATTTTTCTGTTTATATTCCCCTTTTGTTCCTTACCCGCTTTTTCTTCAGTTTTGGTTATGTTTTCTTAATTATCATTATTTTTTCTTAAGTCTAGAGTGATTATTTATTTTATTTTTGTTTTAATTATCATTATTTTCTTTAAGTCTAGAGTGATTATTTATTTTATTTTTGTTTTAATTATCATTATTTTCTTCTTCCTTCCTTAACTGGTTTGCCTTGTCGGTAGTCAGAAAATCAGTCCCTTTTTACAATATTGTTCCTACTTGGTTTATCCGTTTTCGGTATCTGCCACGATCCGGGTTCTTCTGGTGTGCAGAACTATTTCCTTCCTTGTGGTATAGATCTCTGCTACCTCATACACCAATTCTTCTAATACCACCTTTTCACTAGTATCCAGTCCTATATTAATCACTCTATCATCTGTTTTCCTAAACAAATATGTCGATGGTATATCAACTATTGGTGGTATCACTGATATCTTATCATGTATTTTTATTTCAAGTATATTTACCTTGAATATCAATTTTCTGAAGTCCTTACTCACTGTTTTATTGTGAGTCCTTTCTATAATTTCTGTTAAGCTTCTCCTACCATTTTTAAAATTCATTATCTCTCTATGGTCAGTAATAGGGAGATTAAGTACATTTACTAGTCCACTGTTTATCATCTCCAAATTTTCTCTTGTATTTATTGGTTTCTTTGGATGTATTCTTCTTATTTTCTTTATCTTCTTTTCGAGTGGCTTAGTATTCTCCTTGTTCCTGTTATGTTTATTTTCAGGTAATAATTCAATTGTCTCTTCTTTATTTTCTATTTTTTTACTACCTTCTATTTTCTTTTTACGCTTCTTATTTAATTCTTCCCTCCATTTACAAATATCTTCTCTGGATTGTTCAAACATAAGCCTTATCCATTCCTTTAGCTCTGCATTTTCTGTTTGTACCGGTTTCTCTGGTTGTCTTATTAATTGTCTCATTTGTTCATACTCCTCCTGTGTATATTGTTCTTTCAAATGTGCGTATATTCCCGTTCTCTCGTTTTTCATTCTTTTAAGATTATCATTCCATCTATCCCAATCATCCTCAGTCATTCCTTCCACATTTTTATCGTTATTTTCGTGAGTTCTCCCGATAGTCTCTTCTTTATCATACTTTGCGTGTAGCTCCCACATTTCATCATAAATATCTCTCAACGTCATGTTGTCGTTCGGTGTCACCATTCTGTTCGCACGCCTCATCTGTGCTCGCTCGTGATCAGTGGTATTTTCATTAATATAATCCATATCCTTGCTGAATTTTTTAAATAACACTGTCATCCATTCCGCGTAGCTTAATCGTCTCTCTTGTTCGGGCATTTTCGTTTCCTGTTGTGGCATAGCCCTTCGTTGCATTTTGTTTGTTTTTTCTAGCAGTTGCCAGCTAAAATTAGGTCAATAGTTATTTCACTAATTGTGTTTCGGTTAGTTAGTTTTGCCTAATTCAGCTCTACCGGTTGGGCGCCAATATGTAACGTTCAGTTTAATATATATAATCCTCCTTATGTATCCAGTGAATGTGGAAGGCCCCACTTCTGAGCGTCAATTTGTAACGTTCAGTTACTATATATAATCCTCCTTTTGTATCCAGTGAATGTGGAAGGCCCCACTTCTGAGCGTCAATAAGTAATATCAAAACAAATTAGTATCTCTTACTAATAAAGTATAACCTGTTTTATTTTTTAAATAGAGGATTATTCATCTGAACCTCAGGGTCAACATACAATTTACATATAGAACAAACAATACAACTTTGATGCATGAGACTCGGTATTACAGTGTTGTTAATGTCTGTTGAATGTTTGTGGGTCCTTTTAAACTACTATTAACTATAACAAAAACTCTTATTATTAATGACTATTGTATACTAGTGTACAAAAATAATTCACAATTATAATGTTTTTATATTGATTTTTAGTTATTGTTTTTGTTGTAATTCAATCTTTACTGTCATAATGTTTGGTCGAATATTTGATTTAGTCATGGAGTGATCTCACCAATCTAGCAGTTTTCTTAACGGATTTATTGGTTGATTCTTTATTCCTGGACATCTGGTTTTTTGGTCTCTTGATTAAAACAGCATTCTTCTAGGTTTTGCATTTTTTCCTGGTCCTCTCATCTTTTATTGGTCTTCAATTTGTATCCAATTCAGGAGTCACACCTTAAACGTTCTCTTGCAATTCACAATTTTTTTAACAACAATCATCTTCACTTAAAACATTAATTTCATTAGTTAAAGGCCATGGCTATATTTTTTATGGGTCACAGGTTCGGTTTACCATTTCTAATTAGTAATATTCTGTTGACCTTTACTTTATTTTTCCTTCGTAACTATATTATTATAAGTTTTTTAACGTAAGAGTTTCTATCTTTTAAATTATTTACACTTGGATTGATCTCACTATATGGGCTACATAACTGTTTCATATAGATTATATGTTTCATTCAATGCTCATATTATAATAATGTTTAATCACATTCCTTATATCTGATTTTTTCCTTTTTAAAGTCTATCACTGTTATTTTCACTTTCTAGCACTATCACACAACCTAACTTACATAATTATAGTTTGATTTATTATATTTGTAAAATCTATAACATTCACTGTTTGTAGTTCAATGATACAAAACAACTGTCTGAGGCACGCAGACCTCCTCATAGTTTTAATCTAATGCTTATGAACTAACAAATGTCTTTTTACTTATTTTCTAAGTTTAACATTTGTACCTTATAATTCTATTAATTAATTATTATTTACATGTTAATGAGTATGTTATGTTTTATGTTTAGTGAAACGACACGTTACAATATTCATGAGACTTATTCTAAAAGTGAGGAAGCAATTTTTGATAACAGATTTTACCAAAGTTTGGTGCTTAAATTGAATTTTACTGTAATTAGGATGATGTGAAATAAATCCAGTTGTATTAAAAAATAATTTTCAAATAACCAATCTAGATGAAGTAACCAAAACGAGAGTATAAAAGATTAAATCTGAGAAGAAATAAGATAAAATTTATACATAATTTTTAAAAAAGCTTTCATATTAAATGAACGAATTGAAAATGATTATACTGTTACCCTTATTTAAATAAAAATTAAAGCTTCTTGCTCTATTTCTTGGGAGAAGTATGTAGCATCATAATTAAATTTGTGTTTAAATTTAAAATCAGCATGTTTAAGTTCTTAATAAAAGAAGAGTTCTTTTAGAGACTAATAAAAATTATGTAGTTAACCAAATCATCTGTTTTAAAGTCAGTTAAAAGAATACACGATTTGTAAAGGTTATTAAGTTCACAACCATGTTGTAACTGACAAGACTGTTCCTGACCCTAATTATGTAAGTTTCATGTCTATTGTTCTTCACATTAAACTGGAAAGAATTCTTCATATTGATCCTAGAAAGAAAGGGCTCGAACAAATAAAAAAAAAACATAGCTATTACTCCAATGGCATACAGTATAAACTACATATTTTTAAAATATCTGTTAGTCTTTCCCTTATGATCATTATATTAACGTTACAACACGAACATACCAATGTGTTGTTACTTTGTTAATTAATACTATCGATATCAAAAACCGATAATGTTCTGTAGTTTATTGCAACCAGAGGTATTTACTCATTTACCATCACACATAAACTAGTCTAAAATTGCAAATCATATTATGTAATTTCTGCGATAACTTGTCATTGACATTAAATATATTATCGTTATTAACGACTGTTTCTCACGTATTTGTAGACGGTATTGACAGACTGGTTCATTTTGCGTCGACAGGTCAGGCAATAAAGGCCAGATGGTAGTAATGAGTCAGTCTGACATTAATTACTTTTGTGATATGACAGCTGCAGTAAAATTCACTTCCTCATATAGCATTTTAGTTTGTTGAAACACGTATTCTAGAGAGACTATTATTACATTGCTGACAAAACCGACAAGTATTTAATTTTGCATACGGTTTAATTATCCATAGTTATTGTATGGATAATTTCACACCACATTGTTACAGCTGTACATTTATTAAAGAATTATTGTGTCCTGGTGAAAGCCGATTGGCAATAAACTGGTTGTATGACAACGCGACACATCCCAAAGCCAGAACCATAGGAACATTAGTGGTATTATAGGATATATAAGGTTTTGTAACTAGAAAATAGGTTTTATTTGTTTCAACTCATATTTTCTCTGTGATGTTTAGTTTCTAATGTTTACCGATCTATACTCTCTGTACATTCAAATATAAACTAGGTTTTAAAATAAAAATTGTTGGTGACTTCATGCTTGTTAACTTATCTGGTGCGATTGAATGAGTGCCCCCCCCCCCCAATAAATATAGGTACTGTTTTTTTTATAGCACTGTTGTGTATATTTTTATAAAAATACAGAAAAACGACAGGCATAATAATTTATACAATATTTTTATTTTATATTTATTTTTTCTGACTGACTGTATAGATAACATAACAAATATAACATAACATAAGATTCGTCGTCATCGAGGCGTTACCACACATTTAAATCTCTCTTCCTGCAAGTATGTTATTCTACATTTCGGTTTGAAAAAAAAACCATTAGAGGTTCAGCAGAACTAGCGCATTAGCACATGCTACAAGCATTTTTACCGAGTGTTCGTATTTGTACTATGAATGTTCTTGTATCTCTGCGAGCTAAAACACTACTGTTAATGAACAGAATTCTGTATGACTCTTTTTTATTTACGTTATAGATTGGTTTTAGTCTACCATTAACCATTTTTCTACGTGATTATATCGAACCTCTTAAAAGTTATCATTACTGTGAATGCATTTAGATTTTTGGCTTGACCCATGTACTTTCAGCATTCGGATGGCAACTTCATAACGTCTTTTGATTAAAAGTCCTAAGGCTTCTTACCAGCTTTAGCTCTATTCGGTTTAAAGGATGCGGTATATTGATCACTGAATACTGTTGACTGAATAGATTTTGTACGTGTTAGGTGCATGACGATATAGAACACATTGGAAGTACGATAGCATTGTACGGCTGTAGTCAAAATGTTTGCCAACAAAGCTCTTGCACTTTAGAACCGTTTTTTCCACGTGATTCTATAATACCTTGCTTGGACGTTTAAAGGGAGAGGCAGCGTCCTTTACAACGCTAATTAAAAGCTAATTATGATCCTAATTTGACACATACCGTATTTTCTTTTAATGAGTTGTATTAGTCCATGTAGACCACCGGACGTCTGCAGTAGTATGATTTGTCCCTGCTTGATGCCATATTATGGAAACAGTAACAGAAGAGCTAGACAGAGAAAAGAGATGTTTAAGTAAAAAGTAAAAAATGTAGGTAAAGTAAGAATGATAATAATCCAATGAAAATATAATTCAATACAATAACCTATTCCGCTCTAGCCCAGGCTAGGCTAACTCAAGAGTGTTGGTGGGCGGACTTCTTGTCCAGCGCCACTGGAGTGAAGCGTCCGTTACTCTCCCAGTGCACCTTGCCCGTAGGAACACGGTTTTCCTCCGCTTTCCTGTTCTTCCTCCCGTCCTTCTCCTTCAACTGTGTACGCGTCCTTCCATCGTAATGGAATTCTTTCGTTGTGTTGTTTTTGCAGACAGCTTTGTACTCGTGGGTTTATTGCAGCTTCCGAGTCGTATCGGATGAGTGCCATAGCAAAGCTGTGTTCATAGTCAGTCAAGACCTGTCGCTAAAAAAGTTCCTAAAACAGGATGGGATCACACCAACGCGATTATTCGCCAATTTCAAGTAATAATATGCTAATAACTTTTAAAATTCTGCTAAATTTTTAGTAAAAATGTTCAAAGTTGGAAATGTTTAATGTCTCTTTATTTGCGAGGTTACTGACATGTAATTACAATACATAAACCTAAAAGGAACGGATTTTCACTACGAATGTGAAATAAAACGATACGCCGGCTAGTTCTGCTAACTTAACACTGTAAGCTTATGTAACCACCCTACTGTTATACATACATATCTGTGTTGATGTTAGTTGACAATTATCAACAGAAGAAAATAAACTGTCGTATAAGGAATAATAATAAGACAGTCCGTTGCAAACAAATAGCAAACCATATCGTCACTCAACAAATATAACATAAAGATACATAGAAATCCAAACAACGTGGACGTAGGAAGCAAACAAGCGTGTTCTTTTGGTATTTTGGTATTCGTTATATAGCTGATTTAACTGTAATAAAATTTTATTGAAAATCTCCGTCAGCCTGACGGTAATTCAGTAGCACTGAAATTGTCTGAAGCCAATTAATAATCCCTTTAATAACGTACCTTATGGGTAAGTGTGTGTGTATTAAAGTGTAGTGTTAGAGCGCTGTACTCTAGATAGTGTTATAGCACTATTTGTTAATAATTGACTGAAATGCTTATTTAAATAATACACAAGAATTATATAGTAAACTGTTTTGTTCGTAAATAAAATCCATGTTGTATTATCTTTAATAATAGAGACTTTAAATAAAATGTATGGTTATTTATTCAGTTTCTTTTTAGACTATAACACGGTCTGTTGTCACGTGGGATTGTTCGATACATCCTTTGGCTTTTAGTAACCACGGAGATTGATTTCGAGTATTTTGTATATAAAACATAATTAACAGGAAAACGTCTGAATACCTTAGATGTACCTGGTAACTCATTTACCTAAATGACTTAGCTTTTTCTGTTAATTTTACATTTACAAAAAAAAAGAAAATGAGTTAAGCTTCCTAATTCACCAGATTGAAAATTAAGTTTACAGACAACCACAGATGCATTATTTTTGTTTTTACGCCTCTAACAACAGGGACATAATAATAAAGAAAAGCATTTATGCATTACTGTTTTGGGATTAGTGAAACTATCACACAGGGAATATAAAGGGTTACTTAGCGCCCTAAAACAAGATTACCAAAATGAACATCATTTCTCTAATCTGACGTTGAATAGCACTACAATAAATTATTCTGTTAAAGCAGGATCTAAGGTTCTTTGTTCTATAAACTGTGTGTCTAGCCTAGAAACATTTTTGTATAGTATATAACCTACACTAAGTCACTCTTCTCTACAATATTGTCGTATTGTTGATATTGTTGTGTTAAATAATTTATGCTACATGAAGTACAAAATATTAATAATTAAGGAACCAAATAATATAGGTTATCAAATAATATATATAATCTCAATTACAACTGACACAGAGGGCGTTTGTGTGTGCACACAGGGAATATGCTGTTTTCTTATGGAAATAATGTTCCTCTGACTGACATTGAAAAATTACGCTACAAAAAAAAACAAGAAAAAAAATTGCTGCGTAACTAACATTATCTATTACAGTTAAAACCTACATTTAGCATTAAAATATGTGAGAATTGTTAAAAGTTTTGTTGTGTTTACACGATTAATTTTATTATTTACATTACCAATTTTGTAAATAATTGGTTGGCACTTATAGTGTTAGATACAAATTTTATTAGTTAATGGAAGCAGGAACAAAATTTTGTGCACAAGAGAATAGAATTTCTATAATAATTAAACAAAATTATATTTTATTTGTATGAACAAAGATGTTGGCAAAAAAGTGTAATTAAATGTTAGTTTAATTACTTTCTAGCAAGACACTGCTTAATGTATCATTTACTGTACCGTGGATTTATTTACAGAATTGTTTAGTTCCAAAATTAGAAAGTAAATAGTAGGTTCAAAAACAACAAAACGAGTTGTGCTATATACTATAAATCTAGAAACGTTTCCTAGCTTTGAGTACGGTTAGTAGTTATAACTTGAACTTTGCGTTAATTACTGTACAGACAACATACTGTTAAACAAAATTTCAAAAATATCATTCCAATTGTCTAATGATCGTCATTGAACTGAATCAGGAAACGTTGCTCAACACAGAAACTAATAAATATATTAATTGACATGTAAACCACATTATATTGTTTAAAATTATTAACATTATTTTTAATTTTTTGTTAAGCTCTAAGCTTTGGAAGATACTTGCAAGAAAGAACATCATCGCTTCTCCACATCTACTAATTACTAAAACAAAGATTACAGGTTCTTTGGTACTGTTGATGAGCCCTACGTATGTCTCACACTGTTTGACCTGCAAAGGAGTTTGCTAGGATTAAGTAATTATCTCAATTACAACTGACACAGAGGACATTTGTGTGTGTACATAGGGAATATGCTGTTTTCATGTGGAAATAATGTTCCTCTGGCTATCGTTGAGAAACTGCGCTACAACAAAAAGTATAAGGAAAAAATATTGCTGCGTGCTTTACATTATCTATTTCAGTTAAAACTTATATTTAGCATTAACGTATGTGACAATTTTTAAAAGTTTTATTGTGCCTACTGTTATAATATTATCGTTGGTTTGTTTGTTATTCTAAAAGTGACTGTACGATTTGCCAATTAATGTGTTTAGCTGTAAGGGAGATTTAGGACAAACTGTTTGTTCTTACTAATGTAACGCTTTATATAACTATTCATGAAAATATTTATGTTTACTCTAGAAAGACATAAGACTTGCCAAAGGATACTTTCTCATTTATTCTAGTAATCAGAAAAGTAAACAAGTACACTATAAAAACTGACAGGATACAATGTAAAAGCATCAGTTCCAGCGAACTGCTTGGCTTCGCTTGGCTCAAGCTTGTGGCTTGCGCTCTATTGTACGTGCTGTATTGTTTGTTAGATTTGAGTTGACTTGAAGTTATAATAATTGTTTTAACTTAGTAAGTTCTTGAAGTATTAAATTGTTCAAACTATAAACTGATATTAATTTACAATTATATTCAATAAACCAATAATTCACAGTATCTTGAATTTCTAAATTCTTTATTTAGGCAAACGTACCTCTAACGATTATTTCACTTAGCCACTCGAGTGAGTGATCGCGGTGTTTTACATTCAGGTAGAACACTACACGTTTAATTTTATTATTTACATTACCAATTGGTTGACGTTTATGGGTATTGGATATAAATTTTATTAGTTAATGGAAGCAGTGACAAAACTTTATGCATAAAAAAATTTAGTTTCTGTAATATTAAACAAAATTTTATTTTATTTCAGTTTCCTGAGAGCAAACAGTTTACTTTCTTTTAAACTGTCAAAATTTTACTTTTGTAGTTGTTTGAACAAATAAAATTATAATGGAATAATCTTTATTATCTCTAATAAACACTTTTTTCTCGACATTAATAATTATCTAATTAATTTGTTTTAAATTTGGGATTAAGTCTTGTATTTTAAACTATACTGAGAGAATTAACTAAGTGCCTTTAGCACACGTGAGAGAACGGAGATCGTAGGATGATAAGCTGCATACTGCAAGCTGCATGTTTGTCTGCAGATGACGCAGCTGCATAAAGTGCACATGGTCATTGCGGTCTCTTTTGTACACTGTCACGTAAATACTAGAATGCTATATGCCTGCCAGTGTTTCTACACACATTGGTTAAAACTTTTGAATACTCTTAACCTGAATTCACAAACCTGAATTAATTATTAGCTCATGATAATCATGAGCTAATAATTATGACTAATGGCTAAATATGCAGAATGTTAAAGCGCTTTCAGTTCATGCGAAATTTTAATCATCGTCTCATTTTAGTTACTAAGAAAAGAAAGATTTGGACTTTAAATAGAAAGAAGAAGTTTTTGTGATAAGTGTTCACACAGACAAGACATATTCATCATTTCGTTTTTATTATAATAAAGATGTAGTCAAGCTTTTCTAACTACGTTGCTATAACTTTTCTAACTCAGTTAATAAATAATAAAATCTGTTTTTCCATTTCTTCTTAAGAAATGGAGCTAATAATGCTCCATCTCCATCTCCATCTCTTATCGAAACTTGACGACTAACAAATTCTTTTTACGTATATTCGTGGTAATTCAAAACTAATTGATATCTTCAGTTTAAAATTCAATACATACGTCACCTTTTAATTTAATTTTTGCCTTTATTTTTGTATTAGCCTTTTTTTAAAATTTATTCTGCATGTTTTATCTCAACACAACCTTAATACAGAATGTCTCTACCTTTTAACAAAATTGATTATTTCTTTAATACAATGTGTACCTATTACAAGTTTTAGTGAAGAAACATATCGATTAACTCCATATTTAATACGATTGTCCAGTGACGGAACAGTCGATGTGTTAACTGGGGATCAGTGATTTTCTAAAATGAATCTAATTCTGATATCTATGTTAGAGACTACATAATCAGTTTTGAAAGACAATCCACATAGTGTTGTTCCTAGAAACAGAGGAACAGTAAAAGAAGCTAGAAAGCTGAAAGCAAAGGCATCGAAGGGGAAGTAGAAGAATGACTTCAATTAAAAAAAAATAAATAAATCAGTCGGAAAATGATGCGACTACAAAATTTATTCTACAGTGAAGAGACTTGGATAATTTTTTAGAACCTATGAAGTCGACGATTCATCAAATGAGGAAGAAACATAAAAGAATACGATTTTACACTATAATTAGGCTACTCGCACTACAATTAAATTTACATCGTACAGCTCCTTACAGCAAAACGTCTTAACACATTTCAACATTGTTCTAGAACAGATTTCATTAATCTAGATATTCCACCGCATGCGTTACTATCAAATGGGTTTTCAACTTGTCTAGATAAAGTGATATTCAATCAGCTAGACAAGGTATTGTAGTCAGTTGCTTGTTGATTTCAAGCTAGTGGAGTTCGTATGTTAGAATCACCGCAAAGACCGTGATTTTATCATCTTTAGATATTGGAATAAATTACAAAATCCAAGAGAATCTATACAACACTTATATGAACTATTACAATAATTCTACTTATACAAATGTGTATCGCGCTCTACAAAAACATTAATAACGGTGACTTAACAACAGCGACTTATTCCTGTTAATACCGTTAAATGATATAGTATATATATATATGTACTACATCTATGTAGTATGTCGTGTTTTGGTACTATATTTATGTACTATATGTGTGTATTATATTTACTATGTAAATACATTTTGAACACCATCTTCTGTACTCCATGTTGTTCATATATTCTTTTATGATTTCTATGTGTGCTTGTATATCCGGATCCAAACTGGCCTCCGCCTTAATTAGTTCGAATACAGAAAGTTTTACTATTCTTACATATTAACACCATCTATCGAAAAATTATGAAATGTTTACTTATCATTTATCTTACTAACTTGTTTAATGCGTCCCACACCTCTCCGTTTCTTCGGTTTATGGTTCCGTAGTTGTTTGGGGATGCGGTTGTCATCCATTCTGCAAAGCTGTTCCCACCAATTCAGCAGACGCTGGGCGATCCTGTCGAGTACACTCATAATATTCAGTTCCTGCCGTATATCTGTGTTCCTTCTATGATCATGGATAGTATACCCTGCCACGTGCCTGAGAAATCTCATTTCAGCTGCTTGGATACGATTGGCCTGGCCTTTCGTTAAGTCCAATTCTCAGACACATAAAAAAGTGTAGGAAGGGCTAACACCTTGTTGAATTTTATTCATGTTTCTTTACTTGTTGATTTAAGAGTTTGCCTGATGGTCCCCGCACATAAGGTTAAACTTATGCAACTTATTCACAACATCGTTGCTTCCATTATAAGACACACTCCAGCCCGGGTATTCAAAATTGCTAACTTGTTCCAGGGCAGTACCATCTATAACAATTTTTGCTCGTACGGGATCAGTTAAACGTAAAGCCATTACCTTGGTCTTAAGTGTAGTTATTTCTAATCCTGAGTCTCTACAGATTCTGTTTAACAAATGTGTACCCATCTGCAACCTATTTTCCGAGTCCGACAGAATAGCCTGATCTTCCGCAAACAACAAAGTGTGAATTGCAGAGTAGCCAATCATAAAGTGCTCCAAAAAACACATTTGCCATTAGGTACTGAATGACATTGTCAATATATAAATTAAAACGGGAAGGTGATAATGGACACGCTTGTCGTACTCCGCAATCGATCAGGCCAACTCTAGGAGCTGTTCTCGGTTTCCCAGCTTCAATTAAGATTTTATTCTCTACATAAACTCTCTCTGTATACCTCTAATTAGTTGTGGGATCCTTTTCCTTGTCATTATTGTCCATAGTTTGTTCCGATTCACCCTGTCAATAGCCTTCTGGAAGTCGACGAAAGCTATGTATGTGGGCATCTAATACTCTCTACCCTTTTCAATGAGCTGGACAATTGTAAATATGCAATCTAAACATGATCTGCTCTTTCTGAAACCGTTCTGGGCATCAAGCCATTGTTGTTCTGAGATATTACTGATATTCAGGTTATCCCTCTCCGTTCGATTTAAATGGCTTAATATTTTGCAAGCCATATTCTGCCTGCCATGTACATCGTGTTCTATATCACCTACATATTTATCTTATGTACTTTGCTTGATTTTTCTGACTTCTCTTCTGTCAATGCCACAGCAGCGCTTATATTCACACCTTGTCTGATCAGTGTTTAAGGCTAGATGTTTCAGGTATGCCTGCACTTTAGCATCTATTATCTGTCTAATATCATCATCCCATATCTGTAGGCCTCCGTTTCCATACCTTTTACGTCTCGTCTCCAATACTTTGTACGATGTTTGAGATATGACGTATCTGATGTTACCCCTTTCATGATTTATATTGTTACTGATGGTTTTTTTTTTTTTGTCCAAACAGGGTCTGGTACAGTTATCTTATACTTTCATCTTGGAATAGGTTTACTTTAAAAGTTTGCTTGGAGCACTGGCGCTCTGTAGGACGAACCTTTCTCCACCTACATGGAATACTAATTTTTTATATGAGCAGGAAATGGTCAGACTCAACGTCACATCCTCTAAAATGGTAGTATCCTCCATTACATTTCCTAATTTCCCATTAACTGAGAGATAATCAATTACTGAACAAGATCCTCTTGCTTGCCAAGTATATTTATGTATCTTTTTATGGGAAAAAATGTGTTGGTTATCCTAAATTGTTGAATGTGGCAAAATCGATGAGGCGTCGTCCATTTCCATTTTCCATTCTTTCGCCGTGATATTCCACTATATTTCTTATAGGAGACTTTTCAACACTCCTATTGAAATCCCCTCCTATTATTACATATTCATTCATGTTTATATTATTAACACCTTTCTGTAAGATCCTAAAAAATTCTTCTGAGTCTTCTCTGCGACCATCGTCCGGGTATACAGCTACCAATGTTGTGCTCCCCCTTATGGTTTTCTACCGTACTCTTAATATATGCTCATTTACAAACTGGTAACTATGAACCCTGTGTCATAACTGCTTCTTTATCATTACTGCTACTCCTTCGCTTCCCAGCAGCTACACCACTGTGTATTAATATATAGTCCGCCAATTCGGGCAAACCTTTACGCTTCTTCTTAGTTTTGGGAAACATGGCAATATCTACATATACAGTATTAATATAAGGTCCTGTTAAAGTTCCACCTCCTTACGTGCGCGCCTCTTACATTCCATACACCAATTTTAAGTTGTTCCGCAATGGCAAATTGTTTTTTTCTTTTATTCAGAGCTGTGGTAGCAACGTTTGATCTATGACAGGTCTAAAGACGAAGCACTCTTTGGATAGCATCGGTCTATCACAGTATCTGTTAGTTATTGCCGGAGTAATGCCGATAGACCTTCTCACCAAATAGCATACGTTCGTTTATTAGAAAAAGACGGAGGTAGGTGGTGAAGCTGCACGCCGAGAAGCACGACGCCAGATAATGGTGAAATGACAGAGAGATTTAAATATTTGAAACGAGAAGAGTGAGGCCGCTGAACGAGAAAGTGGATCTGTGGACAGAAAGGAAGCTTGGAGGATCGACTATTACATTATCCAATTTCTTTCGGTCCTATGTGAAGAATGTTAAAGAGTTCCTTGTATTTCTCTGGAGCTACGGACAAAGTAAACCATACCTTCTGCGTCTGCGACAGACAAGAGCCACGAAGGAGAACGTTGCAAGCGGACACTGGACACGAGATCTCCCAGGATAACGTGGTAAAAGCTGGACACCTGGAAATGTGTTGCACGCTTTGCTGAAGAGATTCTGTGGCCGAAGAAAACAGATCTGGATAATATTAATTTATAAGAAAAATTACATGCAACAAGTGAGTCCTAGGGCTTAAGAAAAATGCCTATCCCGAAGAAATGTTTCAAACAGTTCCGTTTTATAGTCCTAGAAGAGGAAAGAGAGCGTGATTTTTAGTGGGTCGGTATAAAACTCAAAATTTGCACCTTTCCAGACATTTTATTACAAACTTTTTCACTTACCCTGGTGAAAAAAAATTATGGCCCCCAGAAATCCAACCGTACATTGGCCTCGTAAGGAGCAGGCAACAGCTGTCTCTCTCTAGGTTCCTAGCAGGTCACTGGTAAGAGAGTTTAAAAAAGGTTGTGTGTTTGACAAGATTAAACACACAGTAACCCACGGTAAGACCGATCTTGCCAATGGGTGGATGTTATGTTAGTAAGTCGCGAACGAAAGCCTCAGGGAACCAGAACGAACCATACTGTACGTATTTAGTCCTAGCTGCGGTACTCAAGGTCTCCAATGAAATTCTTTGTTTGTTTCACCGATACACGTGGGACCAAAATTTCAGTCTCGCAAAATAATTACTGGATTGAGGAATCCCTAAAAAAAGCTCGTCTAGAAAAAAGCATTGGTCGATGCCGAAATATTTTTGACTTCGTATACCAGTCTGGCAGAGGGACCAACTTTTAATTATTAAGTCAAAGAAAGGCATTTTGCAAAATTGAATTCCTTTTGGTGGAAATGGCTATCCCCGGTTTCGATGATACCACATAAAACCGCACGTGGATTACCCGTGGAGAATCTAAACGATCAACAGGGCTCAAAACTGCCATAAAGGGGGATGGTAGTATGCAGAGACCTATTTAACTGCACAGAGGAAGAAATTACTACGGAGCTTGCCCACACGTCGCTGTTGCACGTCTCGAAGGCTAACTTTGCAAAGGGATAGACAGACTCTTCCAGCTGCGTCGCACGTACTAACCTTTAAGAAGACAATTCTTCCCAAAATGTTCAAAGCAGGCATTTATAGGCGTAGTGTGAGAGCTGTCATCCCTCCAGCCAACGTTTTCAGTGCTTGCGTTTCGGGCACATTGCATCAAGATGTTCACGGGTCAAACGGGTGACGACCGCTGTGTTGAGCCAATTGCGGTAGTCAACATTCGTCTAGATCACGCATTTTTTCTCCTTATGAGCCAGATGTAGCTATTCAAGAAATAGGTGTCCTGAAAAAGTTAGCTACTTCGATGCAAAAAACCTGTATTTCCAGTCGTCAAGGGCAAAATATGTTACGCTCAGTCTGTCAAATCTACAGTATTACCTGCCCATCGTGTAAAGGAAGTACTCCCTGCAACAACGCTGTTTAATGAGCAAAACGTTTCTAAGCCTTACAAGAAATCAGAAGTTCCTAAAGACAGTGCAGCTGAGACAGACATACAGATAGTGCGTATAGATAATCAAAATGGGTATGCTAGAAGACCCACACTTCGCTAACAACGAAGGGAGGAAAAAACCTCGTGGCTGCAACTGAGAGTGCCACCTAGTAGTGGCAAGACTGTGAGAGGATATTGGCGTCCTCTTCCAAATACACCAGGAAGGACCTCCTGAAAATGAAGGCGGGGACAAGAAACAAAAACACAAAGATATGAGCCCCGGATCGGAGTTCAGTTCCATTGCCGGTGCCAGTGATCTCACCGACCTTGGAGATCTGGCATAACTGATCTTCTACGAAAAAAAAAGAAGAAGAAGAGTGGCCAATTATAAACAACCGAAGTAACCACGTTGTTTCTAATTTCAATATCCAGTATGGAGAACACGACTACCGAGTGTCGCTATGGGTACACTACTGACATCTTATAACACAACCTGGATGCGGGAGAACTATCCTAAACGATGGAAAGAATGTGTCGCTATCCTGCTTCTGAAGGGCGGAAAGGATTCCTTAACGTAGAGAACTTTCGTTTAGCATCAATAACGTCCATTTTATGAAAATGATTGGCAAGGATGGGTAACAATCGGTTCTTCAAAACACGGTCATCTGACCAAACGGCAGTGTGGGTACCTGAAGCACCTTTCTACTACTAATAACTTCTACATCTAAAGAAAGCAGTTCAAAACGCGGTTGTAATATTCATTGACTTGTAGAAAGCGTTTGACAAAAAATTGAAATATAACATGATGAAACAGCTACGTGATTAACGATATACAGGATACGTGACCAAATTTATGCCCAGCTTTCTTCGGGACTGGACTGTCTCAAGTCCCTTTCGGATAGAACAAACACTGCCGGCCCTACACGAGCTGGAAATTAGAGTACCGCAACGATCTCCGTTGAGCGTCATGCTTTATACTGTAGCCATCATCGAGAATCTTTGAGAGTACAGAAACATCACTTAGGAAGTGCTAGTATGTTGACTGCATTGTTCTACTAGGGTAAAGCAATGGCGATGATCAAACGTAAAATGCAAGGCGCTATGTACCTACACTTTAGTTGAAACGCTAAAAGCATAGGCTTTTGCTTTCTTTTCTTGACAAAAAACGATCTGTGTTCTTTTTTGTCAAGAGCTAGCAGCCGGATCCGGTGCTAACTATAGACGCCGCCAGTTCGGATACAATATGAAACAGACATTAAATTCGTGGGCTAACGTTTTGCAGACACTTGGCGTATAAAACTACGCAGTGGACAAACTAGACGATGCGTTCAAGTCATCGTTAAATGTCATTAAGTGTATCTTCCATATGTTTTGGGAAACTAACAGAAAAGTTTTATTGCGCCTGTACACCGCACTAGTACGAGCCAAAATGGATTATGAGTGTGCGGTGTTTTCTTCAGCCAGAAGGTCGTGCTTATAAAATCTAAATCCGCATTAACCCAGAATGAAACATCTGTTGTGAAGCAGACATGACGTCCTTATATCTCAGACGTCATATACTGTTACTGAGATATGGGGTTAAACGTTTAACACTAAGAAGTCTCATAAACCACGTATTGATTGCGAACAACAGACTTCCGAGAACATACAACCGCCATTGTATGTCCACTGAACCGACGACATCCGCGCGCTTCAAACAGCTTGACGTTACAACATTTAGCCGTCGATAGTCCAAGCGCGTGTTCTATGAGAGATGCCTTCCTGGCTGCCTCGCAAACCACATTGACGACTGGATGTTGCTAGTATAAACAAGTAATTGTGCTACAAAACTGAACTGAACCTCCTTTCTAGACCAGTCGCGGAGGTATAGGTTGAAGAGATGTACACTGATGGACACTATTATGTACACTGATGGGTCGAATACGGAAAGCGGAGTGGATATTGCGTTTGTCGTAGAGGGAGCCTCCCAGTCCTGGACACTGCTCAGGGCGGGGAGTGCATAGACCACCAAACTCTATATGTGATAAGATCTTTGAAACTAGGAACTCCGTAGTCAGAGAAAATTTGTTATCTGTACGGATTCTTAAATTATCATACGGGTGAGTTTTCTAACTGCCTAGATAATACAAGCACTATTGCAACGGTAAGAGGAGTATGCAATGCGGTAGACCACCTTGGTTCACCTTTTACTTTCGTTTAATGTTCGGGTAATGTGGGTAATGAACGTAATGACGAAGCTAACGCACATTGACGCGAGCACATTGTAGAAACCCAAGAATTCGATGCAATTGCCATATGACCTGACGATGCAAAGGTTGTTGCCAAAACCAGTATTATTAACGTGACAGCAGATGTAAAATTCACGGCACAGAAAACTTTTTCCCGTGAAGCAGAGCGTGCGTAAATGGCAAATGGCAGGTGATCGTAGTCGTCGTGAACAAGTTTTCATCACCAGACTACGACGCAAACGACCCTAACGTCTTCCTACCTTCTACTGTAACAAGAACGAGTCATCAGCACTTGTGAAGGAGCACTTACGATGAAACATACAATTCAAACCTGTAGTGCTCTACAAAGATAAACAGTAAAACGTAACCTACAAGAGAACCTCAGAAATGAACCAATGTGACAGACAGAAGTCTTCGGTTTCTAAAGCAGCAAGTTTGGCTTTGGGCAAATAGTATTGCATCCATGTGTGTACGAAGTTCATTGTTACACGAGACTGTAGGTAAGAACCAACCATGATCACGGGCAATATTCCTAGTCGACATCGTTGAGCAAAAGGCCTTAGTTGCCAAATTGCAAAAAATAAGAATAATAATAATAAGAACAGGAATGTATTCAAACACGGCGATCAGTGCGGCCGCCTTTTAAGCCTTACTTCTGTAAGCCTACCTCTAAACACGAAACACTAAAAAAAAAATTACTGTCACTAATTACTTTGGAAAGTCAGAACATGACAAGAAATAGTTCAATGTTACCAGTATCATCATAACTATTTTCCATACATATACCTCTATCAACTGTCAAGGATATTTTCAAATTGTGGCTTACTTGACATTTTGACCACGCAATACTAATTAATCATGTGGAATGGATAAAATTATAAATGATATAGCTTAGAACTAGAACTCAGCGCAACTATGAAGACATATTGGTTTCTTATTGGTAATATGTGAAATATATTTATAAATCTGTTTACAAAATAGGGAAAAGTAAAAGCCTATTCACGACCACTCTACATTAAGAAAACATGTGACTCTCACAAAAAATTATCTTAAATATATACAGTATAAAGTCCGAATATAAATGTTTTTGTATACAAATACGTAAAGGAATAAAGAATAAATAAGTTTCAAACCGTCATTGATAACATTTCGCTTATCATTGACTCAACTCTTTTCTTCAACAGACATTTAATGTGAAGTTAAATTTCAGAAATGTAAATAATATTGAATATAATAAATGTTAGACTTATTAGGTTGACTTACATATTTTGTTATACAATTTTTCCTTATACATATTAATATTTTCCTTACTCTCCAGAATAATAAAAATATAACTGAATTATATAAAGTAAATAGCTAATATATTAAAAAAAAGGAGAAGAAAAAAAGGAAGGAAAAAAAGGAAAGAGGGAAAAAAGGGAAGGTAGAAAAAGAAAAAAAAAGCGTTCACTATTGACTGTTTTCAAAAGTTCAAAGGTCATTTTACCTGGTTGTTTTATATCTCTATGAAGAAAACCGGTAAGTAAGAACGGGTAATGCCATTAATAGTAAGAGTAATAATCACTAATGCTGCACTATGGGGTTTGATTCATTATAGTAACGGTGAATGAGGGTTTCCCAGCTACGGAAACAAGATTACACGAATAAGCTACTGGGCGCTAAGCTGATCTTAACCAGAACTGCAGTAAATTATATTGTTAACCAAAAAGTAGTATCCAGTCGTGTTTAGTTAATGAATCTGTTTGTTTCCACTTTCGGTCTCCTATTAGCAAACAGACGTCATTCTTCTCTTTGGCTCTTACCATTACTTTAGATTATCTAACAATACATTTTTGTCCAAATTTTTCCTACTACAATTACTCTATTCACTAATTTTTGTAAGTCTTCTTCAGTCCCCGCTAGAACTACCTGAATATTATTGACCTTAGCTTCATTGTATTGTTACCATAATGTAATTTATATAATAGTTACATAATTATGACGTTTGTGTACTACATATTACGTCGTTTGCACTATACAATATTTACTGACGTATAAATATATGCTATGTTTACGTATTAATACATCAGCGGATGAGAAACAGTATGTAATATTCACTTTAGAATGATTAATAACTGCACACAGATTTACGTGAAAAAATCAAAGTATAGTTCAGTGACAAAAAGCAGCAGGTTCTCGTATTTATGAGCACCGCAGGTGGCGTAATATCGTTAATACATAATGGTGATGTGAGTACTCTGATCACGTACCAACCGTTGCCCACCGTATATGTTACATTGCCCTCACACCCGTTGTCTCACACCTGCGAGTGGTTGTGTAATTGCTTTGTAGTGGCTGCAATGATACGGTAAGTTTCTGCAACGTAGTGCATTGTTATTATTATAAGAAACGCATAATAAAATATGCAAACTTTTATGAAGAAAACAGAGTTTATTTACGATCTAGACGTAGGCCTATATATTTTGATTATTTACAGTATTGTCAAGTGCAAAATAAATCTAACATTTTTTACAAAATTTTAATAATTGGGAAATGTCTACAATTTTACAATTGAAAGTAAAAAAATAAATAGAAGTTATTCTTCCTCTCCATATGTCGTAGAGGGTAGCATTGATTGCTTTGTCATAAATCCAAACCTCAGGCTGCTATTTGTTGAATCCATTGTTTCATTATTAATAGTTCCCTCTTGTGTTTAAAAGTCACGTTAAAACTGATTACTCAATCACCTGACAGCTCTAAAGAAGAAATACGAGTTCTAATAATGTTTTCACACAGCGGATAAAACATGTAGAAATTATTCCTACAAAGCAGCACCAATATTGGTATAGCGTTGTTTAAGTGGTAGCGAGATCTCCAAGTGGGTTGACCATTTTAAAAATCGAAGGACTCCTATCTTGACGAACAACGAATGGTAAGTCTTCCGCTTAAGAAAATGACAATATAAAATAGTTAATCAAATCACTCAGGAAACCGCTTTACTTCAAAAGTAAACTATGACTAATTATACTGTCTTTTAAATTATACAATTTTACTAATTATAATAATTCTTCTAATTACCAATACCACTAGATCGGTAAGTGATGGAGCACTAACGTATTAAACTAAAATAATAAATCGGGTATAAGTAAGCAACACAGCGCGCGCGCGCGCGCGCGTGTGTCTGTGTGTGTGACTATATAAATAGCAAGCAAACACTATAACCTATTTGTTAAGTTTAAAATTTATGCAATTCTGGAGTGAAAATTTATTGTCAATGAATTGTTTTTCATGTGGAATAGTGGTAAGGTAAAGACGTGTAAGTGGCATAGCCTATTATGTTATTATTATTTTGGTTCACCGTCGGTAAAATCTGTTAGTACATTATGATTTTTACGAAAACGTATTAGCAAGACTGTTTATACCTGCCTTGTCTCCGTGTAAAAGTATGTTGAAAACCTAATATACTTCTAATAAGATGTTGCAACAGTAACAGTTAATATTCCAGGAATCACTGCACAATGTGCTAAAAAATTCATGGATACTCAGCTACATATTGGGAGTACACGTATTATCACTCTGCAGCACATTGAAATATTCAGCTTTCTCCTCCCTTTAGTTGTTAATTGTATAAAATATTATGTACCGTTATTTTGATATAACCTATGCATACAACATACTTCCTAATTTGTTGAAACCCTTATTATCACCCAGTTCCGCTAGACGTTCCTTGGTTTTTCAAAATTTGCCACAAACTGCTACTTTGTGTAACAGTACTTTTGATTTTAAAACTTGAAAGCATATTTACGCCAGGGAAGTATTTCTGAAGTAACAAATATTTTTGACAGGAAAACTATTGTTTATTAACTGAATTAGGGTGTAACCATTCTAGAAATAAGTAAAAAAAGAATAGCATTAGTTCAAAAATAAGACAAAATAGACAAAATAAATCTAGTCATAATTATTCATGTGAATTCTGAAGTTGTAAACGCTTCTGCAAAAGCTTTTGTTTGGAGTGTCTTACGTTACAGGAACAAAAGTTGAAGAAGCAGAAAGGCTATCTAGATGCACCTAAGATAGAGGTAGGGGTGAGACGGCGAAAGAAAAATTGTCCTAGAAGGTTGAAAGAGTTCGGTAATATTTGGAAGATATTCATATAATAATAGAGGTATGATGTACTATCAAAAATGCCGGAGAACGGATTTTCTAATTCAAACAACAAGGCCTATGAGAGATTACAATTTTTACAACAGGAATGGCTTGATAATTTATTTTTTGTAACTGTTTAGATATAGGGGAACTCCCTAGAAGGAGTTGATTTCTAGGCACTTCTAAGCACGAATGATTTTCAGTCTGTTTCCTCGACCAAATGTTTTATTTCAATTTTTTTTGTCAAATTCTTAAAGTCGTGTCCATACATTGCGACCTATACCAACACTCCCCTGAACCGCACTCAAATGGTCCAGAAATTTGCTCATAGATGTTGGTCACTATTATTAATTTGAACAGAGGTTTTCTTGTTTTCTTCCCGCCAATGAGCCCTAAGCTGCGAAAGAGTCTTCATGTTCAGCAAAAATGGCTGGCCACTTCAACATTGGGTATTGAAAGATCGTTATAAAATCTGTTTGAACTCTCGTTTAGTTTTCGTGATTAAAACATTGTTTACTTGGACCTTTCACGTGTCCTTCCGGTTTTCTAAGCCATAAAGAAAAGTTTTACTTAGAATTATTTTCATTTTTTACAGTAACAGTTTTATCTACAATTTTCCAGCTTAACTAGAATCTTACAGTTATAAATGGTCTCGTAAGCTAGTCACATTTATTAAAGAGAAAGCTCTATCACAGCAATTAAACAAAATACTATAAAATACTATATACACAAATAGTTAGTATTAAACCAGAAACTCATTAAGCAATGACACAAAATCCACGTGATCCATAGAACTGAAATCACGCAAAAACATGAAAATCTAGAAATTAGTAATATTAGGTAAAATTATTAATTACAAGAGACCTTACAAGAAACGAAGTTGAAGAAGATTTCAAAAATAGCTTAAATGCGGGGTTCTATTCTTTACATTAAATTCATTCTCACATTTATTTTTTATTAAAATAAAGACTATATTCATTTGTATATTTTGAAATTTAAAATTTGATAAAATATCTAATATTTGTTGTATTTACAAACAAACTTTTCAGAAATGTGAAACAAACCAATACTGATCATTGGAATATTGGTGTGGCAAAGACTAGGGTTAATAACTCTAAATGTTTGGTAGACTTAAATTGAGTGCGATATTCAGCTGTAAGACATACCTAACTAGGACAAATGATTTTCAGTCTGTTTCCTCGACCAAATGGTTTACTTTATTTTTTTGTCAAATTCTGAAAGTCATGTCCATACATTGCGACCAATACCAACACTCCACTGTATACTCAACCGCATTCAAATCCTCTAGAAATTTCCTCACATGATCCAAAACATTTACTTGAAATACAAACAGTGCATAATGTTACATTTGCGTGAAATTTGTACAGACATATCAGCTGTCGCAGAAGAAACTAAAAAAGGAAATAAAACCCGCAAATACTGCAAATCCTACAATGAATAGAATGAGAGATTAGGATTGAACTAGTAGTAAAGTTGCGGTTTGCCGTCTCCGACATCCATAAAACAACAGCGCAATAGTTACTGTTGTCAGTCAGTTCAGTCAGTCGTGACGGTGTACTATACAGAGTCCCTCCTCGTTCCGGTCTTGTGCTTCTTAGTGTTGCAGAGTAGTGATTCCCATTTGTACTGTTTGTTAATCTGTATATCGACGTGAGTTTTACTCCAAATATGTAACAGCAAATACACAAAATCATGTATGTTTCAACTTAGGTTTGAACGTGGGTCATGAGAACGCATATAGAGCACTAAGTGTGATTGAGTGGTAGAGTTTAAATTATTATGTAGCATAATACAAAAATACTTTTTTTTATTTAATCTTTTAAATTTCTCAACCTTTGATAGAAATTGTACTAAGTGTTACATTTTATTTATTATTGTACTAAGCAATTTATCATTTAGCTAGTACAATTAAATTTCTAAAGTACTAAATGTTGTTTTCTGAAACGCATTCATTTACATGCAATTGAACAATAGTATAATTAAATGATGTAAATGTAACAGCAAATATTCTTCTTGCAGCTTATCTGAAATCCTTCTTTAAAACTTGTTATATTGTAGATTATGTTAAACGCTATTCAGCTAACAGCTTGAACAAACAAATTCTTTAGAGCGTTTTACTATCTTCAATAGATTCATAAGACTGATATTCATAAGCCTATCGCACTTAATATAACAGTTCTTAAATCACGTAATTGTTGGAAATCCCGGACTCAATCATATTATTGATTGATAAATCCAATATTATGTAAAATATTTTACAATATATCCAATGTAGATATAAAATATTTGTATTATTGCTGTCATTATTTGTGAATATATTTAGTAGCTGCAACGTTATTTGAAAAATATATTTACTCCTTTCAACTTATTTTGGGTTGCGTGTTTCTGCGTTGGACTGAAACATATTGAGCACTCCCAGTAAGTGATACAAGTGATCAAAGTATGGAGACGAAATTTCTGCTGTTCCGGTTCTTTGGAAGGAAATTAAATTTTTGTAATTTTATCTGTAACATCGTGTGTACGATTTCAGCTTATTTGAGTTACAATCCAAATATTACGTCACATATAAAAATGATTGTTGCTGAGAGATAACAGTTATGAAATGAAATTTTATGATAAATTTGAATAAAATAAATTTGGGTTTTATCAAGAAAGTTAAATATTTAAAATTATATCCCCCTCCTACATGTTCACGTAAATAATTATCACTTTAAGAAATGACATTTATGATTAATAACTTCGTTATACTACATAATTAAAATAAAATCCATTTTACCTTGGCTGACAGGCAGACATGAAGAAATCACTGACAATTAACAATTTAAAAATTTTAATATAGAATATTTTTCAAATGAAAGATTCATCACAGTAATCATACGAGCAAATGTAATTATGTAAATGCTTAGAATGTTTACCCTTAATTAATTCTTCGCATAAAATTGCCTAATTTTAATTATATTTTACATTTATTATATCAACTATGCCGTAGCGTCGTCACCTGAACGATCGATACTAATATCAGCAGTCGATCATTCAATCTTAATATGTCTATCCACGGTGTTCCTGTTAAAGGTTAGTGTATACCGACGCGCCCATGTTGTATGTATGTAATGTAGCCTCGTCAGGCGTCTCAACAACACCCGTTACCGATCGCAAAGCACACAGCATTCACACTATGACAACCTGATTACAAGTGAGACACTGTTCTATCAGACTTCGGTACGAGTAACCTGGAGTTCTATTACTGTTAAAGACTGATAAAATAGTGGAAATCCTGCTGCGAATTGTCATAACAGATTTTACTTTACCTTCAGATACATAAATAACATTTTAATATCTCGGCAATTTTCATCGTCTCAAGAAAGAAAGGTCAATATTGGCTTGGATCAGTCCAAGACTCGAACTCAAATCACATTTTGCAGTATATCAGAGTATACTTTTTATTACTCCTTAATTATTTGATTAACAGGGTAAAAATAAGTAATTACTCTGTTAACTTAAACACACGCAAATTATTCCATCGCCTTCAAGTTATAATAACCAGTTTTCCAAATTCCGCGAAAACGTATAGTTTCATGGCCGTATAGTTTTCTAGTCTTACGCACACCATCGATTACAGTGTACACAAATATTTAATCCTCTTGTGATGTCACCCGCTTATCCAAGATTTTCTTGTGGTTTTAAATTTTCATACTTAACTTTGTACATTATCAATGCAATTTGTAGTGTCAATTAAATTTGTAACACACACACACACACACATAAGCCTATATGTTCAATGTGCATTCACAACGTTAATTTTGAAATAATATACAGGAAAATTTTAATGACGTTTAATAATAGGCCTAATACTCACTTTTCCAGCACATACATAAACTGATTACGTGTATGCATATGAATATTAAGTGATAAATATTTTGTTTTATTCGACAAACGATTTCTTGTAGAAAAGGTCAGAAATATTATATTATAAATTTGTTCATGTTTCGTGATATAAATAATACTTTTCCATTGGCAGAGCAAGTGGCAGATTTAGTAGGTTTTAAAGAAAGCTGAGAACAGACGAGATATTAACATAAAAATATGTATTTCCAGCTTCCAATTAACATGTCATGACAACACCACTGGATTAAGGTTAAATGGATCAAGGTTGCTGGTTGTTGGATAAATCAGCGCTTATAATATGTTAAGCACATTGCAAATGTAAACGTACAGCAACATCGACAAAGTGTAAAAAAAGTTTAGGGAATAAATTTAGTAAACATGTGTACTTACACTTATTGGTTTTCCTGTGAATTTGTATCTGCAAAAATCTAAATTTTTTGGCATCGTATAAAAGTTAAAATTTATAGAAACTGTCAATATAGTTCACAGTAAACTGACGAAACGAAGCAAACATACAGGAGGATTGAAAACTACGTACTGAAGAATGCATATCCAGAAATTTTGTCAAGAAACACCAAATTTTGACATTGCGTTTAAATATGTACACATGTGAAGAAAGATAGTTTCCTGTAAAATCTTACTGTACATCATATTTTCAATTTTTTATTATTATTTTATTATTTACGGTCTTATTATTTTTTGTCCTAATTTTTTTTTAAATTACGTTGGTATATACAAAAATATTAAAGAACAACTGGCTACAATTTAAACTGTGTCTCTCAAATTTTCAATTTTGCACGTATTTTATTAATGTTTTAGAGTTTCCCCATTCCAACTTTAATGTTATCCATATTTTTTCTCCTTCCTTCCTCACGATTTACACTTACAGTCTGTGATAACTCCAACGTTGCTTGCTATTAAAGTCAATTTCCCCTTTATTATACTGATAGGAATACTAAAGTGTTCAATTTTTTTTTTAATGAATTGTTGGTTTGTTCGTGTATTTTTTATTCGTTCTGTGAATTTGGGAGCGGTCGTGGCGTAGTGGCTATCGTGTGACGCTGCTATGCTGTCAGCGCGGGTTCAATTCCCGCCAGGGGTCATCTGATTTAGATACGACCGTTCCCCCTCGCAAGGTAATGGCAACCCAGCGAGAGGTATCCTGCCTAGTATAAACCCTCCCCCCCCACCAAAAAAAAAAATTACCGTTCGGATCCGGCGTTAAACTGTAGGTCCCATATACCTGTGAGAGACTCAGTATCACACGCACCACGGGACCATGGGTATATGCGGGGAGGGTACTAATCAGTCGAAAGACTGAAGGACTACGAACTGTGGATTTGTGCTTGCAACTTTCCGCTTATGTCCGTATTTATTTTTCTATCGTCTATGTTATTGTAATATTCCTCTTTTCTTTGGTAAACCCATACCACACTCCCATCATACACTGGCTCTAAAAGCAGTACTTCTCGCCCTAGTGTTGTTTATAGTTCAAATGTGGCCTACCACTTTACTACATGATACGTTGGATATCATATTAAACAACATGTAATGGACACGGCACGTTACAAACATTCTGTGAAGCGCTCTCAAATTATTAGAATATTCTATTTAGTAGTATAGTTTTACACCGGTTAATATTTTTTTGTATTAAGTAAAAACTAGGCTATTAGACACGTAGGGAAATATATTTGGCGACTGACGTAGAAGTTATTATACAATTACAAAGATTACAGTTAGAACGCTGTATTGCTACATCGGCAAATAGACATTATATCACATTTGCGAGTAGAAATACTGTTATAAACTTACTATGCACGCCTTAGTAGGCCTAAGTGCTGAATACTACATTGAACAAGTTTGTCAATAACCAGGATTAGACAAATCCCTGAAGACTTCAGCTAAATTACAAAGTTTAACTATGTATGTGTGACACCTGACCTATTTCAAACATGTTCTCATAAGCAGTGGCTTCCATTATACAGTATACGGCTCTTTAACTAATTTCAAACTCGGATTACAATTAGCCTGGCAAATATGCGGAAACAGCAAGTTCTGTTTTGTGTGTGTGTGTGCGCGCGCTAAATAGATAGAGTGAGACGAGGAGTGTGAGAGACCGATAAGGTTTCCTAACTACAACCAATAATTCTGGATAAAATGGCACAGATATAATACAATAAACGCTTACTCTGCTTCTAAAATGTTATCTGTAATCACATTGAGATCAATAGACGTTTAGTTTTGTCTGAAAAAATGTATCTATAAACTCTACCTAACATTAACTAAAAATAATTTAAGCACTGTGTGTCTGCAGTACAACAGAAGGGTTGAAGTGTAGTAAAATTCAATTTACAATGCAAAGGTGCAAAATCGTTTCAAATTAAAACTACGAGTAAAATTAGTTTCACTCAAATAAAATATACGGTGAAATCATTTATATCCTTATGACGTTTTACGATGTATTGCTTTTTAACTTGAAACACTGCTGGATATGACGTACATTTAAAATTTCAATTCAAAAGTAGAACATCGTTAAAGCCGATTTATAATTTTTCTGACCAAAAACCAATGTGTCCAATTAAATAAAGAAATACAAAATAAAGGCAAAAACAGTAAAACTTTTTATCACCATCATCACTGCCCCGCTAACAATACAACAACGAACTTTAGCATTGTACGGTGTTTTGAACACAGTGCACCTAAACAAACGTAACAGAATTAAGATATTTAAATTATTTCAAACTCAAGACGCCAGAGTAATTACATGGCATTCGGATAACCCAAAATGTTACGTTTAATCTAATGAATTAATAATTTTTGCTGTTTTTCCAGGAAAACTCTGTAATGTTTATATTTTTTCCATTTTTACGCTTTTCCCATATCTATTCATATTTATGCTTTCCCATAAAAATTTTTGATATAACAACTGTTACTATTTGTTATAAAACAATGAAAATAACAGTAGCAGAAGCAAAACGTATAGCAGTAGTAAGAGTGAGTGGTTGACCACTCTTAAGCGTTACAGATTGACGCAGTCTGATAACATATTTAATGTGTTCTGTTAATGGTTATCTACTTGGTAGAGGTGAATCAAGTTGTTCACATCACTTGTCACAAACCTTTTCGTAATTCTGTCTTCGAGACGTTTATGAAATTCAATTTTCATTACTGAGTGGTTAATGCACTAGCCGTTACGGCAAAGAAAATCTGAAACAAATGACAATGACAACGTTCAAATTCTATGCTACAAAATATGTGATTTACAATGATTGACATATGATTCGTATTTGTTAATTTATATCATTACTAATAAAACAAAGTAAAATAAAGGAGTATACAACTGTATACTTATTTTTCCACCACCCACAAGCAATATTTTATATTTTATTTTACTCGATTTTAAAATTCTAATATTATGTAATTGGTTAATTAAATGTACTCAAAAAATTATATTGAAATTACTTTATATCCTTTATGCACATCGTATAATATCCTAGATGAACATTGCATAACGATTACATAAGGCTACAATTCCTTAGTGCGAGTTAAAATTTATATCATATTAACAAAATACAAGTATACGTTCATCAACGTTTTCAAAATTATCTTCTTCATCACACTCTTCGTAATTAATGATGGTTTGTACGTTATGATAGTAGTTCGTTATTCTTCGCGAATTAGCAACATATGCTATTTATATACAGCCATCTTCCGACTTTACTGGTAGCCAATTTTTACAATACCTTTTAAGTTTTAGTGATTACTTTACTGATTTTGTATGTTATTCATATCAATGTTTATTCAAATACTAATAATTCTTTGGCAATTTGTCCAATTAATTGTTTGGTTGGCATATAAATTGTAGCTGAGACCATTCAACAAGACAACAAATTATGTCGATCTTAAACTTATAGTAAAAAATTAGAGACATGTATTACGCAAAATATTGTTAATATAACATATCTAATCTTTAGTAGCATACGTAAGTACATGCGTATCTAATCAACTGTATACAATTTCATTCGTAAAAACATGTTTGTAGCACCGTGCATATGGGAACTTGGTTATTAGCTCAATAAGTTTAATAGTTTAGTTAGGAGTACGAATTGAGCAAACCAAATACAAAATCACAATTATAAATCAATTGGTCAGATTCAGACGAGAAAACTGAAAACAATTACTAATAAATAAATATGATTACATAGTATTTTAGCATATGGAAGACATCAAAACAAATCAAAGACAAAGATCTAATTCGGTAGAGTGTTGCTAAATACTGAAGAGAAGACTGTCATATGAGAGAGTACTAAAGATCCCCTTAATGTACTCTTTGACGTGACAGAGAACAAGCACATTGGTGGTTGTGATAGATGACGTTGACTCCCACACATTGTTAGCTAAATTGGCTCGATTTACTTTCGTCACACCATTTTTCCGCCTACGCTTACTCTTCAAAAACGTCGTTTGTTGTAGAATCAAAGTAAAGAGAGACAACCATTTGCTTGCTTCACTCAAAAAACTTTTTGTGTCACAATTATGTTTAACAGATCATAAATTTTAATTGTTTTTAAGCAATGATTCTGGCCATCTGTGTTAAATGGTTATTAAATAGAAAAAGTATGTACCATGTACTATCTGCCTGTTTACACGGATAAGATAATCGGACATGACAGAAGTGAATAATCACAACCTATGTTTCTGCAGGGACACATCTAATACATCTGTCTACGCTCATCTCTCCATTACCATCACTACTTTTCTCTAATAGTCTATTCATGTGCACTATAACGTGTAGGCGAGTACAGTTTTTGTATTTATTTATTTCAATCGCCATATTGAGTATTCCTCTATAAGTTAAAGTTTTATCATTGACTTTGACTACAGAGGTTCAGGCTAGTGCAACTTAAATATATATAATAAAACTATTTAGAGCAGTAATAAGTGAGCTTATTTCGAAAACAGTGAATATCCTATTTACATGGCTAAAGACTTTAATTTTATTAAAATGAACACAGTTTAAAAGCTAATACCATAGTTTTATAACTTTAACCCAAATGTTACAATCAAGCCTGTTAGGTGAATTTGTGTAAAGAGAGAAGAAATTTAATAGTACGTAAAATATTATTAGACGAAAATACACTTTGCCAAGTGTGATGTTATACATCAGATTATATGGTAATATTTATTACATCACAAGTCAGTTACTCAATAAATAAATAAATAAATAAACGAACCAAAACTGTAATACTAATGACACAATGATATAGTCGGAGCGTGTACTGAATAAGTTCAGAATCAGAATTGCTAAATGACTAGCCTCTATTATGAATAATAGCTTTTAGTGGCAGGATTTTGTAATTCAATTCGGAACTAACGCATAACTTGATGAAGAGTTTAACTGACTTTTACGCTTATGGATCAGTACTTCTGTACTTGACTTTAGACTTTCTAGAGTCTCCTTTCCAAAACGACTTGGATAATGCCTTATTTGTAATGATAGTATCTACTGCAAATTCATGGACAATAACATCAAAACTTTCTAAAGACCCTGCAAATGTTGTAAAACTCTATTCTCGTCACCTTTCAATTACCTTCCTTATGGACGTGACTTATGCCTGTCTTCCACATTGATGTTTTTAGGAAGATTTTTACATTAAACTAGCGAGTTAATTTATGTTTTTAAAATCCTCATCAGTGTGTACCAGAGACTTGGCTGGTATTGCCATCTTCCACGATTCTCCTCCTTTGCCTATGGCAATTCGCGGATAACCATAGGTACAAACCAGGATATACGTCTTCTGTAGTGAATAACTATTCATTTTTCCTACGTTGTATCCAGGTGAGTCACGAAAAGCGAAAATTTATGAATTACCTTGTACCTTGTGAATTACCATTCCTTAAATTTTGCGCCCTACGCTACCGTGATATTATTCGAAATAAAAGGTATTTATGTTGTATGATTAAAGTTATCCGGGCTGTTTGGCCGTGGTCCATGGTTTATTGCCAAACCAAACGTTTCAACAGCTCTAATGGCTGCCATCATCAGTGGAATTTTAAAAAATCCTGAACGTAGGGTGTTGTAGTCAGGCCCACAGTACTGTGGCTCGGCCTATACCACAGTACTGTGGGCCTAACGTGAAAACCCTACGTTCAGGATTTTTTAAAATTCCATTGATGATGGCAGCCATTGGAGCTGTTGAAACGTTTGGTTTGGCAATAAACCATGGACCATGGCCAAACAGCCCGGATAACTTTAATCATACAACTGACACCGGCCGTGAAAGCCTTAGGACAATGTTAAAAGGTATTTATGATTACAATAATTATTACCAGACGATTAGGAGTACTATGAAGAAAAATTGTCTGTATTAAAAACTACTATATATCTTTAAACACGTAGAAGTAACTGTGTATACGAAAATTGTTCAGGTAACTTTTCTGTAAATTAGGGTGGGTTGTTTACCATTTGCTGTTATACGATGTTTTGTTGCATTTATTTTGTGATTGTTTTTCATTTTTCCCGCATATTTTTGTATTATGTAAATTATTTAATATATCAGTCTATCCAAGAATTTTTGTAAGTGATTAAATCTATTATTTCCTTTAGGCAATACATTTTATGATTTTGGTTTATCTAAGTTTCTCTCTTGTACTGTCTAGTCAGTGATCCCTGCGCATAAAGAAACGAGCTACATATAAACAACGTACTAGATATACAATTTATGTAAACTCCTTTTAACTTACCAAGCATAAATGTCGGCTATTCGGCTATCCCAGCAGAGCCCAGCTGTAATGTTTGTGTGCGTACATACGTATGCTGCTTTCAGATGAAAGACAATTACGTGACACTTATCAGGCGTCAACAATAGAGGCTATTCCAGACCGCACTGTGTTCAAGGCCAGACATTGCCACTGTTTTTAGTAGATTCGAGAGCGCCTGTAATAGGCACTTGTTTAACATGTCATCCAAAAAGTGACAGATTATTCTGGCATCTCAGCGGTGTATAAATATAAGAATCCAGCGACGGTCAGTTGAGTTGATGTCGGGCAATTTACTGAGCGCGTCACAAGTGGTTATCAGTGAAAAGTGATTATTGTGAGGGACTCTATTAGTTCAAATTACTGCGTGTGAACAAATTTAATTTGAATAGTTGTAAGAGTATAATCTTGTTGAATAACTTGTCGATTAAAAACTGTTATTAGCGGTTAATTAAAGCTAGTGATTAGTGACTTCATTGGTGTCCGTAATGTGTTTCCTCTGTACCGTACGAGGAACAGTGAGACCGTCGTAACAATATATAGGCCTACTCTTACCCCTTTGCGTTCAGCCAGTGTCGTACAGTGAGAGCAATGTTGGTTACGTATTCTAAGGTCCTCTCAGCTACGAAATTCGGAACGTTCTTCCCTCTTATGGCGGTTATTGTGCCTTTCGAAATGCTACTAGATTATTCTCCTGCGTGTGAAAGGTGGTCGTAAACATCATTGCTGAATAGTTGTTTTGGCCTATTTACAGAAGGACAACTTTGAATGTGTCTAATACTAGCCACTAGGCGTACTACCTTGGCATGTTGTGACTAATTGTACTACACTTTTAAGCCAGAAACTATAAGTGAAATAAAACAATAGTTATTTTACAGTAATTATTAGTAATAATTAAAAGTTTCAAATAAAAGTTTCCAAACGCTTAGCCTTAATTTGAGGATTACTAAATCTATTAAGCATGAAATCCAGAAAAATGAAAATCCGTATTGGGATAATTATTTATGTTGACATTTCTGTTAGGGCTCAACTATAAATAAGAAGCGTATAATCAGTTCCCCTCCAACCACTATAGTAGTAGTGTTTAAACAAATAATGTTTGGGAGTTCTGTTGCACTGCTTAGGTTTCTTTTGTGTGCATGGTACGCTTATTGCGTCTGTGTGTGCGTGTGTTTTTGCGAATGTATGAGGGTGCTTCAAACCTCTTTCTGAGAATACGCTACACACTTGACAACTACGTTTGTAGCTACGCAATGAGAATTTCTATCATTGGATGACGGATTAGCGTAGTTCATAATTCGTAATCTTGAGATCTGAATTATTAGACTGAAGACAAACATTGATTTGTAGTGTAGCAGAAACATTGCTTTTTTAAAAAATTGATTCAGTGTTGGTTAATATACACGTTTTAATATAAACAAAGTAAGTGTAAGGGCTTAAAATATTCACTTGGATAAAGCTAGCATAGTAAAAGTACTCTCCCGCGGAAAAACATATTCATATAATCAAAACACTGTTCTTATTTTACATCTGCAGAATAGATGTATGTTATATAAACTCATATGGCCATAAAAAAGAGCGAATATTGTTATTTCTGTGTAGTTTACAAAATGTGGTGAAATGCTACGTTGAAAGGCAGTTTCGCTGATTTGAATATAAAATCTATTACGCAACAATCAATCAATCTCAAGGGAACGGTAAGTCTGCCAATCCTTGTAGATGAGCGGACTGCGTAAGCTAAACCTTCCTAAAGAGTTGGAATACATGTTCTATACATTTCTAGAAGACATACCGATACATTTTTTAGTATATTTTAAGTTACCACACACCAATATATATACGGTATTTTCTCGTACGTATCGCGCACAGTACGTTTCCTAGATTTTCTTCCTAAAAATAGGGGTCCGTATTATACCCGAATAATATAACTTATATGCTAAATTGTAGATCTGCGCAGTACGGTCAGATTGTGCATGGCAGAGTTGGCAACATCGCTTAAAACTGGCAGGCTTGAGTCTGGTAATAGTAAAATGAAATTTAACGGTAATTTGGTTTGCAGTTTTCACCCCTTCTCCATCAGTTATTTGTTCACGTTGTAGACTTATAACAGTACTCTGTTGTAGCATTTTGTTACTGTACTTATTTTCGTCGTTAGTCTGCTGTTTTATAGTCGTTTAATGACTGTATGGCGTATGTTGTCAAATGGCAAGGACAAGGTCGGATAGATAAAGCTGAATACTCCTTGTTTTATAGTGATCCGCAGAGAAGGACTGGGGAATATGGTACAGGATTTATAATATCAAAAAGAATGAGACAAAGTTTAATCGAGTTTGAAGCAGTGAATGAAAGAATATGCAGAGTGCGAATGAGATGAAAATTTAGAAATATAACGACAGTTAATGTACATGCACCAACGGAGGAGAAAGATGGAATAATAAAAGAGCAATTTTATGACGAGTTGGAAAGAACGTGTGACAGAGTTCAGAGGTATGATATGCTGATTGTCATGGGAGTTTTCAATGCGAAGGCAGGAAGAAGGGAGTGCCAGAAGGGAGTGTTGGGGAGGTATTCATTGCATGAGGAAAGTAATGACAATGGAATTTTATTGAGTCAATTTGCGGCCAGAAATAATGTTATAATCAAAAGTACCTGCTTTCCTCATAAAGCGATTCACCTGGGAACGTGGAAATCTGGTGTCCAGGGAGTGGTGAATCAAATTGATCATATATTGGTGAATAATCGATACTCCTCTTCAATAACTGATTTACGAAGTTGTAGAGGACCAAACTGTGACTCAGATCACTACGTGGTAAGGGCAGTTGTAGTTGAAACTGGCCGTGGTAAGAAGGGGTGAAGTGAGAAAAAGAATATGGTGGGACACAGATAGGTTGAAGAATTTGGAGGTGGTGCAGGACTACCAGATGGAATTAGAAAACAAATTGAGAGAAGATGAGGTACAAGGAGGGAATTGATGAGAGATGGGCACGAGTGGAGAGAGTGATAATGGGGACAGCAGAGAAAGCCATTGGAGTGAAGAAAGATCAGAGGAATGAATGGTTCGATGATGACTGCAGATTAGCAATAGAAGAAAAGAACACTGCGAGGAATAAAATGCTCCAAAGGGAGACACGGAGTAATTTTGAAAGGTATGTTGAACTACGAACGAGGGCACACAAAGTATGTAAGAAAAAGAAGAGGGACTGGATTCAAACGCAATTTCAAGAAATAGAAGGGTTAAACCAGAAAAATGAAGCTAAGAAGTTCTATCGTGCCATTGATAAAATGAAGAAAAATTTTCAACCAAAAATATTTGCCTGCAAGAACAAAGAAGGAAATATGATAACAGAGGAGCAGATGGTACTACAAAGATGGCATGAATATTTTGAGGAGATGTTGAATCCATGAGACGAGAAAGGAGAGAGGTAACAAGGGAAAACCCAGGCAGAGAGGAGGACATTGAAGTACCAACAGTAGAGGAAGTGGAGGATGTGGTGTGTAAAATGAAAAATAATCGTGCTCCGGGGGAAGACAATATTGTTGCTGAGCTAATCAAATATGGAGGACACTCTGTAATCATGGAAATACATAAACTAATATCAGAAATATGGGAAACTGAAAGCATGCCGGAGAAATGGAAAACGGGAATAATTTGCCCTATCTACAAAAAAGGAGATAAAATGAGGAATAATATAGAGGAATAATATTACTCAACGTTGGCTACAAGATATTTTCAGGTGTACTAAATGAGAGATTACAGAGATGAGCTGAAGAGATTATTGGAGAGTACCAGTGCGGATTTAAACGAAAGAGAAGTACAGTGGACCAATTGTTTGCTATCAGGCAGATGATGGAAAGGTTTTATGAACATGACACGGACCTGCATTTCTTATTTGTTGATTTCAAGTAGGCGTTCGACAACGTGATTAGGCAAGAATTATATAGAGTAATGAGGGAATTCGGCATAGTTAACAAACTAATAAGATTAGTCGAAATGACAATGAAGGATACAAGGGCAAAGGTTAAAGTGATTAATAGGATGACTAAAAGCTTCACTTTCAGTAATGGAGTAAAACAGGGTAATGGTCTTTCTCCGGTACTGTTTAATTTGGCGTTACACAGTGTTATAAAGATGGTCGATCAAAAAGGGACAATCTAGATGGTTGATCAAAGGGATCAAAATCTAGCCAAATATTCGGCTATGCGGATGATATTGCAATTGTTGCAAGAAATGCAAACAAAGTTAGGGAGGTATACGAAGTGATGAAAGTAGAAGCAACAAAAATTGGGCTAACTGTGAATGAGAGCAAGACAAAGTATATGATAATGTCGAAGTCTGCGGATAGAAGAAAACCTCGTGACCTGGAAATAAATGGGAAGCGCTTTGGAGGCGTGTCAGGCTTTGAATAATTGGGCACTACAATATCGAACGATAATGACATAAAAAAATGCATTAAAGAGAGGATAAGGTATGAAAATAGAGCGTATTTTGCAAATATAAATATCTTTAGAAATAAAAATATAAGGAGAAAAACCAAGCTAAAAATATATCATTCACTCCTAAGACCTATTGTTGTCTATGGCTCAGAGGTGTGGACGATGACAGTGGAGGATGAACAAAGTTTAAGAATTTTTGAACGCAATATCCTACGAAAAATATATGGACCAGTGAGGGAAGGCGAGAATTGGAGAATACGAAGTAATGCAGAATTGCAACAACTGATACACGAGAGGGACCTTGTAAAATTTATCAAGTCACAGAGGACAAGATGGTTGGGGCATGTGGAGAGAATGGAAGAGGATAGAATGAATAAGAGAATGATGCAGGGAATACTATATTGCGGAAGACGAAGGGGACGGCCAAGGATGAGATGGTTGGATGAGGTGTTGAAGGATCTGATGAAGTCGGGAGTTCGAGGATGGAGAGACAGAATGGCGGATAGAGATGACTGGAGGCGGATTGTTGAGAAAGCCAAGGCCCACAAGGGGCTGTAGAGCCGGAGAAGAAGAAGTATGTTGTCAAAAAATATACTGTATAGTTATAATGAGTGAAAGAACATCTCTATCGTCTTATGCGACTTAGTTTAAATTATCCGTAATAAAACTGAGAACATGAAATTGTAATCGCGCCGCATCGCGTATGTTTGATGTAGCGGAATTTAATGTTCGGGAATAGGAAAACAAAATGCAAATGCAATGCCATGTGCTAGTGAAAAGCTAAAAAATATAACAAACTAAACAAAAACTATGACTTGTGTAAATTTTAAGTTGTTTTAAATTTTATATAATTTTATTATTTCTGTTTTGTGTTTACAAATAAGCTACATAGGCATAGTAAGTACATTTTTTCTATTATTTTGTATGAAATACGTTTTTTTGCACACTCTAACACAAACGTATTCAAGCAATATTTTTCTGCGTCATAATAAATTTGTTCAACTATTTCTTACCTCAAATATGGATGCGCCTTATACACGAATTACATTTTTTCTGCGAAATGTTACGATAAAATGGGGGTGCGCGTATACACGAGGGCGCATTATGCACTCGAAAATACGGTATTTTATATTTACGAAACAACAATCGTTATGTCATATTCATGTTGTTTATGAAGGTCTTTTTGGAACAGTTATTTAGACTAGGTTATCTAGTCTATGTTTCAAAGAAAACAATAGTGAAATTTTAACATATTACTACGACGTGTGTAATTCAATCTAGTTGAATAAACTATTGGGAATTCACAGTTTTCGTTAACATATCTCAATAAAATAATGATAGTATCCATTGTAATATACTACGCACAATAAAACTTACAAAATTTAATTATAATTGGTCTGAAGCACAAATAAACAATTAACTAATTGACACATTTACCAAGAAACACTTCCAAACTAGCATTGTCTCTAACGCACAGATATACGCGTCATTTTCTCTACGTCAACACGCAGTCTACTTCGTAGAATTCCCAAACTGAGCTATACCCGGTGTTATCACTACGTTTATTTATGGACTATCACAGCCAAGATCCAATTTTTTGTTTTATAATATGTTAATTTGTATTATTTAAACTAAAGGTGTTGAGTCATTTAATACTAAGTCTAATTTATGTATAGGTTTTATCAAAAATTTAATACTACAACTATTAATCTGACATGCTCAATGCTCATTCATCCTCAGGTTGTGCTTCAATAATCATGATGATTTTGTATTGACATATCTAAAAGTAAAATGCAACTACGATTATTAATCATAAACTAGTCAGACGTGTATGACAACGTACACGCGAATTACATATAGTTCTTGTCAACTGTCACGTGCATGACATGATTGTTACGTACATATATAAGTATATAATTAAACGTAGGCCTACTTATTTCCTGATATACAAATAACTCAAAGCATTTCTCGCAATGGCTCTTTTAATTTAGCCAATACTTGAAACAAATTCATTACTTACAGTAACAAAAACTGGCTGTACATGCTATCCGGCTTGTTTAGTTCCATTAATTAACGCTGTACGAATTTTTGCCAATTGCATTTTCTGTTTTGTGTTATACAATATATTTGTTTATAAGGTTTTGAGTAATTTTTACTCGTATTACTTGTAATTTGAAAGAACAATTCTAGTATGGTTAAACAGACACGCAAATTTCAAAGTAATAGTTTGCAAGAGTTTCCATATAATTATTCGTCTCCTTTTTCAGTGTATTTCAACAAAATGTATAGTATTATATTATCACCACGAAGCAGGCAAGTAAATGAAACAATAGGTTAAAGCAGAGATAAAAAGTTGAACATTTTTAAAACCCTTTCTGTGACACATGAAAAATAATTAGTAAAAGAAAAATCACTAACACTTAACAAATAATTAGTTAGCAGTTCTTTGTTAGCAAATCGGATAATTAAATGCATATAAGAAAAAATACTTATTTTTTGTCGACTATCCTCAAGAACGAATCCACTTGTGCATGACATTTGCTGGGGCATTTTCTGCTCTCCCATGTGTCGGTTAGTAAATTCCATAATAGGTTTGTTAATGCAGTACTCACTGTCTCTATGCGACGTTGCATTGTGTTTTATAAAACAGAGAAGCATGACTCACGATCCATTCTACTCAGCTCAGTTACGCTATACAATTAATCTCTACTTTAACCTTCTTCAACTCTACTTTAATCTACTCTTAAACATTTACTTTAAATTGTTCCAAAGTTCTTCTGAACGAGTTAAAACTGAAATACCTTTTTCAACGAAAAGGTTTAAAATCTTTTACGTACACACTGTGACGATAAATAAATAATGCCATATAATGAAATTTACTGCATGATTTATTTAAAGGAACTGGATATATGCACGAATTACGCTAAATAACGTTACTAAAATTTAGCAAATGAATTGATAAAAATACTGAGAACGTCTAACAAAAATATGTTTTAGATGTGGAGATCCACATTACAACGCGCAAATATCAATATTTTGCTTTGTCATCTCCACTCTGGTAACTCACTTTAAATAGAATTGAAGCCAGGCCTGATTAACTAAACGTCACAAAGCTAATTATGCTATTAAAAGAAAGACAGCTTATTTATAATTCAAGAATTACCATTCAATGTTGGCTAAAATGATTGTCCCCTGTATGGAAATTATAAATAAATTGTAAAAATCAAGGTTTATTCAAGTTTCAGAAAATGGTCAACTATTTGTTTACTTTCGCAATTTTAAACCAAAAAGCTACAAATATTCCCCGCTACCAAAATCATTTTTAGTTTCAAAAATGTAGATCTAATGCTTGGATGAATTTCATGGAGGCTTAATTTTCAATTGAAAACTTGAGTGGAATTTGTTCAAAAGTATTTGCCGAACACTTCTCACTAAATTCTATTTAAACAGATGTAAGATTTTACAATTACTAACAGTAATTTAAAGTTTTATAATTTTTCTTTGTAAAGAAGCTATTTGTTTGTCTCATTTTATAGATACATCATAGATAACGATGGTCTCAAATGTAGTAAAATGCGTAACTAGTTGCTTTGTTAAACTGAAGAAAAGTATCTTTGTTTGCAATCTTTAAACTTCCTTTCTGTCTGCCTATGTTATTTTGAAACGTTATAGTTTTTCACACACGAAGTTCTGACTACCATATTTCTTAAGTCTCTTGTGTTAGATTATTTTTACCACACGGTATAGGATATATTTGTATATTATTAACTGATGTGTATGTTAGTCGATATTTCTGTGTACCCAGTCCTTACTTTATACCTCAATGTTTTTAATCCTCCTTTCATTATTCTTATACGTATTATTTTTACATAGATTTCCAATGTGTAATATATGACTACTTGGAATAATGAGATTGACCGTAGAGTTATAACTGGTATTACTTTTATAATAATAATAAAGTCTCCACAAAGTCATAATGAGGTTGTTTCCATCTTGTAAGAGGTCTTCCAGTGCTGTGTTTTACCAGATTCTGGCATCGTATTTGCCTATAAACATTCGTTCGATATATTCTTGCCTCTTGTTTCTGTAATCACTCATTTCTTTGTTCGGATGTTTAGTTTCCTCTCGATGTTATCATTATGTACTCTAACCAACCATGCCCAACCCTTGAATCTTGTAAAGCGCATTACACATGTTTTAGTTTGTGGCTTAACTTGCTTTTCTTGGACCATATCACTACATACACGTAAACCTTTGTAGGTTTTACAGTTCACCTAAACCTTTTCTCGATAAATTACAAGACCAATTAACATCAAAATAAATTGTTATAATACCCACAATAATGGGTTACAAATTGTGGAAGTAAGCCCTCTTTGTAGAATTGTTTGAGTAAAAGTATTACCACTGAACACGGCGAAATCCATTGCTTTATTGTTTATTCACACTCATAGCGATTAAAAGCGACACAGATAAAGATGGAGATAGAGTGAGAGGAAAGAGAGTGGTGAAGAGAGATAATTCAACAGAATTTGGCGTGCCTTTGTATGATGAAAAATCTCAGCATCTGATTAAACGCGTTATTTATTTATGCCTATCGTGTGAAACTTAAAAAGCAGAAAAGTGCTACAGAAATGATACAAACAAATGTAATATCCTTTACGTTAATAATTGTTCAGACAACAAAAAAGTTAATCATCTTTTTTTTAAGGACACAAAACCCTGATTTCTGTTACCTATTTAAAAATTCCTGCAACCAAATAAATTTAACTAACAAAAATACTTACACGAAATGTGGGGCAAATGTAATTACCGTTCGTAATATTAATTTGGTTACAATAACATGACGTTTACACGATAAGCTGCAAGTCTAAGTTCAACTGTACTAAATAAACAGCTAGGCTGCTGAGGAGTATACAGGTTTGTTTACAAGTTTATTTCATCTACAACAGCTACGTTTTCCAGTTACTTCATTACAGAAAGTTTTATAAATTAAAATGAACGAACAAAGTTAAGCAAACTACTTATTTTCTCTTTCACAAGGGATATTGTAAACAATAAATTCCTAACTGTACACTGGCTTGTCTGTTGCTTTATGTACAGACAAGTCAAATACTGTTGGGTCAACGTGACATGGAAAAGTTGGTAACACCTTATAGGATATATTAGGATAACAGTTATAATTGAAATATTATACACATACGTATTCTTAAAAATAAATTTTCTAGTGAATACAAATCTGACATAACACATTTGTTTCTCATTAATTGTGAACGACATACAGTAACCAAATTGTTTATGAAAGAGGAAAATACAAGCTATTCGGTTGTAATTCTAGATTAAAAAATTAGAACTGTGCATGAAATACACATGTACATTGCATTTAAAAAATATATACGTTTATACATCGAAGTGAAAGGACCAGATAGTAAATAATTTTCAAATCATAATAGACAAACATAACATTTAACTTTCACGGCGCTACATTGTTTTCTCCACAGGTTACGATTACGATTACGATTTTTCTTTAAGTAGTAGTGTTAACAAAGCGTGTTCTTAATATCTCTTTCACCGAGTTGGTTCTACTTATTATGTTAATTTCAGGATTTCTATTGGATGCCCTGACTATTGTAATAAACTGTATGTTCGTCAAGCTAAACAAATTTTTAAAGAAAGATTTTTTCGACATCGGAACTCATTTATGAAATCTAAAATTTATAAATCAAATTCAGCTACACATTCAATTAAGAATACTTTCGCAGATTTAAGTAACGTAACATTATTAAAACATATTTCCAAAAGTCCTAAAATGAACATTTGGGAGAATATGGAAAACGTATGAACATAAAACCAATAATACATTCGTAAAGAAAAAATACAAATTAATACAAAAATTGATAACATTTTTAAAATTTTAAAGTAATAGAATAATAATATAAACTTCTTTGTAACGATCAAAATTATATTATTCACATTTTTATAAACATAATTTAGATTCCAGGATATATAAAACACATGTTGAAACAATTATTTTCAAATTTACTTACTTAAAGATTTATTATATAATTCTGATAATAACATTCATGTAAATAAAAAAGTAAATAAATAAATAAAATCCTGTCGAAACATTGATGTAAATAAAAACTGATGAAATATATTTTTGTGTCAAAATACAAATCATCATCATTTATACAAATTATAAGAACAGGAATAATGTAAGTTAATATGAAAGTTATTATGTTTAATATAATTTATTCTTATTTTTGGAAATAATTTCCTTAGATTAATTTTCATAGCCTTAAAAATTGAATAAATTTAAAGAAAGCAAATATAATTTACTAGTTTCAAAACTTCTAAGGATACTTTGTTGAATTGTTTCAAGCCTCTGCAAGAAAGACGGTTAAATAATAACTGCGATACTCCAATAATTAAAGTAATAATCACTAATGTTATACTTTAGTGTTGGCTTTAATTTTGAAAGAGGAACGAAGGGTTTCCCAGGTCTGGAAGCAAAAGCAAGACTACGTGAAAAAGCTTCTGGCTGCTAAGCTGATCTTAATCAGTGAGTTTATTACAGTGTTACATTGTTAACCAAAGTGTTATCTGCTGCTGGTTACTAATAAATTTTATTTCCTTTTGAAACGCTTTTGAAAAATAACAAGAAGACATTGAAATTAGAGATGGGTTTATGATCTGACGTCATACCGCTTCGATACGTCCTTCTAATTGTCACGCCTTCAGTTAGCTACAGACATTTTGCTGTATATTGCCACTAATGGATTCGGGCGATCTCGCTATTATTCGAACTTTTTCTACTTTCGCGCTCAGTATGTATTTTCCAAGTAAAGTGAATATTCAGCATTTTCCAAGCAAAGCAAACTACAACATTGAAACTCAATATAGCGGCATCTTTGTCGGCGTTATATATCGGAACCACGTGACCGATTGAAAACCTCTATTATACAGCTGTGTAACAACCATGCAGTTTGAGAAGATTCAAGTGTGAATTTCAAGTTACATTAGTAAAACATAAAATTTTTAAGTTTTGTGCATCCGCCCAGAAAGTGTCCAGAGATTGTGCATTCACATCCCCATCCACGGCTGAACTTAGAACGCCATTCAGCTGACCAGCTATGACCCTGGTCGTGGTCCATCTCTGCTTGGTATCATGTAGCCCCAGCAGTTTTCAACGGACTTGGTGGCCACCTCCCCCGAGGCAAAATCGAGGTAACACAGTTCATTTCACTAATAGAGTCTATTCGAAGGTTCGTTTAACACAGTAATACAGCTCATTTATATTTTACTGTTTCCTTTCTTACCGGTACCGTAACTTACTATTGTTGTTTTGCAAAACAATGTTCGAACAAACTGTATAAAATCAGTAAATTTTTTTTGACCGCTGAGTGTTAATCAATATTGTAATTTTTTTTAATGTATGACGTGTTTTAATAAATTAAAACCATAAACTCTGTGAACCACAAACTTCTTAGTAAGTTAATTTTAAAAAACATTTTTACATGATAATCTCGAGTTCGCAAACAGCCTCACGGGAAAATAAATTCTCATTAAAGCAACTTAATAAACGCCATCAAAACGTAAGTATTAAAATACGATATTAAATTAAACATTTAATTACAACTACTACTACTCTCCAGCACTACAGCCCATGGTGAGCCTTGGCTTCCACTACGACCCGTCTCCACTCATCTCTGTCCATTGCCTTCAGTCTCCAGTTCCTAATGCCCATCTTTCTCAGATCTTCTTCCACATCCTGCTGCCATCTTCTTCGAGGCCTACCTCTTCTTCTTTTGCCCAATATCGTTCCACTTAATATAGTTTTGGGCATCCTCGTAACATTCATACGAGATACGTGTCCCAGCCATCTAGTTCTAGCTGATTTTATGTGCCTCACCAGGTCCTGTCCACCAATCAACTCATTTATTTCACCGTTATTTCGTATCCTAAACATTTAATTACAAAGAGTACGTAAATGATGATAAAAGAATTCCTCATCCCAAGTGCTGAAAAATGAAAATTTACACTCTTCAAACCCATGAATATGTAGGACTTCGAGAATTATTAGTAAACTCTGGTCCGTCAAAGAAGGCTTAAGTAATAACAGACGAGGTACAAATTTTCTCTCTACATTCTATTTTATTCTAGATACAACAATTAAAATAATTTCTCTGTTTAAAAAGAATACAATTTGGTCAGAAATTAAAAATATTCATTTGCGGTTTACCACGATCGTATTTACGGTGGGGTGGGATGAAAGGGTCCGCACCCCTCCCCACAGGATCGAAAAATATACAAGAGGTTCAACTGTGTAACTTTTTTTTAATATATAAACACGTTTATTACACATAATGAGCGTATACGTTTGATGTATGAAATATGGGAAAATCATTTCAGTCAATAAGTATATTGTAAACGATGTTTCAATAACGCGTATTGTTATTATGTTATTACCGTTTAATTTAACGGAACTCATTTCAGCCACTTAAAATATAGTAATGTTGATTAGTCTGAATTTGTTTTCATTTTTTATTGTTACGACGGTCTACTCGATCGTCGTAGGTACAGTGGAAATAAAATAAGCACAAGACACCAATTAAGTCACTAATCACACCTTTAATTGTTACAGTAAAACAGTTCGTAATTAACAACACAGTCTCCACAACAAATCAAAGAAAATTGTTCACACGCAATAAAATGTCCACTAATATTAAAACTCAATTGTATTACAATTATACCGTCCGATTATAAAACGCAACACTTCACTAATAACTACTTGAACGTACACAGTAATAACTCGAACCGCTCTGGAAATATATCGAATTAATACTCTCGAACCGCACAGTCAAAAATTCGCCTAATACTAAACTGAACGTCGTTGAGTACTGGTATTTATAGCTAGTCGAATATCTATACGATTCCTAATTGCGTCGTAGCGTACGTATGAACTACGTAATTAACTGCGGCCTTGACACAATCCGCACGGCTGGCGGCATCGAGAACTTTCTCGTAGATGCGTCTACAAGCACGTACGCCACATGCTTACACTCTGGATCTCTCTGGAACATTCGATAAACACATAGATTGTTCTGTGACGTCGTAACACCATGAAGCCGACTCGACTTTGGACCTTCTCCTCCAAGATCAAATTCTAGATAGTCACTGGGGTTTACAAACAAATAGTGCGAAAACCAATCATCGTAAAATATAGGCAATAGAATTGTACTCACTCAGACAAATTGTTTGGTAATACTGAACTGAGTACGATATTGGGTTGTAAAGAATACGGAACGAGGACGGAGTCTCAGTTTATTTCCTCAATGGGGTGTAGTAAGCTGATTTTCTAGTGATGTCAGCTGTGAAGTCACACAGTTGTAACTACACAACCCTCCATTACGTATGCAGCGGCAAACAAACGGTTTATAGACTTGCTTGCATTGCAACACGGGAAAAAATTACTTAACTCATCAAATAACATTTACTGCACAGTAGCTGGGACACTGGTTTGGAATTTTTATTGACATCTTACAAATTGCTAAAGAAACTTAAACAATAGACAAACCCCGCTTATCGCCTATTGCAAACCGTACTGAGACTATACGCTAACACGGTAGGATTGACCGTATCAAACTAGTAGTTACAGCGTGACTCTCCTCCTCCGATAACAGCAATAAAAATAACTTCACGGTGTGTACTACAGCGCCGTTACTGTGTGTTGTCCTCTCGTTCTGGCCGTGTGCTACATTAGCGTTGGGGAATACTGATTTCCGTTTGCACCTTTTTCAACTGTTTTAACCTGTATACCGATCGGTGTGTGTTTAATTCGAAATGTGTAACAACAAATATATACAGTCCTAGTTGTTTGATCACATTTTGATACGGCTCGTGAGTTACGCATAACAATCAGTGATTGATATTGATTGGGGGGGGGTTGAAAGTAAAACATATTAGAATGGTTTCCTTGTTTTCATATTCTAATTTTTCTGGCGTTTGTAAGTATTGTACCAAGTTAAATCAGATTTTCATAAAATGTCGCCGACTCGTCTTAGATAAAAAGTGCAGAATATTTATAAATCATATACAGTCACATCTCGTTGATCAGTAAACAATGAACTAATATAAGTATATCCTACGGGCTGGAGACGGAAAATTATCAATCTGTTTACAGATTATGACTAAAATAGTAAACAACTTCTTACGTGGAATATTTATTTAGAAATAAAACTTTACGAAAATAATTCACAGATTACATCAATCGTTTTTGTTTCAAATGTATTGACTAAAATTATTTCATAGTTAAATACTGGACTTAGTTTAAATAGCTTAGGACTTAGATTGGACCTTAGTTTAAACGAGTGCCTTGTAATTACTGTGGAATTACCGTAATAAATTATCATATAAATACTTATGTGGAACTTATTTATATGGAAATAAAACTTTATAAAAATATTTCATAGATTACATAATCGTTTTTGCTTGAAATCAATTGATTAAAATTATATCATAGTTAAACACAATTTACACAAATATTCATAAAACATTCATGTTCCTAAGACTAGACCTTAATTTAAACAAGTGCCAAGTAATTACCTAGGCGTCATGTGTTTGATGTAACTGAAGTACTCGTATCTAAATTTTGGTAAATCTTTGGAGCATTAACTGTCTAGAAAATAGACTCAGAGTGCTAAAGTATAGACTGTTCACGATCTAATACAATAGTGATACAAAAACATTGTTTACAAAAATAACAAAAAATACAGACAACACACAACAAAGCAAATACATCACACTCACATACTACAACTCTGACACACACAAAATTGCCAACACATTCAGAAAACACAATTACAAAATATCATACAGAACTAACAATACCATCAAGAGACGCATTAATGACACAAACAAAGACATAGACGTATACAACAAAACAGGCGTATATAAATTAAACTGCAACGATTGTAATAAATTATATATAGGCCAGACAGGAAGATCATTTTACTCCAGATTTTCTGAACACACAAAAGCTCTATCCAATAACAACTTACAATCCACATTTGCCTCACACATCCAGACAGAAAACCACAGTTACACCAATATAAAAAACAATCTTGAAATTTTACACTACATACCCAAAAGTCGCAAACTCAACACCGCAGAAAAATACGAAATATACAAACACAACAAAACACAACCAAACAACATACTCAATGAACAATTACAATTTAAATCCAACACACTACTCGACACAATAATACACAACGCATACAAATCAGAATCCCGCGCCAACCCCCTTCCATCTTCACACCTCAACCAGTCACCAAAAACCGTTACAGATTACCGACGCCTTGACGCATTCCGCATTTATACCTCACTGAGGAAGGAGTAAACCACTCAGAAACGACGTTTGAGGAAATAACAAAAAAGTAAGTTTTTCACAAGTGAAAGTGCATTAAATATTAATTGTTAAAGTGCTGTGAAAGAAGTGATGATCATTCAAAATAATAAAAACATGGTTTAATTTGTCTCTTATGTTTGATTGTGTGTTTGGTGGAACATTCAATAAGCGTCAGGAATCAAATTACAGAAGAAATCACTTGTAATTGTAATGACGGGTAATGAAATTTTAATTGTCAGTTTATATGCTATAGACTTAACATTGGCCAGGAACTGAACCTTACAAAGCGATAATTGAAAGCTAATAACAATCATTCGAATAAAGCTAATTTGTGTTAGCGCCTTTTACTCTGTTAAGTTGAACTTTATTACATTTTAATATTTCTGCAGTGTTCTGGGTACACATTAAGTAATATAGTGTTCTGGGTTGTAATGCATTTACAACTGATTTTAGCATGAACGTTAAATAAAAAACAATTACCCCAAACTAAACGTTCTGATGATAAAAATTTTGAAAACAGAAATTCTTTTAAATGTTGTCTGTAATGGAATCCAACTATTTCAATCTAAATGACAGCCTTTTGATATTAAGAAAAATATAGGTTAACAGCAAAATTCAGAATATTTTGGCTTCGTTTCAATTGTAAAGCACATTAGATTGTTGTTGGGTGGCCTTATCGGATTGTGCATGGGCGGTGTTTTCCGCGTACTTTCATTTTTACTATATAAGGGCTGGGGGGCTTTTGTCCATGTTGCAGTGATCTTGTTGGTGTTCAAGTGTTCGTGTGCAATGTGCTTGTGTTTTGTAGTGTTGTGTGTTTTATTCCTAGTAAGTATTTATTTGTATTGTTTAGTCTTTTTTCATACAATATGCAAACTTTTGTTAATATTATTTTTCTGACTCTCTATCATTCGTTGATAGAATATAATTGATTACTTTTTACGTATTAGTTTATAATTAACCTGAAGACGGTTGCCGATTGTTTTTGTGGCCAAAACGTTGCATTTATATTTTTCTGCCATGTTAAAACATATTTTTATGGTGTTAAACGTCCACAATTTTAATCCAAATAGCAAATGATAAACGTGTGTTGTCACTTCACTCTTAACTAACTTACTCTAAGTTCAAAAATAACATCTCTCTCTCTCTCTCTCTCTCTCTCTCTCTCTCTCTCTCTCTCTCTCTCTCTCTCTCTCTCTCTCTCTCTCTTTCTTTCTTTCTATCTTACATAAGCCTGAAAGAGAGCGCGTGCGTATACACTCACTTTTAGCATCTGCATAATATTTTCCTGGTTAATTGTAATCCAAGTTTGGAGTTAATTAAACAACTGCATTTCACAGAAATTACTTGTTTTGAATAATAGAGGATATGTCTGAAATAGGTCGCGAGTCACACATACATTGTCAAACTTTGTAATTCTACTCAAATGTTGAGGGAACCTAATCCTGTAATCCTGGTTTTGACTAACGTATCCATGATGGTATTCAAAATTCAGTAAAACGTGCAAACTAACTTTATAACAGTAATTTCTAAATTCTGGTTACAAATGCACCAATGAAAAATTAAAATTCATTGTAATGAAAAGTAGCATAAACTTACTGACCTAACAGGCTTAATGTCAGCTAATCGACGTGTTGATCTAATGTATTAATTTTAATTTTAAAACGCTCTAATACGTGGAAGTTTCCGACGTATTTCTGTATTTATCTGGCACTCCATTAGAGTGTAATACTAAAAAATATCAACATCACCCCCAGTCCTACATTTTTCTTCTAAGCAGATGCTTACATTCCTTGATTTTGACCGATAGAATTCCACTGGCTACTAGAATATTCTAATCATTAGTAACTTCGTCAAGTAAGGTATATATAGCGTGCCACATCCAATAAATATTAATAAGGTTGGTTAATAATTGTGTACTATTTTGTTTATATACCCATGTGACATATTTATAAACAGATAACAAACGTGGGTTGCAAGTATTATTGTTACAGCCGCCATATGTAAGTGAGGCATGTCTTCAACAACATGGGAAAAGGAAGAAACCTACACAGAGAAGAAAAGAGTTTTTACAGATTCCGCAGTGTAGGCCTATATAAAATTTAATTAGAAAATAAATGTTGGTGTAACGAAGAAGATAATCGCGAAACAAAAATATACGAATACAGGACGCCTAGGATCTAGAAATAATTGATCCTACGGATATTTGTAAGAACCTCTTTGAATAAGATGAAGCGGTCAAGAAAAGAGTAAGAGATTAACTTCAGTAACAAGTAGTGTAGACGTTATAACAATTTCTCCGCATTCATTTTCTCCTTATTTTAGAATCATGCTCCCATTGACTTATACATTCTCCTGCTGATATCATATTTACCTTTGACGTATTTCAATTCTCTTGGTAAGATGTCTCGACAATTTGTAAACCCTCTCTTGTCTTCCTTAACATAATGTTCTACCCTATGAATATACTTTAGGATGTTTTTGTGCTCCTCTGCATGGTACTTTTTAGGTATTGCTTTTTTGTTTATTCCATCTTTACCTAAAGATCCATTCCATACAGTTTATGTTTCTTGTTAATCACTTCCGCGATTTCTTCGTTCCACACTAGTAGCTCTTACCTACATCCTCAGTAGGTTATTGGTTGTCTGTTCTATGTCATCTTTCATGTGTATGTACTCTTTGTTAATTTACGCTTCTGCCGGTATCTCTTAATGAAGATGTGTTAGTTTGTGTTAACATAAACTTCTAATAATCTCGTTTTTCTCTTTTAATCTTAACAGTAAGTTTAACTCCTCCTTTTCCATTTGTCTTCAGCTTTGTCTAAAGGCCAAAAGTTGACCTTATTTTATTTAACCGGGAAGCGATCTATGTTTTCTCCCTTTGTAGACTTGGAATATCACACGCTTTTTAAAACATGCACTTCACTGTTTTCTTATTCTTTGCTACTTATTCTAATATTCTTCTATAATTGTTAAAATATTCTTTTCCATGTGAATGAAGTAAATTTCTAATCGGCTTATAACTAACTCTGAAACTTACATCTACTCCACAGAGCAGGTGGCCTTCTTTATTTGACTGCCCGTGATCTTGTGTGTACTATAGTATATCTCTATTCTTCCTTCTTCTTTACTTCTACGTATGTATTCAGATTACAGTCAAATATTCTCTGTAAAATATAAAATATATGTCGTACTGAGATAATTTTATTATGTTGAAACTCGTATTTTATAGCTTTCCTCTCTTATATGTCAACACAGCTACTCTACAAAACATGCTCGCTTTGATCAATTCACTCCACTATTCACTATATTATAATCTGCTAAGCCTTTAGTCCTTTTTCGTTTTGATGATAATTGAGATTGATTTATTGAGATATGCTTAGTTAGCCCACCCCGTCGCACGTTCCACGTAGTCACATTTCATTAATACGTTACTTCCATTATCTTGTACTTTTCCTTGACTGTCGTTGCCCATCAAGTTCAAACCCCTTTCCAAGATTTCTGTAAAGTTTACGAGAAATTACTTTTTTATATAGACATATTACTAATGTGTCAAAAATTTACTGTATTGTATTGTATTGTGACACTTCTGTATTGTATTTGCCAAAGACCCATGTTTTAAAAGCACAGGAGGCGCTTTTCTCTGATTGGATCTAATGTCCTGTATCTGACATTAGACGTTTCTGAGCACTTTTCGTGCGTACGTAACGCTATCAGTAAGGACACTAAGGATCCGAGAACCTTTTTACCCTCATTATTTTTCAAACAAGCTTGGGACAGGCTATAACGGAGTTGCATTTAATAAGTTACTTTTCCATTAAAGTTTAGCTTGAAAAATCTCTAGACATTTGGCTAAATAAAAATATAATATTAAGTATTAGGTTTTCAGGAGAAAACTAAAGTCACTCTTTAAGTTTTTTCGCAGAGTATGTTGAGTATGTAGAAAGCCAGACTACCCAAAAATGCAGAGTAGACATATGTTGTCAAGCATATTTTGAAAGCTTACACACTATAACAGTATAACAAAAAACAAATAGAGAACAAGGAGAAGGAAAAAAGCGCGATTGTTGTTACGTGAAAGACAGAATTATTCAAAACTTTATACAGGCCTACTAAATGAAAGCATCTAACTACATGCAGATAGATTGTTTAAAAACTTTTCTAAGCTCAAAAAAAATTGAAGAAGATTCTATGAAATGGATGGATAAGTGATATTTGAATGAACAACAACAAACACTGAGCTTCTTGTTGATACGTAAGGTTCACGCTCTACCCCTACGACTTAATTTATTTACACACCTCTTATGACAAGGGATTATAAATATAATCCCTCCTGCTCATGTTATTAGTGCTTGGTTGCGGGAACTTGTTGGCTAATTTACCTCATCGATCCTTGCCTCTAACTAACTTACTCGATGATGTGTCTTCTACAAATTTTCGTACCGTAATGCTATTACACAATTTTTTTATAGAACGCTCCCATATCTTTTTTCAACTGTTAACACGTTAAAGAAATTGATAATAAAATTTGTAAGTTACGGTAAATAATTTATTTCACAGATAAAATAATAGAAGCCCCCAAAAAAAATCATTTAGGTATTCCCATTTGTAATTGAGAAGTACAGTTTATTTTATATTTTTAATATATTTAATAGGCATGTTTATTTCTTATTCTTTAAATTTTACAGCCACTTTACAATAGTTACAGGTCTACATGTATACGGTAATAAAATTTTATTAATACACAATATTTTATATTCTTTTAGAGGAATATATTTTTTATTTTTTTATACAGTATTTCCACTTTTTCGACACTTTTCATTATTGTCATAAATACGATATGCTATAAATATAAAGTAAGATATAAATATGAATTAACATGTAAAAAAATCGTTTTATTAAATTATCCACATACAAACTGCAGTTAACCGCAATTTCTTTTTCAATGTAATTGACTACCTTTAGCGCTCACACATTTCTGTAATCAAAATTTTAACTTCAAGAGCAATTCCCTCGAATAGCCAAACGTATATGTCAAACTGGTATAACTAAAGTGCCAGCAGAGTGACAGAGAATGCGTGTACGTGTGTATACAGTATGTTGCTCGAAAGAGAGAGAGAGAGAGAGAGAGAGAGAGAGAGAGAGAGAGAGAGAGAGAGAGAGAGAGAGAGAGAGAGAGAGAGAGAGAGAGAGAGAGAGAGAGAGAGAGACAGACAGACAGACAGACAGACAGACAGACAGACAGACAGACAGACAAAATGACAGAAGAGCAAAACCGAACACAAAACAGGAGGATACAAAATATGTGTTTACTTTGTCGGTTGTTGAGGATTAGGCCTACCGCCCGTAGTGGCTGAAGAAATACATGAATTCGCTTTCACATTAGTGCGTTGCTTTTGAATAATAAAGCTTCCCTATACTCATTTCAAAAGTCGGGGTTTGCTACCACAGCACGGTTTCATGTAAATCAGACAAAAGTAAGGGCCAACGACGCCATCTGAGTAAAAAAGTAGGTAATGTATATTAACACTTTCAAACAATTTTTTTTTCTTACATGTAATTCGCGAATTCATTAACAAATTGATTTTATAGGTTATTTTTACCTGATTATAAGTAAAATAAAGTGTGATACTAACAAATTAACATTAACAGTAGAGGCTTAAAAAAATTCGAGTCCTTTTAAAGGTAACGTTCTTTAAATTTTTATTTTCTTACATTACTAAAAACCAAGCGCTTTGTTTGTATCTCATGCGTTGCAAAGTATATAGGTACGGAAGTCTATCTTGTGTTTCCACTCACGTTGTTTAAACTAAGTAATAAAAAGCCAGTAGTATTTGAATATTCATACCCGAGTTATATAATATAGTATACCGTATAAGAAAAACTACAAGTTGCAGTAGCTTCTTTATACCTGTTTCAAATATGGACGGCTGTTGGACATGAAGTTACATCAGGTATACATATATCGTTACCAAAATTCTGGTATCTTTTAAGTGTACGAAATTTCTACATTTTGATTTGGTAGTTAAAAAACATTTGTGATCTGAATATGCTTGATTTAATTCCACATTAATTTGTGCATATGGTATTTTCAGAGCAAGCTCATGCACTAATTGATGTTCTTAAAACTTACTTTAACACGTATCAGGGAACATGGGGGTTACTGGTACTGTTTACTACATACTGTTATAGATTTCTGTTCTTTAGATACAATATTTTTTGGGTAACTAATCTTGTGAACAAGGATATACGTCTCCTGCGGTGTATAAATTTTCGTTTCCTCAACAATTTATCAGGCGAGTCATAGAAGGCAGAAATTTATTACAGATGATTAAAAAATTACATTGTGTTTATCTTGTGTAAATTTCCTTAGTTTTGGGTTCTACTCTACCGTGAGATATTTTGATGTGTAAAGTATTTATAATTGAAATAATAATTAACCAAACAACTAATAGTGTCATGCAGGGCAATTCTCTGTATTATCATTATTGTATTATCATAATTGACTCAGAAAAGAATAACTGTATATACTAAAATATTTGTCTGACAACTGTCCTGTAAAATAGGATGGTCGGCTAACAGTGTTAATATCTCCAGTATAACACGTTAAGTCCTATTTATTTTGCGATTGTTTTTTTCCCCTATATTATACATATAACTATATTTATATCAGACATTTTAAGTATCACTTTAACCGAGAATTTTTTAATTATTAAATCTGTTATTTCATCCTGATAAAATAATTTTATGTTCAATTTCCCTTTTACCAGGTCTTGTCAGTGTTTGATATATATAAAGATAAATCGGCGTAAAGATATAAACATATATAGAATACAATTTTTATTAGATATACGACTTATATCTAAACTTTAGCAGTCCTTAAGTTTGAAGTTCTGTAAACTTTAGCAGGTCAAAAATGAGACGGATATTTTGAAGTGGCATTGTATTCGTCTTCTGTATGTAATGTCACCATTTTTTTCTGTGTGCAATTTCGCTAATTCAAGATCTTAGTAAAAGTTACATCAAAAAGAGTTCAATACAAGTTTTGAATTTGCATAGATTGTACATGCACATGCACAATTCTCTCTCCTTATATCGGAGGTTCGAGTGCTGTAGCCATCTGGGCCAGCGTTCACGCAACAGAATACAGAGTGTCCGAAAAGTCCCGCACCATAGGGGTTTACAATATGTGTTCAATATGGTTACCGGAAGTGTCGAAACATAACTGTAAACGATCTCCCAAGTTCCGCAGAATGTTGGCCACCAATCCAGGTGTTACAGAACGGCACTCAGTTGTGATTCGCTCACGCAGATGGTTTATGTCCATGATCTTGACAGCATAAACTTTGGATTTTACATACCCCACACAGAAAAATCCATTAGGTTTAAATCCGGAGATCGTGGAACCCATTCCACTCGTCCCCTATGGCCAATCCACTGTGGGAAGTTTTCGTCAAGCCAATCACGAACTTGTGTACCATAATGGGGGGGTGCACCGTCCTGCATAAACCATTCTGGTCTTGGACCCAGCAGATCCAAATCAGGCAATAATGAATCTCCTAACATTTCCAAATAATTTTCACTGTTAACTGTTCCGTCAAAGAAGTAAGGGCCAATGATCCGGTCTTTCCACAAACCACACCACACCATGACGCAAGCTGCTCCTTGTTCCTTACTGCTGGAAAACCAGTGCGGATTACTCTCGGACCAGTAACATAAATTCTGTCGGTTCACCTCTCCGTTTACGTAAAAGTTAGCTTCGTCAGAGAACATAACTTTTGATAAAAACTGTGGGTCCTCTTCCAACTGTGCCAAAAACCAATCGTACATTTCCACACGTCGATCCGGATCATCATCTGACATGTGGTGTAACACTTGTAACTTGTACGGGTGAAACTTATGTTTTTTCAAAATGTCCGCGACTGTTGATCGAGGAATGCCCACTTCCAAGCTTGTTCGGCGAATTGATTTCTTTGGACTTGCTGCTACCTTTGCCAAAACCCCTTACACCACATCTTCTGGTGTCCTTGGACGTCCAGATCAGGGAGCATCTCCCACACTACCTGTAGCCTGGAATTTCCTTAACAGTCTGCCAAACGTGGTGTGCGACACTGGCTCTCGTTCCGGGTGCCTCAGATTAAATTCTGCTGCAACGTCTCTATTGGAGAATCCTTCTCTTCCACAGAGGAGGATAAGCTCTAGCCGCTCTTCAGTAGTCAACATTTTTCAGTACTGCAACAAACAAAAACACAACCCAATTAATGAAATCCCTATGGTGCGGGACTTTTCGGACACTCTGTATAAGAGACAATTTGAAATATTAACGGATACTTAGTTACTTTAGTAACTGACTCAATATCAGCTTATTGTTTTTCTAAAGAAATACAATATTAGAAAGGAATTAATTGTGTTCAGGAAAAATGTCTAACGACAATCCGCTATTCCTTAAACTGCCGGTAATCCTACATGCTCGTACGAAGTTGCGTTTAGGCAGTATTCTTAGAGTTTAGGTAATATTGGTAACATATTGCAAGTGAATTTGACGGGAACCTGCAATATGCAATAGTTTACCTTGCCTACTTACACAAGGCGTGCTGTGTGAAACCAGTGGCACTTGGGAGAATTGTTCAGCGCCGCAATACTACGATAAAGATAACCAGACCTTACTATCTACGGTACCTATTACATAAGAATATTTTGTCAAATTTAGAAGTATTAATTTTTATTTGTCTGCGGTGTAATGTAAATTTGATAATACTTATAATAGTTTGTGTAGTGCGTATTATACAGTTAAATAAATAGAACTATTGCTATACATTTTTATTATTTTTGGAGAAATAAAAATTAATTATTAGTGTCGATTTCTCCTACCTTGACCAGCTTATTCGAGAGTTGAAAGATAAAGTTCCTTGTAATCGTTCAGTAATTATATTATCTACACAACAGTGGAGTTTTCAAAAATGCCTTATAAATTCTGAAAACGAAATTGTGGAATTGACATCACTATAAGGTATCAGTACTTGGCATGCGTTTAAAAAATCTGTACAAATAAAAGTAACAAACTATAAGTTAAGGTAAAAAATAATTGCTCTACACAACAAACATTTTAAGCGGTTAGCCTTAATAAAAGGATTACTGTATTTACCTGTCGTGTATGACATCTAAAAAACGCGAAACGCTATTGTTTGAAATAATGCTATTGCCGATTCTTCTGTTTTGGTTTTACTGTTTAACATAGGGTTCTATGTTTGACATAGGGAGCTTCTATTTAGTTCTCATTAGGGTGGGTGTACGTAATAAGGTATGTTCGGTACGTCTTCTGTTGCGTTGATTATGTTTTTGAGTATGTTGCGCACATGTTGTGTTGCTCTACCTGTTTATGAGAATACGCGGCACATTCACTTGATAGCTAGAATTTTCAAGGCAAGTTGTTTTGCTAATTTAACTAAATTTTTTATAACAAACGAAGGTCAGTTGAAAAGTTCGCAGAGCGACATCTGTAGCTTAACATTAGAAATACAAATTTTCGTGTGTTGTAAGATTCATATATCTTGTAAACACCGGTTAATTTCCAAGTCTACCGCCCAATTTATTCATTGTTTAACAGCTGTTTGAAATTTGCTTGTCATGTGTGTTTTGAAATGTAAACAAGTCATCGTGCTGTGATTGAATTTTTCGTTAAAAAAGGTCTAGCGCCAATTGAAATTCTTAAAGAAAATGGTAAATATGACAGGATTTGTAAGTGGGTAATCGAATTCAAACGTGGTCGTATGGTCATTGATGATTATCCCTTGTAGGGACGTATCACCCCAAAGATGCAATCATTCCATACACAATTTAAAAATTTCAAACACCATATTGGAAAACCGGCGATTGAAAATGCATGACATTGCTGAGATCACAGGCACCTCGCATGAGTGTGTGTATCATATTTTAACTGAAGAACTTGCGAAAAGTTTGTGCAAGCTGGGTGCCGCCTTTTGAGTTGTCCGCTTTTTGGGACGTCCGCGCGGGGATCACCTTCACAGTTCGTACGGCCACGTTTAAACTCCGGTGCTTACTTACAAACGATGGTTTTTAAAGGACCAGCATCTCCTACCACTTTTTGTCGTGGACTTCCATTATCGTTAGGCCATTTTAAACAAAGAATTCGTGTTTTTGTCCATTTTTCAAAACGCGCCTGACACGTAAATTTCAAACAGCTGGTAAGTAATGAATAAATTGACACATTTCGAAATTAACAGGCGTTTACATGAAATATAAATCTTACAACACACGAACAATTTTAGTTCTGCCGCTAAGCTATAACTTAGATGTCGCTCCGCGAACTTGTCAACTGTCCATCGTACATAATTGTCTTTCATATGTGGTTGTCTGTTTCTGTCACATAGTAGATTAAAGTTTTTAATTTGTATTTTTAAGTTTTAAATTATACTATGAAATTAATTTACCATACAAAACTTTGGTGGAAAACGCTTTCTCTGGAGGAGAAGTGTGAACATTGTGCATACAAATCGTCAAAACAGTTTTGTTCTTTGTTATTTACAACTTCAGAAAAATTCTAGGTTGTGTAAATTTGTGTGGCAATAATGACCAGTGAATAATATTTTTAATGTGTTTTACAAAATAGTGTATCACGGTTTACTGAGAAGGCCTCAAATTGTATGGATAATTTGAATACACTATCGATTATATAACAATCAATCAAACGGCGCCTTCTCAAGGGAACGGTAAGGCTGCCAATATTTTAGATGAGCGGGTTTTACGTGAATAGTTAAGTTGTTCAGCAGCCAAAGGTGTGTTTTGATCATTTCCAGTAATAGCAATAATTTCTTGTTAGATTGCATTGTAGTTAGTCATAAATAATTCTTCTTCTGATAGTTCGTATCCGTTTCGGATGTTGGATATCATACAGACTATTTTAACTATCTGTACTGCTGGCCGGAATAAGTCTGTTGTATTCATCCCAAACCAGGTTCTTAAATTTCTCAGCCATAAGATTCTCGGTCGCCCAACTCCTCTCTTTCCAAGTACTTTTCCCTGTAGTATGGACTGCAGTAAGTAAAACCTCTGTTCATTTCTCATGATATGTCCCAAATACTGAAGCTTTCTTATCTTCACTGTGTTAATAACTTCCCTTTCTTTCTTCATCTTTCTAAGAACTTCAACATTAGTTATATGTGCTGTCCATGAAATGCTCAGTATTCTACGGTAAAGCCACATTTTGAAGTTTACAATTTTTTAGTTGTGACTTCAGTCAAACTTTAAGATTCCACACCGTAAAAGAGGACCGAGAATACGTAGCAGCGTAAAAAGTCTCATGTTTTTGTTTATTGTTAAATCGTGACTTTTGAATAAACTGCTCACTCTAGTGTACACTGCTCTTGTCTTTTCAGTTCTGCTCTTTATTTCTTGAGAGTGGTCCCATTGTTCATTGACTATAGTACCAAGATATGTAAATTGTCTTACACGTTCAACTGGCCTTTGGTTTATATTAAGGGTGCAGTTTGTGAACTTGTTCTTAGATACAATCATTAGCTCCGTTTTATTAACACTGATGTCTAGATCATATCTACGGCTGCTTTCTGTCGCTCTATTCATTAGTTGTTGCAGCCCCTCTAAGCTATCTGCAAATATGACGGTATCATCCGCATAACGTATGTTATTTATTTTTTCGCCGTTCAGAGAGATTCCCACATCACACTCATCTAAAGCATCTCTGAAAATACCTTCCGAGTAGATGTTGAATAAAAGCGGAGATAGCCTAGTATCATCCTTGTCTTACTCCACGCAGAATTTGTATCTCTTCAGTATAATCTTCATCTACTCTAACCACTTTAGATTGGTTCCAATACAGTGTACCTATTATCCTTAGGGCTTTTCCATCTAATCCAATATTTTTCAGGATATCCATAAACAATGGTTACGACGTATTCCATTTATTTTTTAAGTTGTAGCTGTAAACGCTATTTAGCCTAAAAGGGAGCCGATGTACGTTTAAAAAAATGTATGAATATTTCTAACATACTACTATGACTAGACAATGATGCGTGATACGCAAAAGTGAATAATATTACTGAAAATTGACAATTTTTATTAACATACCTCAAACAATCAGACCCTCAATAAAACCTACCACGAATAAACTGTAATTAGTTCTGAACACAAATAAACAGTTAAATAAATGACTGGTATAATAATACTGTTAATTATTACTGTCTTTTTAGTGCACCGATATCAAGAAGCAATTTGTTTTGTGCAACTCTCAATGTCAGCTGGCCACCATTGTCATCACCATGTGTACTTGTATCAGCAAAGCCTGTGTGGATGGAGGAATGTTCACAACAATCTTTGTGAATCAATTAAAATTAGAACTATTTGCTACTTCTCTATGTTTGGGCTTTTCTTAAATTTACGATTATAATGTGTTGCTACTAGAGGATTGCAGGATCTGAGTCGAGTTTACAAGAAGATTATAATATCTGGATATTCTTCTTCCTGCATTTTGAAAGAGGAGTTGGTAATTAAAAGAGAAATAAATTTAACGTTATTAGACAGATTAAGGCTTAACCTGGTTTATAGTTTGTTCAGTGTAAAAGGAAAATATCTTCATTTTGAAATATTTTCTAATGCTGGTGACGCCACATCGTGTTTGATACGCAGAAAGTTTTTCTCGAATTAAGTAACATTCTCAAATACTTGTGATAAGACAGGTAAATGTATACAAACTGAGAATATGCTGTCGTCGTATGGAAATAGTAATCCCTCTGAGTGTCATTGAGAGACTGCGCTACAAGAAATATGGCGAAATACACGTTTAATGTTCTTATGTTTATGGCAAATTTGTGTAGTTTATGTAGCACATGTTTTTACAGTTTCTCAGTAATATACAAGTGCCTCATACTTTTTAAATAAACTATTGCAAATTATTACACAGATAAAGTTTAATTCAATTAGGCCATATACACACTTCAGTTCCAACTTATGCCATCAGACCCATTACAATAACAATAGGACGATACAGTAATAGAACATTTAATAATAACAATGCAGTTTCGTGTTTTTAATTAAATTTATAATGTTTATTGTTGAATTTATAAGATTAAAAAAAAATTAATTAAAAAAGTTGAGTGTTTTCACTTTAAATATTAGATGTTTAACTGTAAACGCATTTTTATGTGTGTGTGTGTGTGTGTGTCACAATGATAATGCATGACTATTAACTGGGTATATAGAAACAATGTATCCTATGAAAAACGAGACGTTTCAACTTTAATTACTTTCCACCAAGTAATTTAACAAAACTGGAAACCATCAGCAACTTTTATTTTAAAAAATAGTAAAATTAAATATATAGTGAATTAGGTTTCACAGTCAATGTTTACAATGTCACAATTTTTCGGACGTGTTACAGTGTAAATTGTGTGTCCTTGGTTTCTCTTCTGGAAACCTGCGTCTTTGGTGACCCTTCCCCGGAGTCCTGCCTCCCGTCACTGCTAGGCAGGGTAATAGCGACAACTAGCGTGTTCAGAATCGCTCCAAATCTGTGTCTTCATCCCTTGCCAATATGCCAATTACCTTCAGTCCATACTACGTACAAAGACTAAACCTTATAACTCATAGGGTACATTGCATACTACCAATCAAACCAACGTTTCTGGAATTTAGAACAGACTCTACCTATGACTTGTGGAATACTCTGTACCTGATCATATTCTGAAAAAACTGAATGACACATTATTTGATACTTGTTTAATTATTTTTTTAAACTTTCAATTGTATTTTTCGAATTGGTAAATAGGTAAACTTGTCCATATTTAATCTATTAAGATCAACATTAACTAAAGAGTACAGTGGTATCATTGTACAAAAATAAAAAAATAAGAAAAATTAAAACGTTTGAATTTTTTTTGCATCAATTTTTCTATTTTCTGTACAGTGGTTTCCTTCATAAAAATGTTTTGTAACAGTCTTAGTCGCAGTACAGTAATATTTACACTAGATCAACAAGTTTTTGCCTTCTGTTACAAGACATATTACCCACCTTCTTCAAAGGTAATTTCTAACGTCGAGGTTACCTTACTAAAATTAGCTAAGTCATGAGAATTTTCTTTTCTCCTTTGTATAACCAAACCTACAACTGCCACTATTACCAATTTCATAGGACAGTGTCACAGGATTAAGATAATAAAGATATATCCATAATATAATAGTATACGTGTGAGTTCGTGTAGCGAGAGAGAAGAGAGAGAGAGAGAGAGAGAGAGAGAGAGAGAGAGAGAGAGAGAGAGAGAGAGAGAGAGAGAGAGAGAGAGAGAGAGTGAGAGAGTAAGAAGGGGGAAAAACAAAAGTAAAGACAACACCGGAGGGGACAAAATATGTGTTTACTTTGTCGGTTGTTGAAGGATTAGGTTTGACGCGTTTGATGCCTCAAGAAATACACGAATTCGCTTTCACGTTACTGCGTGCGTTGCTTTGAATAATATAGCTCCTCTCTACTCGTTTCAAAATTTGAGCTTACAACGTCATCACGATTTCATGTAATTCAGACACCATTAAACTAAGTTTTAAACTCCATTAAGACATCATTAAACTACTAAATTTCAACACAAGTCTTCTAAGCGTTAAAGTTTATAGAAGATTTATAATTATATGTTTACTACCTCGGAAGTAGTATTAACCAAATATATATATGTGTGTGTGTGTGTGTGTGTCAATAAATTAAAAACTTTAATTTACAGGGCTATATGTAAGTGTCTTCAAACTATGACGATATAAGCAACTAAGCAGACAAGCGCAAGCAACATTAGTCAGTTATCTACGTCAAAATAAAGACAATAATATAGAATGAACTCTTGTCAAATACCATTTTCATATACCCCAAACTATGCAACGCCGTAATTATTTTCTGAACGGAGTAGTAAATAAATAATTAAACTGACACATTCAACTCTTAGAATTTGTTATATGCACAAACCGTTGACATACACCTTTTTGGCGTGGCGTTAATGAGTGTCGCATGGTTTTAGAAATACATATAGTTTTACGTGCATCTACTTTCCAAGTATGTGCCGACTTCACACACACTACTGTTTAACAATATACACAGAGATGTCACCTCTCGTGATGTCACATCAGGTGATACATATGTCTGAGATTGTTAGTTTTAAAACAATACAGTGTGCTCAAAAAATTTGTCCATTTTATGATTGTTATCATTTACATGTGCAACGTTGTACATTATTGATATACATTATTGTAGGGTATACACGTTGCACCGTTGAAGTATTTTTGAGCGCTACTTTCTATATTTACCTATATAATCCAGCAAGTAAGCATTACAAAAAGGCACCCTAGTTATGACTTGATAAAGTTGTATTACACACTTTTGAATTATATCAATCTGTTAAGTTTATGACACGTAAATAAACCAAATAATTTAAAAAAAGTTTGACCTTGTGGATGATTTAAAAGCCTTCTGGCTATAGTGAGTTAATAATATATAAGCCGGTAGGTGTCTTGTATCGACTTAGGGCAGGATAAGCTTGAATCGTGACGAGTAAAATCATCTTTTGGATCCCAAGTAGATTCTCCCGTGTATCGGAATGCCGTCGATTTTCTTTGGAACATCAGGAATGAACTCAGTGCGGGGACTAACCGTAGGTCTTGATTTCAAGACAAATATCCACCGCGTTCATCTGGTACTGATTTCTACAACTGAGTAGTCACTGTAGAATTGTAGATATCTACTTGTTTTGTGGTTGAGAAAATCCACGTCAGCAGAGTGCACAGTCAACAACCCTCTGCGGTTGTTCACGTTTTTTCATGCTTAACTCCCACGCGGTTGTTCCATAGTTAGCTCCTCGGCTAGCGAATTGTTAGGAATGTACACAAAGGTATTGTCATTCGATTGTCTCAGGTTTTTGGTAGTTTGCAGGGGGTTACACGTTTCAGGTTGTTAACTTTGGCTGCCACAAAGTAAACCCTCTAATCCGACTGCCTACATCTGAATACGTTTTCACTTAATGCTGTCTAAGTAGAGGGTTTACCTGATACAAATCACCCATTGCTTAGGAGCTTTAAAGTTCGGCTGCCATGTATGGCTGCTGATAGGAGCAGTGGCAGCCGCCGCTGGTCCAGCTGCATCAGGATGTAACGTTGTTCCTCCTTTGATAACTGCAGGTTTAGATGCGTTACCAAGTGTTTTTCTACTGAAAAATAGACACCACATCCATTGTTAGCCAGATTACGTGCTTTTGTAAACTATGATTACAGAAAGGAAAAAGTCAAAATTTTCAAATTGTGTAAGGAAGATGGAATTACGTTTATGTGGGATGGTAGTTACATACAATTGTATGGTTCCATGGTAACAGGATGGTTTGATTTTTCTCTTTGTTGATTAACAAGTAAACTACCTTAACCCCTAGCTTTATGACAACAACTTACAAAAATTACCAGACAATCATTTTATAACACAATGCATTTTCAATGCATCGATCAGGCTAGACTTCTATCTAAATGATTGGAAAGCTTCATAAATGTGTAAGGTGTCTAATCCAAGAAAAAATTAAATGTTTATACAGACCCATTAAATAATTGTCATACATCAACAGTATCTCACAGACGCGCGCGAGCGCGATAAGGCCCCAAGTCCTCTCTGCCTATTTATCACTCTATCTGTCGATTTCAATCTGTCTCTCTGACTCTCTGTTTATCTGTTCTCTCTCTCTCTCTCTCTCTCTCTCTCTCTCTCTCTCTCTCTCTCTCTCTCTCTCTCTCTCTCTCTCTCTCTCTCTCTCTCTCTCTCTCTCCTGTCTTTCTCCCACTTATTCATCGCGTTATTTTTAATATTTTTTCTTCGTTTTTAGCATTTGTTGAATCTGAAGTATTTATGACGATATTCACCATTTTGCAAAGTATGTTGAAGCACATGTAGCGTACTGTTCGGCATGCATACGAATTATATTTTATTAAGGTTGAGCTTTAAGTTAGTATTTTGAACAATGTCTTATGTGTTTAAGATTGTTTTTTTTATTGGGAATTATAAGTAGATCGCTTTAGTCACTTAAACAAAGATAATCTATAAAAAACAGTTGAATTAACAAAATCGGAGAAATCTTGTGACAATCACTGACCATTTACTTTCAACAATTTTTAAAGCAGACTACAATGTAAGTCGTAACAATTATCCAGTTACTTAGATGGTACTTAAGCTGAACACAAATCCATTTTAGGATGTTTACGAGCCGCCGGTGCAATAAAGTCTAGCACAATAAATTGTGTTTTACGGGTTCCGGATTACTCATTTTGGGAAACGTGCCAGATGCAGTGGATAAGTATAAGGTCTAACCTAGTTATCGATTAAAAGCCATTTGTTCCTGCACAAACTATGCGAGTAATTGTGCACGTGTAACTTCAAATCGTTTACAAAATAACTCTCGTAAAGTATACAAATTGTAACCAAAAAGAACTTTTAATTATAGTTTAACTATAGTTTAACAGTGTTTAATTATAGTTCAGAGATGCGATTTAACAATGTAAGAAATCAAAACACAGCGAAAACTTTACGCGTAATGACAGAGCCTTATACAATTGTTTTCAGTCATTTTCATGAGAATGATAATATTAGATCCATAATACTTGATAAAAATAAAAAACATACATAAAACACTGTACATAAACTACACGATAAGTGAGAAATAACAATAAAATCAGTAACGTAGAAACAATTAATCCGATCCATTCCTTTAAACATAATATAGCATAAGGAAAAACTTCAAAATAAATTAAAAATACTTTAAAAACTGGAGCATTAAAAAATAAGTATAAACATAATTTTTTCTCCTGCCTCTTGTCTCAAAAAAAAAGAGGCAGTAGTAGGTATCAGTCAACAAGAGCTTAGTATTTAATAAGGTTTCCATCTCGGACGGGCAGAGCTAGGATTCTGGCAAAGGTATTTGATAAACAGCTCTAAAATCGTAACAAACACCTACAAAACGTGGAAAATAAATGAGTAAGTTTACTAACTTGTGCAAGTAAAAGATACATTAAATTAAGCAAAAATCAATAGTGCTTTCTGTTTTTGCATAAGAAATTAGTTTCTGGCGCACTTGAATATTTTTGGACAACTGTCTTGAAAATGCAAAAACTTTAACAAAAATAATTTAAAATTAGAAACTTAAATTTTTAAGCGTATTCAATCGCAACAATAAACAATGTAGTTAACATAGGTATAAAATAATTAAACATTTTTTAAATTTAATACAAATTCCTCAAAAAGAAAAAAAGGGATTGAAAAATAAAATAATAAGGTTATATAAAATAATAAAAAATAGTGTATTATATTTTGAAGACGTTTTACGTAATCATTTTATGCGCAAAGATAATCCCAACTTAGTTTATGCTAAAATAATAAAATATATGTAATTAGTATGTATGTAAACAAATCGCATACACATAACTTCAAAATGTGTCAATTGGATTCATAACAACTAAACTCCTCGTTCTCCCTTAAAAATCTGTTCAAATTAATCTCTCAGATTATTTAAAACCATTGAAATCCGTGTAAACGCTTAAAAGTCAGTATGCGTTAAATAAATTAAGGAGAGTAATTCTGCACACAATACAGGAAAACCTATGTTTTACACTGACTGACACACTGATCACGATATCTCTGAAACAACTGAATGGATATCAATGAAGCTTTGAACATAGCTTCATCATAGGTCTTAGGTGCTCACTAAGAAACGGTTTTAAAATCTTTCACTCCTAAGGGGCAACCCCCCCGCCACTGGTAAGAATGTATCTATGTATGTATGTTCCACATCTCCTCCTAAACCACTGGACCGCTTTCAACCAAACATGGCACAAATATGTTACGCGACGGGAGAACCAACATAGGATAGGTGTTTTTTCGATGGGGTCCTTTGGGGGGTTCTTTGGGGTCTTCGACATCTCCTCCTAAACCACTGGACCAATTTCAACCAAACTTGGAACAAATATTTTACGCACCGGGAGAACCAACATAGGATAGGTGATTTTTCGATGGGGTCCTTTGGGGGGTTCTTTGGGGTCTTTCACATCTCCTCCTAAACCACTGGACCGATTTCAACCAAACCTGGCACAAATATTTTACGCAACGGGAGAACCAACATAGGGGAGGTGATTTTTCGATACGATCCTACGGGGGGTCCTTTTGGGGGTCCTTTGGGGGTCTTCCACATCTCCTCCTAAACCACTGGACCAATTTCAACCACACTTGGCACAAATATTTTACGCAACGGGAGAACCAACAAAGGACAAGTGATAGGTCTTAGGTGCTCAGTAAGAAACGGTTTTATAAACTTTCACTCCTAAGGGGCAACCCCCCCCCATTACATGTATGTATCTATGTATGTATGTTCCACATCTCCTCGTAAATCACTGGACAGATTTCAACCAACCTTGGCACAAATATATTACGCTACGGAAGAACCAACATAGGATAGGTGTTTTTTCGATAGGATCCTTTGGGGGGTACTTTGGGGTCTTCCACATCTCCTCCTAAACCACTGGACCAATTTCAACCAAACGTGGCACAAATATTTTACGCAACGGGAAAACCAACATAGGGTAGGCGTTTTTTCGATACGATCCTTCGGGGGGTCCTTTTGGGGGTCCTTTGGGGTCTTCCACATCTCCTCCTAAACCACTGGACCAATTTCAACCAAACCTGGCACAAATATTTTACGCAACGGGAGAACCAACATAGGATAGGTGTTTTCTTCGATGGGGTCCTTTGGGGTCTTCCACATCTTCTCCTAAACCACTGGACCGATTTAAACCAAACTTGGCACAAATATTTTACGCAACGGGAGAACCAACATAGGGTAGGTGTTTTATCGATAAGGTCCTTCGGGGGGTCCTTTTGGGGGTCCTCTGGGGTCTTCCACATCTCCTCCTAAACCACTGGACCAATTTCAACCAAACTTGGCACAAATATTTTACGCAACGGGAGAACCAACATAGGGTAGGCGTTTCCTCGATACGATCCTTCGGGGGTCCTTTTGGGGGTCCTTTGGGGTCTTCCACATCTCCTCCTAAACCACTGGACCAATTTCAACCAAACCTGGCACAAATATTTTACGCAACGGGAGAACCAACATAGGATTGGTGTTTTCTTCGATGGGGTCCTTTGGGGTCTTCCACATCTTCTCCTAAACCACTGGACCGATTTCAACCAAACTTGGCACAAATATTTTACGCAACGGGAGAACCAACTTAGGGTAGGTGTTTTTTCGATACGATCCTTCGGGGGGTCCTTTTGGGGGTCCTCTGGGGTCTTCCATATCTCCTCCTAAACCACTGGACCAATGTCAACCAAACTTGGCACAAATATTTTACGCAACGGGAGAACCAACATAGGACAAATGATAGGTCTTAGGTGCTCACTAAGAAACGGTTTTAAAAACTTTCACTCCTAAGGGGCAACCCCCCCCCTAGTATGTATGTATCTATGTATGTATGTTCCACATTTCCTCCTAAACCACTGGACCGATTTCAACCAAGCTTGGCACAAATATATTACGCGACGGGAGAACCAACATAGGATAAGTGTTTTTTCGATGGGGTCCTTTGGGGGTTCTTTGGGGTCTTCCACATCTCCTCCTAAACCACTGGCCCAATTTCAACCAAACTTGGCACAAATATTTTACGCAACGGGAGAACCAACATAGGATAGGTGTTTTTTCGATGGGGTCCTTTGGGGGTTTCTTTGGGGTTTTTCACATCTCCTCCTAAACCACGTGACCGATTTCAACCAAACCTGGCACAAATATTTTACGCAACGGGAGAAGCAACATAGGACATGTGATAGGTCTTAGGTGCTCACTAAGAAACGGTTTTAAAAACTTTCACTCCTAAGGGGCAACCCCCCCCCCCCTAGAATGTATGTATCTATGTATGTATGTTCCACATTTCCTCCTAAACCACTGGACCGATTTCAACCAAACGTGGCACAAATATATTTCGCGACGGGAGAACCAACATAGGCTGTTTTTTCGATGGGGTCCTTTGGCGGTTCTTTGGGGTCTTCCACATCTCCTCCTAAACCACTGGCCCAATTTCAACCAAACTTGGCACAAATATTTTACGCAACGGGAGAACCAACATAGGATAGATGTTTTTTCGATGGGGTCCTTTTGGGGGTCCTTTGGGGTCTTCCACATCTCCTCCTAAACCACTGGACCAATTTCAACCAAACCTGGCACAAATATTTAACGCAACGGGAGAACCAACATAGGAAAGGTGTTTTCTTCGATGGTGTCCTTTGGGGTCTTCCACATCTTCTCCTAAACCACTGGACCGATTCAACCAAACTTGGCACAAATATTTTACGCAACGGGAGAACCAACATAGGGTAGGCGTTTTTCGATACGATCCTTCGGGGGGTCCTTTTGGGGGTCCTTTGGTGTCTTCCACATCTGCTCCTAAACCACTGGACCAATTTCAACCAAACCTGGCACAAATATTTTACGCAACAGGAGAACCAACATAGGATAGGTGTTTTCTTTGATGGGGTCCTTTGGGGTCTTCCACATCTTCTCCTAAACCACTGGACCGATTTCAACCAAACTTGGCACAAATATTTTACGCAACGGGAGAACCAACATAGGATAGGTGTTTTCTTCGATGGGGTCCTTTGGTGTTTCTTTGGGGTCTTCCACATTTCCTCCTAAACCACTGGACCGATTTCAACCAAACTTGGCACAAATATTTTACGCAACGGGAGAACCAACATAGGAAAGCTGTTTTCTTCGATGGTGTCCTTTGGGGTCTTCCACATCTTCTCCTAAACCACTGGACCGATTCAACCAAACTTGGCACAAATATTTTACGCAACGGGAGAACCAACATAGGGTAGGTGTTTTTTCGATACGATCCTTCGGGGGGTTCTTTGGGGTCTTTCACATCTCCTCCTAAACCACTGGACCGATTTCAACCAAACTTGGCACAAATATTTTACGCAACGGGAGAACCAACATAGGGTAGGTGTTTTTTCGATACGATCCTTCGTGGGGTCCTTTTGGGGGTCCTTTGGGGTCTTCCACATCTCCTCCTAAACCATTGGACCAGTTTCAACCAAACTAGGCACAAATATTTTACGCAACGGGAGAACCAACATAGGACAAATGATAGGTCTTAGGTGCTCACTAAGAAACGTTTTTAAAAACTTTCACTCCTAAGGGGCAACCCCCCCCCTAGTATGTATGTATCTATGTATGTATGTTCCACATTTCCTCCTAAACCACTGGACCGATTTCAACCAAACGTGGCACAATTATATTTCGCGACGGGAGAACCAACATAGGCTAAGTGTTTTTTCGATGGGGTTTTTGGGGGTTCCTTGGGGTCTTCCACATCTCCTCCTAAACCACTGGCCCAATTTCAAACAAACTTGGCACAAATATTTTTTCGCAACGGGAGAACCAACATAGGATAGATGTTTTTTCGATGGGGTCCTTTGGGGGGTTCTTTGGGGTTTTTCACGTCTCCTCCTAAACCACGTGACCGATTTCAACCAAACCTGGCACAAATATTTTACGCAACGGGTGAACCAACATAGGATACGTGTTTTCTTCGATGGGGTCCTTTGGTGTTTCTTTGGGGTCTTCCACATCTCCTCCTAAACCACTGGACCGATTTCAACCAAACTTGGCACAAATATTTTACGCAACGGGAGAACCAACATAGGGTAGGCGTTTTTTCGATACGATCTTTCGGGGGGTTCTTTTGGGGGTCCTTTGGGGTCTTCCACATCTCCTCCAAAACACTGGACCAATTTCAACCAAACCTGGCACAAATATTTTACGCAACGGGAGAACCAACATAGGATAAGTGTTTTCTTCGATGGAGTCCTTTGGGGTCTTCCACATCTTCTCCTAAACCGCTGGACCGATTCAACCAAACTTGGCACAAATATTTTACGCAACGGGAGAACCAACATAGGGTAGGTGTTTTTTCGATAAGGTCCTTCGGGGGGTCCTTTTGGGGGTCCTCTGGGGTCTTCCACATCTCCTCCTAAACCACTGGACCAATTTCAACCAAACTTGGCACAAATATTTTACGCAACGGGAGAACCAACATAGGGTAGGCGTTTTCTCGATACGATCCTTCGGGGGTCCTTTTGGGGGTCCTTTGGGGTCTTTCACATCTCCTCCTAAACCACTGGACCAATTTCAACCAAACCTGGCACAAATATTTTACGCAACGGGAGAACCAACATAGGATTGGTGTTTTCTTCGATGGGGTCCTTTGGGGTCTTCCACATCTTCTCCTAAACCACTGGACCGATTTCAACCAAACTTGGCACAAATATTTTACGCAACGGGAGAACCAACTTAGGGTAGGTGTTTTTTCGATAAGATCCTTCGGGGGGTCCTTTTGGGGGTCCTCTGGGGTCTTCCACATCTCCTCCTAAACCACTGGACCAATTTCAACCAAACTTGGCACAAATATTTTACGCAACGGGAGAACCAACATAGGACAAATGATAGGTCTTAGGTGCTCACTAAGAAACGGTTTTAAAAACTTTCACTCCTAAGGGGCAACCCCCCCCTTAGTATGTATGTATCTATGTATGTATGTTCCACATTTCCTCCTAAACCACTGGACCGATTTCAACCAAACTTGGCACAAATATATTACGCGACGGGAGAACCAACATAGGATAAGTGTTTTTTCGATGGGGTCCTTTGGGGGTTCTTTGGGGTCTTCCACATCTCCTCCTAAACCACTGGCCCAATTTCAACCAAACTTGGCACAAATATTTTACGCAACGGGAGAACCAACATAGGGTAGGCGTTTTTTCGATACGATCTTTCGGGGGGTTCTTTTGGGGGTCCTTTGGGGTCTTCCACATCTCCTCCAAAACACTGGACCAATTTCAACCAAACCTGGCACAAATATTTTACGCAACGGGAGAACCAACATAGGATAAGTGTTTTCTTCGATGGAGTCCTTTGGGGTCTTCCACATCTTCTCCTAAACCGCTGGACCGATTCAACCAAACTTGGCACAAATATTTTACGCAACGGGAGAACCAACATAGGGTAGGTGTTTCTTCGATACGATCCTTCGGGGGGTTCTTTGGGGTCTTTCACATCTCCTCCTAAACCACTTGACCGATTTCAACCAAACCTGGCACAAATATTTTACGCAACGGGAGAACCAACATAGGATAGGTATTTTCTTCGATGGGGTCCTTTGGGGGGTTCTTTGGGGAATTCCACATCTCCTCCTAAACCACTGGACCGATTTCAACCAAACCTGGCACAATTATTTTACGCAACGGGAGAACCAAAATAGGGTAGGCGTTTTTTCGATGCGATCCTTCGGGGGGTCCTTTGTGTTCTTCCACATCTCCTCCTAAACCACTGGACCAATTTCAACCAAACTTGGCACAAATAATTTACGCAACGGGAGAACCAACATAGGACAAGTGACAGGTCTTCGGTGCTCACTAAGAAACGGTTTTAAAAACGTTCACTAATAATTGGCAAACCCCCCCCCCATTGTATGTATGTATCTATGTATGTATGTTCCACATCTCCTCCTAAACCACTGGACCGATTCAACCAAACTTGGCAAAAATATATTACGCGACGGGAGAACCAACATAGGCTAGGTGTTTTTTCGATGGGGTCCTTTGGGGGGTTCTTCGAGGTATTTCACATTTCCTCCTAAACCACTGGACCGATTTCAACCAAAGTCGGTGTAAATATTTTACGCAACGGGAGAACCAACATAGGATAGGTGTTTTTTTCGATACGATCCTCTGGCGTCTTCCACTTCTCCTCCTAAACCACTGGACCGACTTCAACCAAACCTGGCACAAATATTTTACGCAACGGGAGAACCAACATAGGGTAGGTGTTTTCTTCGATGGGGTCCTTTGGGGGGTTCTTTGGGGTCTTCCACATCTCCTCCTAAACCACTGGACAGATTTCAACCAAACTTGGCACAAATATTTTACGCAACGGGAGAACCAACATAGGACAGGTGACAGGTCTTAGGTGCTCACTAAGAAACGGTTTTAAAAACGTTCACTCCTAATTGGCAACCCCCCCCCCCATTGTATGTATGTTCCACATCTCCTCCTAAACCACTGGACCGATTTCAACCAAACTTGGCACAAATATATTACGCGACGGGAGAACCAACATAGGCTAGGTGTTTTTTCGATGGGGTCCTTTGGGGGGTTCTTTGGGGTATTGCACATCTCCTCCTAAACCACTGGACCGATTTCAACCAAACCTGGCACAAATATTTTACGCAACGGGAGAACCAACATAGGATATGTGTTTTCTTCGATGGCGGCCTTTGGGGGTTCTTTGGGGTCTTCCACATCTCCTCCTAAACCACTGGACCGATTTCAACCAAACTTGGCCAAATATTTTACGCAACGGGAAAACCAACATGGGGTAGGTTTTTTTTTCGATACGATCCTTTGGGAGGTCCTTTGGGGTCTTCTACATCTCCTCCTAAACCACTGGACCGATTTCAACCAAACTTGGCACAAATATTATACCCAACGGGAGAACCAACATAGGTCAGGTGTTTTTTCGATACCATCCTCTTGGGGGGCCTTTGGGTCTTTAAAAATCTATTAGATCTGGTTACTATGGCAACCCAATAGAATAGATTCTGGTTACCATAGCATCGGTGGAAATCTCCCGCGTAGGAAGTAGCGCGGGCGTCGTCCGACGGGCCTCCCCCGGAGTCTATCCACGGAACCAGGGGAGCCTTAGGTCGAATCCCACTAAAGACGTCGGGGCCAGAGTCCACGGTTCTTATAAATAAAGATATAGGTTATGATATCAAAGGTGGTGTATGCAAAGCGGTGAGAAAATAGGTCACTTATTCCCTGGAAGATAAAATCTTTGTCGGTCTTTAAATACGACTGTAATACTGACTACAACAATGACAAGATTTTATCTATTGGTGATTTTGTACAGTGTAAATGGTGTAATTCTATAAAGTGGAAAGAGGGAAGTCCTGGGTTATGTTGTAGCAACGGAAAAGTCCACCTTCCTCTCATTAAAGAACTACCAGAACCTCTCCACAGCCTTCTGAGGGAAGACTGTTTCTCTCATGGCCAGTTGTACGTTGCCTGTTCAAGAGTTAGCACTCCTGACAGTCTGGTTATTCTTCACCCAGAAGGAAAAACTAAAAACTTTGTGTACAAAGAAGTTCTTTAATGATCCGAAGATTAGTTCTTCATTAAAAGTTCATAAATTGAAGAAAAATCTGAAATGTTTTCATACTCAACACAACTTCGTATAACAAAAATGTTTAATGTTTATTTTAAATAAAATATATAAGAGGTTTTAATTATTTATTTATAAGAAACCTACTTTAATTGAACTTTATTAATTAAATAAGATTTTCATTACGTACAACGTATAAGCCAAATACCACTGACTGACCCACTGATCACGATATCTCTGAAACCACTGAATGGATATCAATGAAACTTTGAACATAGCTTCATCATAGGTCTTAGGTGCTCACTAAGAAACGGTTTTAAAATCTTTCACTCCTAAGGGGCCACCCCCCCCCCCCCCCCGGTAAGAATGTATCTATGTATGTATGTTCCACATCTCCTCCTAAACCACTGGACCGATTTCAACCAAACATGGCACAAATATGTTACGCGACGGGAGAACCAACATAGGATAGGTGTTTTTTCGATGGGGTCCTTTAGGGGGTTCTTTGGGGTCTTCGACATCTCCTCCTAAACCACTGGACCGATTTCAACCAAACTTGGCACAAATATTATACCCAACGGGAGAACCAACATAGGTCAGGTGTTTTTTCGATACCATCCTCTTGGGGGGCCTTTGGGTCTTTAAAAATCTATTAGATCTGGTTACTATGGCAACCCAATAGAATAGATTCTGGTTACCATAGCATCGGTGGAAATCTCCCGCGTAGGAAGTAGCGCGGGCGTCGTCCGACGGGCCTCCCCCGGAGTCTATCCACGGAACCCGGGGAGCCTTAGGTCGAATCCCACGAAAGACGTCGGGGCCAGAGTCCACGGTTCTTATAAATAAAGATATAGGTTATGATATCAAAGGTGGTGTATGCAAAGCGGTGAGAAAATAGGTCACTTATTCCCTGGAAGATAAAATCTTTGTCGGTCTTTAAATACGACTGTAATACTGACTACAACAATGACAAGATTTTATCTATTGGTGATTTTGTACAGTGTAAATGGTGTAATTCTATAAAGTGGAAAGAGGGAAGTCCTGGGTTATGTTGTAGCAACGGAAAAGTCCACCTTCCTCTCATTAAAGAACTACCAGAACCTCTCCACAGCCTTCTGAGGGAAGACTGTTTCTCTCATGGCCAGTTGTACGTTGCCTGTTCAAGAGTTAGCACTCCTGACAGTCTGGTTATTCTTCACCCAGAAGGAAAAACTAAAAACTTTGTGTACAAAGAAGTTCTTTAATGATCCGAAGATTAGTTCTTCATTAAAAGTTCATAAATTGAAGAAAAATCTGAAATGTTTTCATACTCAACACAACTTCGTATAACAAAAATGTTTAATGTTTATTTTAAATAAAATATATAAGAGGTTTTAATTATTTATTTATAAGAAACCTACTTTAATTGAACTTTATTAATTAAATAAGATTTTCATTACGTACAACGTATAAGCCAAATACCACTGACTGACCCACTGATCACGATATCTCTGAAACCACTGAATGGATATCAATGAAACTTTGAACATAGCTTCATCATAGGTCTTAGGTGCTCACTAAGAAACGGTTTTAAAATCTTTCACTCCTAAGGGGCCACCCCCCCCTACCCGGTAAGAATGTATCTATGTATGTATGTTCCACATCTCCTCCTAAACCACTGGACCGATTTCAACCAAACATGGCACAAATATGTTACGCGACGGGAGAACCAACATAGGCTAGGTGTTTTTTCGATGGGGTCCTTTAGGGGGTTCTTTGGGGTCTTCGACATCTCCTCCTAAACCACTGGACCAATTTCAACCAAACTTGGAACAAATATTTTACGCACCGGGAGAACCAACATAGGATAGGTGATTTTTCGATGGGGTCCTTTGGGGGGTTCTTTGGGGTCTTTCACATCTCCTCCTAAACCACTGGACCGATTTCAACCAAACCTGGCACAAATATTTTACGCAACGGGAGAACCAACATAGGGGAGGTGATTTTTCGATACGATCCTACGGGGGGGTCCTTTTGGGGGTCCTTTGGGGGTCTTCCACATCTCCTCCTAAACCACTGGACCAATTTCAACCACACTTGGCACAAATATTTTACGCAACGGGAGAACCAACAAAGGACAAGTGATAGGTCTTAGGTGCTCACTAAGAAACGGTTTTATAAACTTTCACTCCTAAGGGGCAACCCCCCCCCCATTGCATGTATGTATCTATGTATGTATGTTCCACATCTCCTCGTAAATCACTGGACAGATTTCAACCAACCTTGGGACAAATATATTACGCTACGGAAGAACCAACATAGGATAGGTGTTTTTTTGATAGGGTCCTTTGGGGGGTTCTTTGGGGTCTTCCACATCTCCTCCTAAACCACTGGACCAATTTCATCCAAACGTGGCACAAATATTTTACGCAACGGGAAAACCAACATAGGGTAGGCGTTTTTTCGATACGATCCTTCAGGGGGGTCCTTTGGGGTCTTCCACATCTCCTCCTAAACCACTGGACCAATTTCAACCAAACCTGGCACAAATATTTTACGCAACGGGAGAACCAACATAGGATAGTTGTTTTCTTCGATGGGGTCCTTTGGGGTCTTCCACATCTTCTCCTAAACCACTGGACCGATTTCAACCAAACTTGGCACAAATATTTTACGCAACGGGAGAACCAACATAGGGTAGGTGTTTTTTCGATAAGGTCCTTCGGGGGGTCCTTTTGGGGGTCCTCTGGGGTCTTCCACATCTCCTCCTAAACCACTAAACCAATTTCAACCAAACTTGGCACAAATATTTTACGCAACGGGAGAACCAACATAGGGTAGGCGTTTTCTCGATACGATCCTTCGGGGGTCCTTTTGGGGGTCCTTTGGGGTCTTCCACATCTCCTCCTAAACCACTGGACCAATTTCAACCAAACCTGGCACAAATATTTTACGCAACGGGAGAACCAACATAGGATTGGTGTTTTCTTCGATGGGGTCCTTTGGGGTCTTCCACATCTTCTCCTAAACCACTGGACCGATTTCAACCAAACTTGGCACAAATATTTTACGCAACGGGAGAACCAACTTAGGGTAGGTGTTTTTTCGATAAGATCCTTCGGGGGGTCCTTTTGGGGGTCCTCTGGGGTCTTCCACATCTCCTCCTAAACCACTGGACCAATTTCAACCAAACTTGGCACAAATATTTTACGCAACGGGAGAACCAACATAGGACAAATGATAGGTCTTAGGTGCTCACTAAGAAACGGTTTTAAAAACTTTCACTCCTAAGGGGCAACCCCCCCCCCTAGTATGTATGTATCTATGTATGTATGTTCCACATTTCCTCCTAAACCACTGGACCGATTTCAACCAAACTTGGCACAAATATATTACGCGACGGGAGAACCGACATAGGATAAGTGTTTTTTCGATGGGGTCCTTTGGGTGTTCTTTGGGGTCTTCCACATCTCCTCCTAAACCACTGGCCCAATTTCAACCAAACTTGGCACAAATATTTTACGCAACGGGAGAACCAACATAGGATAGGTGTTTTTTCGATGGGGTCCTTTGGGGGTTTCTTTGGGGTTTTTCACATTTCCTCCTAAACCACGTGACCGATTTCAACCAAACCTGGCACAAATATTTTACGCAACGGGAGAACCAACATAGGACATGTGATAGGGCTTAGGTGCTCACTAAGAAACGGTTTTAAAAACTTTCACTCCTAAGGGGCAACCCCCCCCCTAGTATGTATGTACCTATGTATGTATGTTCCACATTTCCTCCTAAACCACTGGACCGATTTCAACCAAACGTGGCACAAATATATTTCGCGACGGGAGAACCAACATAGGCTGTTTTTTCGATGGGGTCCTTTGGCGGTTCTTTGGGGTCTTCCACATCTCCTCCTAAACCACTGGCCCAATATCAACCAAACTTGGCACAAATATTTTACGCAACGGGAGAACCAACATAGGATAGATGTTTTTTCGATGGGGTCCTTTTGGGGGTCCTTTGGGGTCTTCCACATCTCCTCCTAAACCACTGGACCAATTTCAACCAAACCTGGCACAAATATTATACGCAACGGGAGAACCAACATAGGATAGATGTTTTTTCGATGGGGTCCTTTTGGGGGTCCTTTGGGGTCTTCCACATCTCCTCCTAAACCACTGGACCAATTTCAACCAAACCTGGCACAAATATTTTACGCAACGGGAGGACCAACATAGGAAAGGTGTTTTCTTCGATGGTGTCCTTTGGGGTCTTCCACATCTTCTCCTAAACCACTGGACCGATTCAACCAAACTTGGCACAAATATTTTACGCAACGGGAGAACCAACATAGGGTAGGCGTTTTTCGATACGATCTTTCGGGGGGTCCTTTTGGGGGTCCTTTGGTGTCTTCCACATCTCCTCCTAAACCACTGGACCAATTTCAACCAAACCTGGCACAAATATTTTACGCAACGGGAGAACCAACATAGGATAGGTGTTTTCTTTGATGGGGTCCTTTGGGGTCTTCCACATCTTCTCCTAAACCACTGGACCGATTTCAACCAAACTTGGCACAAATATTTTACGCAACGGGAGAACCAACATAGGATAGGTGTTTTCTTCGATGGGGTCCTTTGGTGTTTCTTTGGGGTCTTCCACATTTCCTCCTAAACCACTGGACCGATTTCAACCAAACTTGGCACAAATATTTTACGCAACGGGAGAAGCAACATAGGAAAGGTGTTTTCTTCGATGGTGTCCTTTGGGGTCTTCCACATCTTCTCCTAAACCACTGGACCGATTCAACCAAACTTGGCACAAATATTTTACGCAACGGGAGAACCAACATAGGGTAGGTGTTTTTTCGATACGATCCTTCGGGGGGTTCTTTGGGGTCTTTCACATCTCCTCCTAAACCACTGGACCGATTTCAACCAAACTTGGCACAAATATTTTACGCAACGGGAGAACCAACATAGGGTAGGTGTTTTTTCGATACGATCCTTCGTGGGGTCCTTTTGGGGGTCCTTTGGGGTCTTCCACATCTCCTCCTAAACCATTGGACCAGTTTCAACCAAACTAGGCACAAATATTTTACGCAACGGGAGAACCAACATAGGACAAATGATAGGTCTTAGGTGCTCACTAAGAAACGTTTTTAAAAACTTTCACTCCTAAGGGGCAACCCCCCCCCCTAGTATGTATGTATCTATGTATGTATGTTCCACATTTCCTCCTAAACCACTGGACCGATTTCAACCAAACGTGGCACAATTATATTTCGCGACGGGAGAACCAACATAGGCTAAGTGTTTTTTCGATGGGGTCCTTTGGGGGTTCCTTGGGGTCTTCCACATCTCCTCCTAAACCACTGGCCCAATTTCAACCAAACTTGGCACAAATATTTTTTCGCAACGGGAGAACCAACATAGGATAGATGTTTTTTCGATGGGGTCCTTTGGGGGGTTCTTTGGGGTTTTTCACATCTCCTCCTAAACCACGTGACCGATTTCAACCAAACCTGGCACAAATATTTTACGCAACGGGTGAACCAACATAGGATACGTGTTTTCTTCGATGGGGTCCTTTGGTGTTTCTTTGGGGTCTTCCACATCTCCTCCTAAACCACTGGACCGATTTCAACCAAACTTGGCACAAATATTTTACGCAACGGGAGAACCAACATAGGGTAGGCGTTTTTTCGATACGATCTTTCGGGGGGTTCTTTTGGGGGTCCTTTGGGGTCTTCCACATCTCCTCCAAAACACTGGACCAATTTCAACCAAACCTGGCACAAATATTTTACGCAACGGGAGAACCAACATAGGATAAGTGTTTTCTTCGATGGAGTCCTTTGGGGTCTTCCACATCTTCTCCTAAACCGCTGGACCGATTCAACCAAACTTGGCACAAATATTTTACGCAACGGGAGAACCAACATAGGGTAGGTGTTTCTTCGATACGATCCTTCGGGGGGTTCTTTGGGGTCTTTCACATCTCCTCCTAAACCACTTGACCGATTTCAACCAAACCTGGCACAAATATTTTACGCAACGGGAGAACCAACATAGGATAGGTATTTTCTTCGATGGGGTCCTTTGGGGGGTTCTTTGGGGTCTTCCACATCTCCTCCTAAACCACTGGACCGATTTCAACCAAACCTGGCACAAATATTTTACGCAACGGGAGAACCAAAATAGGGTAGGCGTTTTTTCGATACGATCCTTCGGGGGGTCCTTTGTGTTCTTCCACATCTCCTCCTAAACCACTGGACCAATTTCAACCAAACTTGGCACAAATAATTTACGCAACGGGAGAACCAACATAGGACAAGTGACAGGTCTTCGGTGCTCACTAAGAAACGGTTTTAAAAACGTTCACTAATAATTGGCAAACCCCCCCCCCATTGTATGTATGTATCTATGTATGTATGTATGTTCCACATCTCCTCCTAAACCACTGGACCGATTCAACCAAACTTGGCAAAAATATATTACGCGACGGGAGAACCAACATAGGCTAGGTTTTTTTTTCGATGGGGTCCTTTGGGGGGTTCTTTGAGGTATTTCACATCTCCTCCTAAACCACTGGACCGATTTTTCAACCAAACTCGGTGTAAATATTTTACGCAACGGGAGAACCAACATAGGATAGGTGTTTTTTCGATACGATCCTCTGGCGTCTTCCACTTCTCCTCCTAAACCACTGGACCGACTTCTACCAAACCTGGCACAAATATTTTACGCAACGGGAGAACCAACATAGGGTAGGTGTTTTCTTCGATGGGGTCCTTTGGGGGGTTCTTTGGGGTCTTCCACATCTCCTCCTAAACCACTGGACAGATTTCAACCAAACTTGGCACAAATATTTTACGCAACGGGAGAACCAACATAGGACAGGTGACAGGTCTTAGGTGCTCACTAAGAAACGGTTTTAAAAACGTTCACTCCTAATTGGCAACCCCCCCCCCATTGTATGTATGTTCCACATCTCCTCCTAAACCACTGGACCGATTTCAACCAAACTCGGTGTAAATATTTTACGCAACGGGAGAACCAACATAGGATAGGTGTTTTTTCGATACGATCCTCTGGCGTCTTCCACTTCTCCTCCTAAACCACTGGACCGACTTCTACCAAACCTGGCACAAATATTTTACGCAACGGGAGAACCAGCATAGGGTAGGTGTTTTCTTCGATGGTGTCCTTTGGGGTCTTCCACATCTCCTCCTAAACCACTGGACCGATTTCAACCAAACCTGGCACAAATATTTTACGCAACGGGAGAACCAACATAGGATATGTGTTTTCTTCGATGGCGGCCTTTGGGGGTTCTTTGGGGTCTTCCACATCTCCTCCTAAACCACTGGACCGATTTCAACCAAACTTGGCCAAATATTTTACGCAACGGGAAAACCAACATGGGGTAGGTGTTTTTTCGATACGATCCTTCGGGGGGTCCTTTGTGGTCTTCCACGTCTCCTCCTAAACCACTGGACCAATTTCCACCAAACTTGGCACAAATATTTTACGCAACGGGAGAACCAACATAGGACAAGTGTTTTTTCGATACGATCCTTTGGGAGGTCCTTTGGGGTCTTCTACATCTCCTCCTAAACCACTGGACCGATTTCAACCAAACTTGGCACAAATATTATACCCAACGTGAGAACCAACATAGGTCAGGTGTTTTTTCGATACCATCCTCTTGGGGGGCCTTTGGGTCTTTAAAAATCTATTAGATCTGGTTACTATGGCAACCCAATAGAATAGATTCTGGTTACCATAGCATCGGTGGAAATCTCCCGCGTAGGAAGTAGCGCGGGCGTCGTCCGACGGGCCTCCCCCGGAGTCTATCCACGGAACCCGGGGAGCCTTAGGTCGAATCCCACGAAAGACGTCGGGGCCAGAGTCCACGGTTCTTATAAATAAAGATATAGGTTATGATATCAAAGGTGGTGTATGCAAAGCGGTGAGAAAATAGGTCACTTATTCCCTGGAAGATAAAATCTTTGTCGGTCTTTAAATACGACTGTAATACTGACTACAACAATGACAAGATTTTATCTATTGGTGATTTTGTACAGTGTAAATGGTGTAATTCTATAAAGTGGAAAGAGGGAAGTCCTGGGTTATGTTGTAGCAACGGAAAAGTCCACCTTCCTCTCATTAAAGAACTACCAGAACCTCTCCACAGCCTTCTGAGGGAAGACTGTTTCTCTCATGGCCAGTTGTACGTTGCCTGTTCAAGAGTTAGCACTCCTGACAGTCTGGTTATTCTTCACCCAGAAGGAAAAACTAAAAACTTTGTGTACAAAGAAGTTCTTTAATGATCCGAAGATTAGTTCTTCATTAAAAGTTCATAAATTGAAGAAAAATCTGAAATGTTTTCATACTCAACACAACTTCATATAACAAAAATGTTTAATGTTTATTTTAAATAAAATATATAAGAGGTTTTAATTATTTATTTATAAGAAACCTACTTTAATTGAACTTTATTAATTAAATAAGATTTTCATTACGTACAACGTATAAGCCAAATACCACTGACTGACTCACTGATCACGATATCTCTGAAACCACTGAATGGATATCAATGAAACTTTGAACATAGCTTCATCATAGGTCTTAGGTGCTCACTAAGAAACGTTTTTAAAACTTTCACTCCTAAGGGGCAAAAAACCAAATACTGAAATTTACCGCTGGAATTGCATACTTGGTAAATGAAGTGGTTGACATCTCAGTTTACTGGAAACCCCGAATACATTTAGTCCTGAGTTTTTAATCATTGTTTTAAATTGAAAAAAACTTCGTTGTTTGCAGGTTCTTATAGTCGAGAAAATTTCGAAGTTCAATTAATTAATAAATGTATGTCCTTTTTTTCTCGGAAACGGCTCTAACGATTTTCTCGAAATAAATGATAAATAGCTGTTGCTATGAATGTAAATAAACAAACTAAGAGTTGAGAATTTGTACAATCTATCTAATCCTATACTATTAAGCGAGCAATAATTGTATTGAACGATTTTCTCGAAAGTTGGTACTTAAGGGTATTTTGATACCAGAAATCGATTGGACTCGGTCACATTTTCCGCAAAATTCGTTTAACCCTTTAATGGGCTATGGGAAGTATACTTCCCAGTGTATTTTTTAGTGTATTTTTGAAGTGAAAACTTCTATACATATATATATATATATATAAACTTCTAAAGTTGGGCGATTTTTTGGATGGGTAAAATCTTATGAGTTCGCGTCACCGACATGCTAATGTTACCAGTATGACTCTGTAGCTTTAAGTATGACGTGTTGCGCGTGGCCAGCAGTGAAAGTATAGATTATACTTGTGTGTAATACTATTATTTATACTATTTAACACACTTTTATCGTTTACGTACTTTATTTTAGAGTTTCTTACACTGCCGAATTTGCTATCACGTGTTCGATCCCTAGCGCGATTTTGGCTTTCCGTATTATTAACGCAATACTTATGATCTATTGTAACATTAGTGTTGTGTATATGTATATAAGTAAAGTTAAATTGACTACGTGGAAAGTTTAATGTGTGTATACTGTGCATTGTTTAAATTGTGTTTTAGTTTGATCATTATTTTAAATGTTCAAATGTAGGATCACTGTGCAGTACAAAAGTGAGTACTAAATATGTTAATATTTTTATATAGAAAAATGAATAACATAAACAAAGCATGTATTTTCAAATATTTCCAATATTCGTATCAATATTTCCGTTTAAAAATTTGATATTATTTATTTTTTATTTTTGATATTTGACCTCTGCCATACATCATGCAGTGACTATTTCATAGTGGCTTAGGAGTTATCTTATTAGCGTAAAATGTATATAATTGTTGCTCGGAGTGCCGATAGATGTGAAAACCAGACTGATGTTAAAGATTTTAATTTACAAACAATTTTAATTTTTGATACTACAATTAATTTTAATATCCAAAAAACCACTGTTATTTCATAGTTTTAAGTTTTCACTTATGTCGGCAGTCCTCAATGACTGCCTATTTCATTTTCTACAGGCAGTTATATTCATACCAAGGTGAGTGTTAATATTTTTACTTGTTAATTATGCAATTATTCGGTTATTCTTTTTCTTAAGGTACAATGGAACACATGTCCATCGATGGTTTAGTGGTGCCTCATCGAATAGTTCCCATGACAGGTGATGGATCATGTTTCTTTTACTCATTATCATGGCTCATGTACGATACTGACTCACAAGCTAATGATTTGCGGGCAACTGTCATGCAACACATTTCCAACAACTGGCGACGGTTCAAGCCCTTTACTATGATGCCGTGTGGGACCATAAATTACAGAACTAAGACACAATACCAATCTCATATGTCTCTTCGCACCACATACGCTACTTGCAGTGAAATCATGGCTGCTGGTGAACTTTACCCATATGATATTCAAGTATATCGAGATGGCACGTTGATCATGAGATTTGGGGGGCCCGACGAAGGGAAGCCAGTTATAAGAATGAAGTGTTCAGGCCCCATGATGTCGGCACACTTTGAGCCAATCATTCCAGTAGATGAAATGCCAACACCTTATGACCAACAATCGTCCCTAATGCAGACGCCGCCTACATTACTTCCGGTAGAGGTACTGTTACCAACAACTGCTTCTCACAGCCCTCCTCCAGTGCCTGACGAAGTAACAGAACCAGAAACCCAGGACCACTCTCATGAAAGTGAAGTAGCTCCTCCCTGTACAAAGCGACGAGGAAGGAAACGTCGTGCCAGGTTTAGTGACTCCAGCAAAAGAAAAAGGCACAGAGAAGCTGTTAAAAAATATTCAGAGAATAATCCTGAAGTAAATAGAAAGGCAGTCAGAAAGTACAACGAAAAAACCCTGAAGTTCATATCACAGCAGTTAAAAACTATAATAAAATAAATCCTGAAGTACACCGAGCATCTGTTTCCAAATACACAGAAAAACATCCACAAGTAAACAGAGAAGCGGTGAGAAAATACAATGAAAAGAGGTCACTTATTCCCTGGAAGATAAAATCTTTGTCGGGCTTTAAATATGACTGTAATACTGACTACAACAATGACAAGATTTTATATATTTGTGATTTTATACAGTGTAAATGGTGTAATGCTAAAAAGTGGAAAGAGGAAAGTCCTGGGTTATGTTGTAGCAACGGAAAAGTCCACCTTCCTCTCATTAAAGAACTACCAGAACCTCTCCACAGCCTTCTCACAAGTGAACATCCAGAGTCTGAACACTTTTTGGTAAACATAAGAAAATATAATGGTTGTTTCCAAATGACATCTTTCGGAGCCAAAGAAATAAAAGAAGGGAACTTCACGCCAACTTTTAAAGTACAAGGTCAAGTCTACCACAGGATAGGGAGTTTGTTGTTTTCACCTCCAAACAATCCCTCATTTTTACAAATATATATCCTTGGAGACGACGAAAAGGAGACAAACACTAGATGTAACAATTTTCCAAACGTAAAGCCTTGGTTAGTTGCCAAACTTCAGAAAGTGCTTCACAATCACAATTCTTACATAAACGATTTCAAAACAGCATTGGAAAGTGTTCCAGAAGGCCAGGAGTTCAAAGTAGTAATCCATGCAGACAGAAAGCCCGTAGACGGACATAGGGGTCAGTTCAATGCACCAACAACAAACGAGGTGGCTTTAGTGATCGTAGGCGAGGAGTTTGCAAAGAGGGACATCATTCTCCACAGCAGAGACTCTAAGTTACAGCGCATAAGTGAAACTCATCGATCTTATGACGCTTTGCAGTATCCACTTATGTTCTGTTGTGGGGAAGATGGTTACTCCAGTGCAACCCAAACACTAAAGCCCCTCTAAAAAAAACAGTTTCAGCTTCAGAATTTTACTCATTCCGCATAATGGAGAGAGATGGCCAGCAAAATTATTTGTTACTTTATCGCAGTCTCCTGAATCAATTTTTGGTTGACATGTACGCCAAAATTGAGACAGAAAGACTCAACTTCGTAAGGAACAATCAGAGTAAGCTGCGGACCGAAAACTATGTGCATCTGCGGGACTCCATGTGCAAAAATGATGGGCAAGCCAATAATATAGGCAATATGGTTGTTTTACCTTCCAGCTTTACAGGTGAACCCCGTTACATGCACGAGCGGACTCAGGACGCCATGACATACGTACGCAAGTACGGCCGTCCTGATCTGTTCATCACATTTACATGTAACCCTAAATGGACCGAAATACAAGAAGCATTAAGTGCACGACAAAGGCCTCAAGACAGACACGATATTATTGCCAGAATATTTCACCTCAAAGTAAAGAAAATGATGCATGGATGCATGTCTTGACAAAAGGCAATGTTTTCGGTCCAACAAGGTGTTACATGTTAACTGTGGAATGGCAAAAAAGAGGTTTACCGCACGTGCACATACTGCTCTGGCTGCAAGATAGGATCATGCCCCATCAAATCGACAGTGTGATAAGTGCAGAGATCCCTGATCCTGAAGTCGATCCTGCCCTTCATGACATTGTTAAGTCCACAATGAATCATGGCCCTTGTGGAAATGTTAACAGAATCTCGCCCTGCATGGTAAACGGCCAATGCACCAAGAGATATCCGCGGCCTTTAGCAACACAAACTCAAACTGCGGATGACGGTTACCCCCAGTATCGCCGACGGTCTCCTGCCGATGGTGGTTTCTCGGTCAACATTAAAGGAGTTGATCTAGACAACCAATGGGTGGTACCGTACAATCCTGTTCTTTCCCGCTCTTTCTTAACCCACATAAATGTTGAACTGTGCAACTCCGTCAAGTCGATAAAGTATATTTGTAAATATGTGAACAAAGGCAGTGATCAGGTAGCGTTTAGGTTGGAGAATGAGTGGGATGAAGTTTCTAAGTCGCTACATCAGCACTTCCGAAGGGCTTGGCGTATTTTCTGTTTACCTATTCATGAAAGGTTCCCACCAGTAGTGCAGTTAGCAGTCCACCTTGAGAACGGTGAGTCCACCTTTTCACTTCCGACAATTATAACATCTTCACTTGTGTTATAACGTAGGGAACCCGCGTTAATTGGTTATGCCAATTATACAGGCTGCCTTTCGTTGTGACGAGCTGAAAATTAATCACAACAAATAAAACAATTCTTATATCAGGATATTGGGAAGGGGAGACTGTTGATTTATGCACTCAGTTTACTCGGTACTCAGATGACATCTCTTTATTACATTATGAGATAAAGTTCTCTATTTAAAGTTCTCAACATATATAGTTTACAGTATAATTATATCTATTACTCTTTCATAAGGGCCCTCAAAATATGATGTACATCTATTTAATTTATTCCACGGATCCGGGATTGAATATATATTAAGTTAATAATGGTCACCTTGCCATATACAATATTGAAAATTGAGCCATTTGAAGAATGGACTTTATTAATCTTTCAAAATAAGAAAACTTTTAGTTTAAACATTTACTCTTTTGCTATAACCAGTGTTATTAGATTACAGACTACATGTTACATATAATGTCTGTCTTTTAAAGTCTTAAAAGTGGTGAGTTAAATTGTCTTTTGTGGGTAATAATTTTAGTAACTCATAACCATGGAAGACAAGCCTCCATGTCACCTGGTTTTCAGTATTTGCTGCAGAATTGGTTCTTCGGTCCTTGGTGTGTTTCCTGAAGGTCTGTCGTTGCCTTAGTATCCGGTGACGGTGAAGTTCCTGAAGTCTGTTATATCATTCGGGGTGAAGTACTCTCATCTTAGGCGACTGTAGTAATTCTTGTAGGATACTCTCATCTTAGACGACTGTTGTAATTCTTGTAGTTATAATAAATAAATAGAAAGTTAGTTTCACAGTAATACACTTCACATGATTATTTATTAGTTGAATATCACCTTCATGTTTGTAGTAATGTATGAATTACATAGTTTGTTATTTATTCATTGAGAGAGAGATGTCATCGCCGCACAAATTTAGTTATTTAAATATTCATTGAACCAACCATTCACATAATTATACACGCGTCGCGAAACAACGCTGTACGCAGCTTACGGCGTGAGCGCTCTATTGCAAGTGGGCAAAAATAGTTAGGGGGAGAGTAGTAATCTCGCGACAATTACTAGTCAACATAAATGTAGTTCCATGTTTCTAATTTAATTAAAGGACTAAAGTTTGATTAAATAATTAAATAGAGATATTCTTAGTTACAGACGTTATCAAAGTACATTACAGTGGTCTTATTTAAGTATTTAAATAATAACAAATTTACAATAATATTTAGTTTGTTAGGGGTCGGAAAACAAGTTAATTCTGGTCAGTGCCTGTCTATGCAGGATTAATTAACAAGCTTTACCCTTTCTGTACAATCGTATTTCTTTTATTTTATTATTAGACCTTTTATTAAATATTATTATTATTTACTGATAGCAATAAGATTTAGTTTAAAATGTGAGATTTTATTAAAAATTTAAATTTCTCAGCTTATACATTAACAATTTAATTATTACCATATTTTTATTAATGAAATCGTCACACAATCTTCTGGACAAAATCCAACATCCACCAAAAACCACATTAACAGCATTTTTCGAACTCTGCAAAACCGATTCCTTTGCCAGAGGCCTTCTTTACTGTGAGGTCTCAACATACTATGTCTGGAAAAATAACCAGTTTTGCAGAAGAAAGCAAGGAAAAGGCGTTCCAGGACATCCAGGAGTAAAAAAAGATAATGTACTTGGGAGGGTATATACTGTACATCCTAACAATGTCGAGTGTTTCTATCTGCGTCTCCTGCTACACGAGATTCGAGGACCAACGTGTTTCAATGATCTTAAAAAAGTATCTGGTATAGTTCATCCTATGTACCAGTCTGCCTGTAGAGCATTAGGGTTGTTGGAAGACGACATGCAATGGACCTAACCCTGCAAGAAGCTTCCATTTCAGATTCGCCTCACAAAATCCGAGAGCTGTTTGCTGTAATATTGATGTTTTGCCAAGTTGCAGATCCCTTAGCACTTTGGGAAAAACACAAAGAAAGTCTATCAGAGGACATAAGAAGGCAGATTGAGATTGAAAGTCATGGTTTAGAGATTGAACTTTGCAAGGACACAGTTTATAATAAATGCTTACTATGTCTTGAAAATATGATCTTTTCTATGTCAAACCAATCTCTCCAAGACTTCCGTTTACCTCCACCAACTCAAGACACAAACATTATTACAGTCAATCGCGAGTACCTGAAAGAGCTCTCCTACAATACAGTTCAGCTTTCTGATATGGTTGCTGAGAACTTTCCTAAACTTAATGCGGATCAGAAGAACGCTTACAATGAGCTCATTGCCAACATTAATGATGGACTCGGTCAGCTGTTTTTTCTCGACGCACCTGGTGGCACTGGAAAAACGTTCCTACTAAACCTACTTCTTGCCAGCGTTAGGAAAGACAGAAAGATTGCCATCTCTGTGGCTTCTTCAGGTATAGCAGCTACATTGCTGGATGGAGGTAAAACAGCTCACTCTGCCTTTAAACTGCCTCTGAATTTAAACATCTCCCAGACTCCACTCTGCAACATTTCAAAACAAAGTGACACAGCAAGGTCTTGGAAGAGTGCAAGTTGATAGTTTGGGATGAATGCACCATGACTCACAAACGAGGGATAGAAGCCCTAGACAGAACTTTACAGGACATTCGTAGCAGTAAAAACCTGATGGGTGGAATAACAGTATTACTGACCGGAGACTTTAGACAGACTTTACCTGTTGTGCCTCGGGGAACACGAGCAGATGAAGTTAAAGCCTGCCTGGAGTCGTCTTACCTCTGGCCCAAAGTTCAAGTTCGTTCCTTAAGAGTAAACATGCGGGTGCATCTTAAAGGTGATTTTAAAGCGGAAGAGTTTTCAAGCTTACTGTTACAGATTGGCGATGGAAAGTTAAAAGAGGAAGATGGAAAAATTAACATTCCAAACAACCTATGTGAAGTTGTAAAAGACCTTAAGACTTTGACAGATAAAATATACCCAGACTTAATGAATATAAGTGACTCATCTTGGCTCAAAGAAAGAGCTATTCTAACCCCAAGAAATGAGACAGCAGCAATCATTAACAACTTATTGTTAGAAAAACTTCCAGCCGATGTTGTAAAATATCAGTCGGTAGATTCCGTAGTAGAGGTAGAAGACGCTGTGCATTATCCGGTAGAGTTCCTCCACACGCTCAACCCTCCAGGAATACCCCCACATAACCTTCACCTAAAAGTTGGGACTCCCATTATGCTGCTGCGGCACTTAATACCACCGAAACTTTGCAACGGTACCAGACTGCAGGTAAAATCTTTACATAAGAACGTTGTTGAGGCAACTATGTTCACTGGCTGTGGTTCTGGAGAAACAGCTTTCATACCTCGCATTCCTTTGATCCCGTCAGACTACCATTTTCAGTTTAAAAGACTACAATTTCCCATCAAAGTCTGTTTTGCAATGACAATCAACAAAGCTCAAGGACAGTCTTTGAAAATGGCTGGCGTAGATCTGAGGGAAGACTGTTTCTCTCATGGGCAGTTGTACGTTGCCTGTTCAAGAGTTAGCACTCCTGACAGTCTGGTTATTCTTCACCCAGAAGGAAAAACTAAAAACTTTGTGTACAAAGAAGTTCTTTAATGATCCGGTGATTAGTTCTTCATTACAAGTTCATAAATTGAAGAAAAATCTGAAATGTTTTCATACTCAACACAACTTCATATAACAAAAATGTATAATGTTTATACTAAATAAAATACATAAGAGGTTTTAATTATTTATTTATAAGAAACCTACTTTAATTGAACTTTATTAATTAAATAAGATTTTCATTATGTACAACGTGAAACTCCGTAGCGAAGCACGGGTATTTTGCTAGTTACATATAAACGAAGCTTTCATGCTGTAAGAATAATTCTTAGATAGAGGCCTACAGTAAGTAGAAAGTTTGGATTGTATTAATATAGTTCAATTATTTAAACTCGAGTAGATTATAACTATGTCTAGTGGTGATTGTGTTCTTTATAACATAGGTAATATATATTTGTGTAACAGAAAAATTGTAATCCGCTCAAGATATTTCTATAGATAACATGCATCCAAAACTGTACATATATAACGGTGAAGCTGTCAGTTAACACTAAGCGTTTTACAAATTTACAAATGCATAACTTCCGTCTCAGGGTAGTTCTAGATACTTCCTATACTGCCAATTGTTTTGCACTAGATGTTTGGTGTCGCTAGAAATGTTAAGTCTTAGTTGACCAACTTAGTAATAGGCGGTTAAGATATGGCAAAGTTGAAGACACGGAACTGTTTCGTCAAATACAAAGAATCAGCATAATTTTCGTCAGTTATCTACAACGTTGCAATAATAAAGGCTGCTTAAAAAATTAATCTGGCAGATGCGTTTTGTCTGAAAATACAATTTTATTATTAATTAACGGAAATATCTAATAAGGGATCCTTCATATTTTTCTATTAATTGCATCCCACATGTTATCACTATCTTTTAAATGTGTCTTTAACAATATTTACCCTACAGACTGTACGGTGATCGTTGGAAGGTAAACTATTTCAGAGGTTATGTACATAGCAACGGAAAATTAAATATAACTTTGTAAAACGAAACAGGGGGAAAAAATTGTTTTAACAGCTAGGCATGGATTATTCTTAAGACCTGTCATTTAAAACTATTGGCATTACATGGGCAAACTTATCTGTAAAGCTCGTTTCAATCACAAAGTGTTGAAGACTGTAATCATGTTGATAATACGGAAGGGAAGTTGATTAGCAATGCTTGCGTTACATATACACGTTTTAGCTTTCGCATTAAGACAACTTAGGTGCCGCTATAATAAAAATATTATTTCCCTTCTATTTCTTATTTTAGTTAGAAAACGAAAGATACGTGCTAACTCGTGGTTGGGAAAGTTACTGCATAACTATGATGGCGCTCAGGCAACAAAATTACCTGTCTCTAATTTATTAATTTGTAATTATCTTAAGAATACTAAGTATCCGTAAATCTCTAACGCTGCGGGAAACTACAAAACTGGAATATTAAAAGTACAGTGCCACATTCCTTAAATGGAATACAATTTGTATTCAAATTTATATTTTTTTCAATAATTTTTATTCAAAGCCCCTGAACATTCAGATTGTATCTGTGAAACTTTCGTGAACTGCAGAACTAGTAAAATAATATAATTGAAAAAAAAAAATTATAATTTACTTTGTAACATACAACACTTAATTACTGCAAGAAATTTAAAAAAAATCAAGACTTAATTTCAAATAGATTTAGAAAATGTAATAATAAATAATTACTTATTACGCAGTAGCAATGGTACTAGAGTTTATAAACAATGCAAAAAGTAACATGTATTTATTTAGTGGTTTTGGTGGGAAAGTTTCAGACATTGTAGACATTAATATTTTACTCCATATATATTGAAAGTATTATGGTAAATTATTTTATTGTACAGTAAATAAATGATTTTATTATACAATAAATAAATAAATTAATTAAATTACTTTCAAGTAACTGTAGACCTACGTGTAGTTAAGTTAATTAAACTACAATCGGTAATTAACCTCTTGGGCACAAGACGTAAAGCGAGTACATAGTAATGATCAGTACCGTGAAAACTGACATCGTTTTGGCACTGAACCAGAAACGAGCTCTTTGTATTTACAGAAACGCGCTGTGTGACATCGATTTAGACTGAGCCTGTGTAATGACTTTCTCCTTACGATTAGCTCTCGGCATACTTCACTCCGACGTCTTTCGCTTATTGCCACCCAAACTCGAACTCCTCCAGGATTTCTGTAAATAGAGATAAGCGAATATTCGTCGTCCTACACAATATCTCTTAAATTATGTAGGCATATTTTTGTATTATTAACGTGATAACATTCTACGTGTATTTATACTTCCACTAAATTCTACTTATATATTAGTTCCTGTGCACAATTATAGTATACACATAAGTTTAAGAAAAGAAAAATCATAGGGTAAAAAAAGGAAAAAGCGAGACCCATATTTGTAAGTATATTGCACTCTTATAAAATCAACAACGTGTAGGTAAAAATTACGAGTTATTGAATATTATGTGGATACTTGAATTGAAAATAAATAATTACCATCGTGATTTATTATTTTTGCAAAACTATGGACTGCGAGTTGAAGAAGCTTATCACATATTTACTGAACTACTAATTACAAGAATTTTATTAAACCACTAAACTCTACGGCTAGATGAACAAGTTTCATTTACTCACTCACTTAAGTACCACTTGGTTAATCTCTCTGCTCTCGTCTCGTCTTGAAGACAGCACATTTAGAATGATGGAAACTTTTATAAATTGATCTCACTATTCAACAGACTCATGATCGAGTTCAACTAATTGCCTTAATAACTTTTGTTTGTATGTTAATACCACAATTAGTATACCAGTGTATTCTTTTGAGTAATCGTATTTACATTTAAAATCTGGATCATTAAAAGTTTTCTTCAAATAACTTAGTAAAAGACACAGTTCTCTTTTGTTTGAGTTAAGAGCAAATTTCACGTGATCTATCAATTTATGATATTTAATAGGTGAAATGAATTTGGAAAATTACAGAAAAACAAAATAAATCGTATACGAAACATGGTATAACAAAGTATACAGGTAGAAATGAAAAGATACGTAAGCAGAAGTTATATCATCTGGAAATAAATAAGATTCTGTTTTGTAAAATTGTATACCTTCCACAATTCTAGCACACCTCACTTTACAAGTATTTACGCGCGGTGCATGAATAACGTACAAAATTTAGCGACAGATTTCAATTTTTTGTGTATTATTGCAAGGCGTTTCAAAATAGTGGTTACCTTGGCAAGCTATATACTTAGAGAGATGCTGACGAAACTGGTTGAAACAATACTGGAAGTCTTCAACTATCAATGACTTTAACTGGTCCGTGTACAACCTTTTGAATATTCTGTACAATATCAAAGTAGCCCCGGTGTTGGGATTTGATTTCTTGACAGAACAAAAATGTACTCAAATCGGGTAAGTAGAGGGCTGATAGAGAATTCTCGTTTTGGTCTAACACTTTATGAAAGAAACTGCGGTATGACAGTGAGCGTTAATTGGAAGTCAATAGTCTCTAATATGACTCAAATATATTATTTATTTGCGAACAACATTTAAGGTCTTTTTCAAATCCTAGCTTCCAAAACATTACGATTTTGTAATCATCATCGTTCAGATTTCTCTGTGGCATTGCATTCCTTCACTCCAGTCCTTTCGCAGCCTCCCTCTTACAGGAGGGGTCTATTCTTGTAATTTCTTTGAGTATCCATCATTGCCCATACGACACATATGCCCGTACCATCTTGATCTTTTTGTATCAATTTTGTTAATTTTGCTAATACATGTACTCACTCTTTCTCTTATTTCTTCATTCTTAACCTATTTTCGAATGCAAGTTTACACCACCTTCTTCAGTATCCCATGTCCATATAAGTAAAAATATTTTTCTTATGTGTTCTATGTTTCTCACACTTCAGCCCCATATTTCGCAATACTTCCCTCAATTGTCTTATATATTTTGATTTTTGTTTTGGGCCTTAGTTGTTTGCTCCATAAAATGGAATGTAACTGTCTCGTGCCTAGACCTATAAAAATTTTGTTTCCGCTACACTTGTGCAGTCTTTTATAACCATGACACCACGATATTTGTAGAAATCTACTCTCTCCACAACTACCTTGATGAACCTTAAATACAGACCACTGCCTACTGGTAGCCACAGTCACATCGTTACCAAGATGGAGAAAACCAAAAACGAAAAGAACATCTGAAAATCAAGAAGTATTTAAAATATACTACAACGGTATATCTTTGTGTATACAGGTTGCATATACAAATTTATTTGTGTTTGAGGAGCTCCATGTTCTTGGTACGTCAAAATTATATAACACTACAAATTGATATTTATTTAATATAATTTAAATGTGTGTGAAAATGTGTGTTATATAACATAACAAATTCAATTTAATTTATTGAATTGATTTCATGGGTATAATCGTAATAAGAAGATGATACGTTATTTAAGTTTAAAATTGTTCCGTAATTTATTTATTAAACAAAATCTTTCATATCGCATATTAAACATTGACTCATTATTATATCGTTTGTACGAAGTTTTCGTACATAACTTGTTGCTAGCAAATTACATACACAAGTTATACACAAATCCTATTATCTAATTTTAATTACTTTAAAATATTTAGTTTGCTCTCGGCTTACTCATTGTGTGCTCATCTTTTTGCAATTGCTGATTCAATAGCTTCAAAAATGAATTTACTTCTATTCAAATTTCTTTTATATAACTTTGTTTTAACTTTCTACTGCATATGCATTCTCCTTTATCATCAAAGACTTTACTAATTACGTTAATTCAAAAATTAAATATTTTCTCTTATCATTTACGTTACTAATTACTAAATTTGATACAAGAAGTATTATTCTAATTTCTATTCTGCTTTTACATTTATGTATAATTTATTTATTTTAATACTGGTTGAATGTCTTTCATTCCAACTTCAATTAGTGTCTTTCAAATGTCTATAATTACAATGGTTTTTTATCACCTCGTTTGACGTGGATATTCATCCGTTCGTCCTCCTATGGTCCTCTGGTCGTGTACTCCGTGTCCTTCTGGTCCTCTGGTCGCGTCCTCCGTGTCCGTCTGGTCCTCTGGTCGTGTTCCACTGCATGTGCTGATTAATAGTCGTCTCGTCTCACGTCATATGCTGCCGGTGTGTCCATAGACCTCATCGCATGTATTCTGCGGCTCTGGTTGGACATCTAGTTTGTCCTGTGACACGTACTATATTTGTGAATTGGCGTCGTCGACTGACATAGCCTCCTGCGGCAACGGTTGAATCGAGAAGAAGAAACTTTATTAGCGCGACCTGGTATTTATAGTCAGGTCGTGCAAAAATTCCTGTCTGAACAATATTTGACCTGTCAGATTCTGTCGAGCGTCACTTTCCCCACTCTGGTTCAAGTCACAATTTTCGCCTATTTTCGCGAATTACGAAGTTTGTTTCCCATCACTCGATGCTCAATCGATCACTAATTTTTATGTGATTACTATACTTAAATTGCACTTCTTTATGGTATTCACAAAAAGAGTTATTCATTTTTTGCGTATAGTAATTGCAATTTTCGTCACATTGGCACGGTCTTTTAACCCTTTGTTCACCTTTAATTTCTATACACTTTGGTGTCTTTTGTTTTACCATATCGTACATATTTTTCTTATAATTAAAATAAAACATAAAAACTATCCTACTTGAAAAGGGTTGGTTACATTTCAGGAACGGACAGGCTTCACAAACACAAACAAAATACGCGTGTACACAACGCTAGCGACAGTTGTGCCAGGAATGCGTGTCCATGCATGAATTCTGCGCTCCCTATTTTTACTACGATCCAGCTTATGCAATCTGAATCATATTTATTTATTTTTATTATTTATATCATTTATTTTGGCAATGCACAGTACCGTTAATGTTTGTACTGTTGCAATGCCTACTTCAAGAAGAAAGCGTGAAACATCTTTACCGAAACAGACTAGCTGAGCATCTAAAACAAGTGCCAACTAGTAATGACTTTGATAAAGAGTGGGATAATATAAGAACCTGTATTGAGAAAGCGGCAATAGAAGCAACAGAAAAGAAGAAAAGGATAAGAAATTAAAAAGGCCTAAGAGTATGGAACGAGGAATTACAGACAGCTATTAATGAAAAACAGAAAGAGTATATATAGAGTTCCTACTGAAAAACATTTAACAAGCGAGAGACCTGTATACATTCAAGAGAAATTATGCCAAACAATTGACCCGTAAAGCTCACCAAGATTCCTGGGGTAAATTTATCTGTGATATCGAACACGATGTACACGGAAGACAATCAATTGCATATAAAGTTATGAGGCATTTAAGCAGAACAGAAAAAGATGTGGCAAAACTTAATATCATTAAAGAAGATCAGTGTATTGGACATTACAAAGAGCTGTAAACAAGAAGATGAACAAAATAATAACCCAAACCTTAATGACGAAGGAAAAATTATGGACGTTGATGAGATATCAGTGAGTGAATTACAAGATGCACTAAAAGGCATGAAAAATAGAAAAGTTGCAGGATTAGACGGATAAATTTGGAACTAATCAAATACGCCGGCACTTTCTGTCACCTCAGGTTCTTACATCTCATTAAAATGTGCTGGCAAAGGTGTAGAATTACAAATGGATGGGAAACAGCAGAGGTGATCTCTCTTTTCATGAAAGGGAACAGAAGCGATTGCGGGAACTATAGAAGCAAAAGCCTGCTGATCGCTGCTTACAAAATGTATTCCAGAATAGATAATAACCGGTTAAAGGTATTGGTAGACTTATTCTTACAAGAAGAATAAAATGGATTTCGGCAAGGACGCTCATGCAGCGATAATATCTTCACAGTCAAACGTCTTATAGAAAAACGTAGAGAATTTAAACTCGAAACCTATCTCGCTTTCATATATTTCGAGAAAGCCTTTGACCGAGTTGACAGAAATAAGCTATGGATAATAATGATAAACAATGGGTATCCTCCACACCTTGTAAATGCAATCAAAAGCTTGTATCACGCGACAAGAATAGTAATATACACAGGTAATAAGATACCGGATGAGATAAAAATTAACCAAGGAGTGAGGCAGGGATGTAGCTTGTCTCCTACTCTTTTCAGTATATATATTGACGATGTTCTTAAAAAATGACAATCAAAGGAATATCCTGGTTTCCAGCTAGACCGAGATACTTACCTGAGTACGTTACTATTTGCTGACAATAAAATAATAATACAAGAGAGTGAAGATAAATTACAACTGGCAGTGCACAAACTGAATCAAATATGTCCAGAATATAATCTTAAAATTTTCTTGCATAAGACGAAAGTTATGGCTTTCCAGGGCAAGTATCCCGTTAGGTCGAAAATAATTGTCACCAATAAACCAATCGAACAAGTATCAAATTCTACATACTTGGGCTGCGACACAAGCTACAATTATGACAATGACATGGAAAATAAAATAAATAAGTTCCAGGCAATATGTGGCACAATAAATAGAATATTAAATAACAAAACACGAAAAGACACAAGGATAAAATTTTATAAAACGATGGATGTACTTGTACTTATGTATGGGAATGAAAGTTGGATAAATACCAAAAAAGGAGACAGCAAAATACGGATTAAAATTAATTTACCTTTTTTCATCCGTCGTGTGACTTCTTATTGTGTTTAATTAAATAACGCGTTTCGAGGCTCAAGGCCTCATCTTCAGATTTCAGTCCCGTGTGGACGTCGTTAACACATTAAAACTAAACTACTACACATTAAAATAAAACACACTACACAAGTTAACCGATGTCTGGGTGCGCACCCTTTGCCGGCTCGCGACGCACTCAATTAAATTAACTCACTCAAATTAAATTAATTTTAATCTGTATAGAATCGTGACTTGGATACCAGAGAACATGAGCTTAAAAAAAAGCAAAATACAGGCAGCAGAAATGAGATTTTTGAGACGGGTCAAAGGTTGCACAAGATATTTAGTAAGAAATGAAGACGTGTAAAATGAACACAATGTATATGCAATAAATGACAAAATAACTGAATATGAAGAAAGATGGAAACACTACGTAAATAGAATGGAAAATGGGAGAATACATAAAAAATACTTAACTACAACCCAAGACGAAAAAGAGATATAGAAAGACCACGAAAATGGTGGTCGTAAGTATGTGAGGACAGAACAGGCAAATGCCTAATCCTTGTAGTGCAGAAGAAGAAGAAGAAGACTGACTTGTTCCTAGACCTATAAAAATTTTTTTTCCGCTACACTTGTGCAGTCTTTTGTAACCATGACACCACGGTATTTGTAGAAATCTACTCTCTCCACAACTATCTTGATGAACCTGATTTTTAAATGAATAATCGTGTAATGTAAACTGAGCTCATAATCAATCATGTTTTGCATCAAACAGTGATCGGGTTTGAGGAGATCGCTTACTCTCGACAGATTTATATTAGCTTGTGCTGCGTTTAGTGGTCCAGAATACTGTTTATTCTACAAAGTTTTGTGGCTACCTAATGCTATGCCACATAATTTTATCTACGCACGTGTGTTTTAACGTTTTAAATGTTTCTGTTGCACGTTGATATCCAAAAAATTTTATTATACATATCAGCTCAATATAATTGAAATCCGTTTTTTTGACGCGCGACCAGGGCACAATTTACAGTCTATGGTGTTGTCAAATATGTTAAAGTTAGAAAGTTATACGAACGCAAACACACATTGCAACTGTCGACTGTAAGAGTTTTGCTGTCAAAAATATACTATTTTGTGAAAAAATTTAGTCGTCTTACTTCTTAGGCATATATTGGATTTTGTATTACAGGGATTTAAAATTTCAAGGAATAATATCATAATAAATGTTACCAGTTACGATCAACTGCAACATGTTTAAAATTGCGTGTTTTTGAAAAGCTAATTAATTACTAAAATATAGAATCAAAACAAAAAAAGGACTTTTACTAAGAACAAGACACGATGTGTTCAATAATTTTCTCACGACCACATTCCTAACAAGTATGCTTTGATCTTATAGGGCAGTTATCTAGAGATTAAAAGGACTACTGCTTTTGTCGTGGAGAAATAATAATGAGACAGTACATATCAGACTAACAGCAAACCAAACACGATCACTCGGCGAATAAAATACAAGGATACACATAAACACAAAATAACGGTCACGTAAGAAGTGAAAGAGCATATCAAACGTAACTAAAAAGAATGAAACTTTTGGAATCGTTCCAAAAACTTATTTTATTATTCTTTAATATAGCTGAAGAGTTGTCATAAAAGTCGATGGAAAATCTCTGTGGTGCAGAAGGTGAATCAGTAACATTCCAATTTTTCGACTCCAACTAATTACAGTTTTTACTTCGATAAAACGATATGTTGTGGTTAATAGTCTAAGTATGGATTAAGAGTGGCGTGGTGTGAATTACATGTTATTAAGTGCAGGCGTTGTGCTCTAGACATTGTTAAGACACACTTTGTTAGTAAAAGTGATGACTTTGGTACATACTATAATAATACAGAAGAGTTATATGTTTCCTAAAATTACGATATGTGAAAAATATTTTACACAAAAATCTATTATTGTGTTTGAAAATAATACGTTACATACGTACATACGCTAAATTTTATATTAAATGTATTGATACTACATGTAGCTGAAGATAGAACCTCCTCTGCCTGACTACTTTGTAAGGTTCAAAATGGCTGAACATTGTGCCCACACATTTAGTCTAACCATTCCAATAGAATCAGCACACAAATTTTTTTAGAGAGTTAACATGCTCAGGAATTCTCCATATATTTCTGTACATTCTATGATGTCTTTGTGGATGATAATCAAAGCAGGCATTGGCGATAACAAAGTTATTTTACTTGCAAGACTGGAACAGTCAGTCACCATGATCATTTCTTGCAACCAAACGATAACAGCCATACACTTCAGTTGTTGAGTCGCTTTTTCCGCTTTTAGCATTAAACTTCCCTTGAATTATGTTAACTTCTTTTATGAAGAAAGTGGTCAAGAGCCCGTAAATGGCTTCTAAGGTAAATTATATTAGTTACCGATATATTCTACTAACATTAGGTTTTCAGGTTTGCACATCTGTTTGCATGCAAGAAAAGGATATGTGTGATTCGTTACAAAATCTTTAAATTAATAATTCTATAGCACATAAATTCGCGGTATAAGCAACGATAAATATGCAGAATGGACAGATTTTGATTTAGATGGGCGTCTGTACATTTAGATGATTAGAACCGATTATCATGAGAACTATACATCCTAAATTAAATGGCAACTTTAGTGAATCTGCTTTGAACAACAATTTTTCTTACTTCAGGTTATAGTATGCTGTACTTTACAACAACTTGATATACTTATTAGTATTTAGGTAAATACCATTAAAAGAAAAATTTAGAAAATATTTCCTATCGTGACTTACTTAATCTATCATATTGGGTACAATTCTTAGTCAACCTTTCAAACTACTTAATCAAACGATTTGTGGATTATTATGTGTTTTGTCGTTTCTCCCTTAAATGAAATAAACATAATAAAATTTAATATGTTTTGTTTACACATTTCTGCAAGTAAACATTTACAGTTATTCTGTTTATTCTAAAAAAATGAAATATAATATTTGGCTCAAAACAAATCCAGCTAAAGTTTAATAATATCTTAATATTTTGGTCGTCCTATGTTTCGCAAAGCGGACACAGATTCTAAACGCAGAAAGGGGAATGCTAGACAAAGCACATTACCGAATTTACACAGTAGCGATAAGGTCCTGAACGCCACGTATCCGGCACTAGTTTAATTTAATTTCCACCACATAAAAGCGGATGCGCCCCACACTCTATTACAATCTACTCTTAAGACTGTAGAACACAATGATGTCAGTATAACAAAATTTACAGACTCAAAGTCGAAGGTTATAATCGGTCAGTGGAATTTGAATTCAACTCCCTTACACAAATTTACTTTTATTTTTGTATGTGGACTAACTTTTAGAAATATTTGACGTTATTTACTGTAATTTCAATATAATATTCTCCTACATTTATCTTTGTTGTGATTATAATTGAATCATTTTTAATTCCTATTAGTTATATTAGTTTCAAAATTTTAAATTCTTTAAATACTACTGAGACTACTGAAACCAAAACTGCATTTGTCTCGCAGTTATAATACAGGCCGCAAGAGAAAATTCAAAAATATTTTTCAGACTTTTAACCATGTTAAGGAAGGTCATCAAATGGCGCTACTAACTTTTTAATTAAAAATGCAGAAATTCAGGCTAAATGAACTATTTGCTACTGTTTTGCCTCGCACTTTAGCTTTTTAAATAACGAGTTTTTAGCCATTTTCAATTTTCAAGACACCTGTGTGAAAGCATTTCTTCAAATAAATAGTCCCTTTTATGTTATTCCTACCTCTAGGACAATGACACGCCTATAATAGAATAATTTCATTCTTTAGTTCATCAAGCCAAGTGAACTACTAAAAGTATTAGGTACCATTGCTTTACGTTGTCAATTGTTTTCAAAAATCTATAAAGGCCGTAGAAAGCATTTTCGCTTAATTTTGTGATGAGAACTTTCACGTGATTCGTATGTATTGATGCATGAAAGTGATATAGAGCTGCTAGTTTTTCGGTTTGAATTTGTCTACCTTTCGTTGAAGATAATTCCTCAGTATTTTTGTTAAACTTTTGTAAATTCAATTATGAATTGAATAAAAATCTTTGTATCCTTTATTATGGAGCAGTAATTAATTAAACTGCCTCATCCAATCATAGTATTTTTCACTGTCTTACATAAAATATTATATTCAATTTTTGTATTAGTACGTCCATTGTTTTTCATCGTTCTTTTTGTCTATGAATCTTTTTATTTTTTTTGTGCTATTTGAGACTCGCCCGAAGGTGCATTCCGTGTTGATCTAGGGATCT